>CM076580.1:464686103-465183588 GCA_034641835.2 Pinus albicaulis | reverse complement strand
GGTTGTTGGCAATATGATGCAGAGTGTTGTCCTTGATGGCAACCCACTGAATGAAGATGAAGACATGAGATTGTTGGCATGTGTTTTCCTTGATGGAAATACACCTGATGAAGTTATTCTTGACTTGATGGACTTGGAAAATGATGTAAATCTGATGTGATATGATGTTTGTTGACAATATGATGTAGAGAGTTGCTCTTGAATGACAACCCACCTGATGAAGATGATGGAAACTTACTTGATGAAGTTGTGCTTGATAGAATATATCTTGATGAACCTGTTTAAAGATGAAAATCTGATGTATCTACAGAGAGTACAGAAGGTAATGAAGAAAGGAATTCAATATGAGCTAGATCTATGATGAAAAGACTATGTCTCAAGGCATACACGGATTTTCCTAGGAGAAGTCGCGTATGCACGCGGTAAAGTACGTGCCAAGTCGCGTATGGGAAAAAGCGCTCATAAAGTGAAAAACCAGGGGTAACCACCATGGTATTGACCCATTGTATTGGGTAATGATTCGTCTAAATGACCCCGTCCAGGAATACCATCGGAAGTAATGTAGTTTTAGGCTCATGGTATTGTTTTGGCTCATGGTATTGAAAAAGGGGCTCATGGTATTGAAAAGGGGTAAACCTATATAAAGAGAAGAAATTCATTGTGCGAATCATGAGTGTGGGTGCTAGATGTCTAAGCTTGAATGAATACTTCTCTCTGAAGTATATCTGAATGGAAAGGGTTAAAGGTTTGATGATAGATCTGAATCTATGATGCACCTATGAAGAAATGATGAAGCGGAATATCTAGATCTGAAATGTATCTGTATTTGCTAGATCTATTTATGGAATGATTAGATCTGAGATAAGGTGAACATCTGTCTGAAGTAAAGGGTTAAATCTGTGTGATGTATCTGTTCTGAAGAATTGCAATGACCTAAATGTCTGAAGAACCATACGCTAGTTCGCCGCAGAGGAAGCACGTATATACGCGGCTTCGCTGAAGAGAAAGCGCGTATGCGCAATGAAATTAGATCTATAATATGTACAGAAGTATACGCTGGTTTATGTGAACGGAAGCGCGTATATACGCGACATCAGTGAAAGGAAAGCGCGTATGCAAACTAGGGTTTTCTGAAGTCTGTGGTAAGAAATGTCTGATCTGTTCTGCTGGTTTACTGATATCTGTCAGTGAGTTATATGTATCTGTTTCATGGTTGACTGTGCTTAAAAGTATGGAAAGGGTCCAGTTTGAAAATATGATGAAACGTGGCCTGCAAGTGTTGTTCTATTGAAGTTGTTGGATCCAGTGTGAAAATTGATGAAACGTGGTCCAAGGTGGTGCTAAGGGTTGTAGCCTTCAGTCAGGGGGTTGTAGCTCCCTTCCAGGTGAGGCTGGTAAACGAGATCGGGGGGTCGTAGCTCCCTTCCAGGTGAGGCTGGTAAACAAGATCGGGGGGTCGTAGCTCCCTTCCAGGAGAGGCTGGTAAACGAGTCAGGGGGTTGGAGCTCCCTTCCAGGAGAGGCTGGTAAACGAGCGCAGGTGGGTGCCTGCGTGCTGGTAGAGTCTGCACCAGCACATATGTTGAAAGATGTTTTCTCTATAATAAAATATTGAAGGCTGAGCAACTGCAGTGGTGGTTTTCTCCCGTCTTGGGTTTCTACCTAAAAATCCTGGTGTTCATGTGTGATGCTTATGTGTGATGGTTTATTCTGTTCTTACTGCACATGTTTACTGTTTATAGAACATCTAATGAATGAATGATGGAATGATATATCTGAAGAGCTAATGGCATATTTAGATCTCTGTGTATACGCGAGTTTTATGAAGGATATCCGCGTGTATACGCTAGTTGGCTTCAGCAAAGTAGCGTATGGGTTTTAGAGCATGAAAAAGTAAAAAGTTTCAGTTTGCCCTAAATACTGATTCACCCCCCCCTCTCAGTATTTTTCCCAACAATTGGTATCAGAGCAGGTTCTTCTGCAGAAGCTTGATCGCTTGAAGGAGATCCATCGCAATGGGAAGTCTTGAAGGAGTAATGTCTATAAAGCCACCTCTATTCAATGGAAGCAATCTGATATTCTGGAAGGTACGAACAAAATCATATCTGCAAAGTCTTGGTGCAGATGTATGGGCAATCGTGGAAGAAGGTTATCAATACCCGGCAAGTATTCATACTGATGTAGCTGAAAGAAAGAAGTATGAAATCAATGCCAAAGCAGTGAATGTCTTATTGGGAAGCATGTCTGAATCAGAATTTGCTAAAGTGATGCAGCTACATTCGGCAAAAGAAATATGGGACAAAATCATTCTAAGCTATGAAGGAGACACAAAGGTAAAAAGTGCAAAACTCCAAACTCTTAGAATTGAATATGAAAATTTGAAGATGCATAGTGATGAGAGTATTGCCCATTTTTTCTTACGTCTGGACGATATTGTAAATCGAATGAGAAATTTGGGTGAAACCATAACCGATACTACTCTGGTGGAAAAAGTCTTAAGATCCTTGACTTCACAATTTGACTCTAAAGTTTCAGCTATTGAAGAAAGGCAAGATCTGCAAACTCTTACTATTGTTCAATTACATGGTATTCTGACTGTGTTTGAAATGAGACAAGGAGGACCTTCTCAAATCAGAGAAGCTGCTTTTAAGGTATCTGCAAGAGGAAAAGAAAAGGAAGTTGTCAAAGAATCCAGCTATATATCCGATGAAGAAGAAGCGAATTTCGTGAGAAAACTCCAACTAGGAACTGGAAGATTCAAAGGTAAGCTTCCTTTCAAATTTTTTGAGTGTGGAAAATTTGGTCACTATGCTGCTAAATGTCCTTATAGAGAAAAACATGGTAAAGGGAAACAATTTGAAAAAAGGAAGAGTTATTATGCAAATGAAGATGATGACGAAGTGTCCAGTGAAGATGAAGAAGATTCTGACCATGATCTGAAAGTGCTCATGGCAAAGAAGCAAAAGAAGAAGGCTACTCGAAGAAAGGAGATATCTCAGAAAACATGGTTAGCAGAAATTGACAAAGATGAATCAGATAGTGATTGGGGTCCTCTTAATCGTCTTTGTGCAAACAATGGTGTAGATAGTGAAAGTAATGTTGTGGACTTAGAAGAAGATCAACAAAAAATATTTAATGAGAAGGAATCTACCGACAATGAGATGATCTCTAAAATGAATGGAAAGATAGAAACAATGAAAGGACAGATAGAAATACATCAAAGACTGTAGGATGAAGTAACCAATCGAAGTGAAAGCCTTGAAGCTGAAATCATCTCCCTCAAAGAAGACCTGGATAAATCAAATAAGAAGAATGCAGAACTTGAAGCAGAAAACATATCTCTGAAAGTAAATCTCGAAGCTTCAAATAAGAAGAATGAAGAATCTCTGTCATTTGAGAAGGAAGGCCTTGAAGCAGAAATCATCTCTCTCAAAGAAGATCTGGAAAAATCAAATAAGAAGAATGAAGAGCTGCAACAAACATGTGAAGAAAACGAAAAATGGTTGAAAGAAGAGATTCTAAATCTGAAGGATCAAGTAGAAGATGAAAGAAGGAAAGAAGAAAGCATGACAAAGCAATGTCAAGCCTTGGAGGTTGAGGTAAACATTCTCAAAGGTAAAGTAGAAGAAAAGGCTAAACTTTTGAGGTTTCAAGATAGTACTAACATTTTGGACAATATTCTGAGTAATCAAAGGCCTCCTGCTATCAAATTTGGTCTTGGTTTCCATGAAACTGTTAAAGGAGAATCTAGCTCACAAGGAAGTGCTAAAAATTCAGAGGATGGCAATGCAAAATCTGAAGTGTTGAAAGAGACAAAAGGTCAACCAACAATGATGAAATCTCAAAGGAAATCAGTAAAAAATGTTGAATGCTTTAAATGTCATAATTATGGGCATGTTGCAGCAAATTGCAGGAGCAGATCATTTCAGCCTCAAAAAAACAGTTCCTACATAGAAAGGTACACTGGCTTCTTCAAGGAATATTGTTTTTCACGTAACAAGTATGGACATAAAGCAGTTGATTGTAAAAGGAGGAAGATTAGAAATACTCATTATGATTCTTATGCTTATTTCTCTGGACACATGAGATGTTATTCTTGTAACAAGTATGGACATGTAGAAAAGGAATGCAGGTTGAACAGATCTGAGAAAGTGGACAATTTTCAGCACACGGTTAGGAAGTTCAAGCAAATTTGGAAAAAGAAGGAGGACCAGTCAGAAACGTAGGGAATACTGACCCTACTGCAGTCATCCGCTTCTGAAGCTTACTTCTCTTATTGACTGCAGGAATGATGTGGGATACATTATGAGATTTAGTAATGTATCATCACAGGGGGAGCAATGTATGATGACTCTCATGGTTGATTTGATTTTTCTGGTTATATGTATTTCTGACAGAGCATCTGATATGAAGAAGACAGGTACAGGAAGTACAAGTTCAGGGGGAGATGAAGGAATGTGAAAAATTTCTATGATTCACTTTCCATACGCGGGTTCGATGAACACAAGTCGCGTATACACGCGAGTTCCAGCAGACACAGTCGCGTATGCATTTATGATAAGAGAATTGGGATGACAGCTGAAGATCAGGAACAAAGGTTCAGGGGGAGCATCAGTCTGACTGTTAATAACTGTATTATTGACTCAACTTCTCAGTTCTAAAAATGATGATATGATACTTGATGTCTTATGTTGAAGATTATGGATGAGTCCTGTTTGCTTTTTGATGAAGAGTATTCGTTGATGAGATGAAAGTCTTATAATTCAAAGATAAGGACAGATCATACAAAGATTGTTGCTGATAACTTGCTGGTGAAGATGTTCAGGTTGCACAAGTTTAGTTCAGGGGGAGCAGCAGGTTGAATACTAATGATTGCATTGTTGGCACTATGACTGCTTATTCTTTGGTTATTGTGATACTCATGCTCAAATGATGATGACTTGGTATATGGCTTATTATGATGAGATTTTGAGCCCTGTTTGTTGAAAAGTATCTTTTATGCTCACACATGGATAAGTTGGAAGTCGTTTGATTCAGAAATAAGAATAGATCATGCAGAGTTTGTTACTATGGTTGAGATCTTTTGTCTACATATGTTACTTCATGTTAAATATTAAACATCATGGTGATACTGGACCACATGGATGATTGACACATATTTGAAGATGTTGTTCTGGTATGATAATTTCTCTTGGAAAGATTGTATTGATGCTGCAAAGAATCTGAAGGCTTGGTTGCTAATGTGCTTATGCTACAACCATTGGATGACGCTTGAAGACACAACCCCACTGTTCTATCTATCTGTATTCCAGGGAAGCTTTCAAATATCTCAGAAAGAAGCTGAACACTGTCTTTGCCTCACAGAGGATCAGATCTATTTAAAATATAGGAGAAGGTATTGGATACGCGGATTTCTTGAAACACAGTCGCGTATATACGCGAGTTCATGCACATAAAACCGCGTATGTCTGATTGCTGACAAATTTCTGTTTGGGGACAGCTTTCTTCAGCACAGCTGCAGTGCTGTTTAGTATCTCTGGTATCTTTGGTGGTGTTCCAGTTCTTATAATACTGTTTCAATCTCTGATGTTTTAAAGATGCCTTGATGATTGGTTGAAAGTGTTCAGGATGCGCAAACTAAGGGGGAACCTTAGTCATATGGAAAATATGCTTGGATGCACAGATTCAGGGGGAGCACTAGCCTTGCTGAGTATAATGCATTGTTGGCATTATGATGGTTCTGAAATATGTTCTTTTTCTTGAAGTCTTTCTGGTGTTGGTCATAAATGGTCATATTTGTAATTTGATGAAAAGGTCTTGTTGAGACCCATGATGTAAAATTGTAATATTTAGTCATGTAAGGACTTGTCAAATTTTTAAACCCACTTAGTTGGGTAGATGAGTCAAATTTGTAAACCCACTTGGTTGGGTAGCTGAGTCAAATTTTGTAAACCCACTTGGTTGGGTAGCTGAGTTGAAATGTGTAAACCCACTTGGTTGGGTACTTGAGTCTCATATGTAAATCCACTTGGTTGGATATTTGATGTAAGTATGAGTCTTTTGGTGATAGGAAGTTCATAAAGTCATGTACTTCATTGAAAAATATGTTTGAAGATTCAGCATGAACTCAGGGGGAGCTTGGTCACTTCAGTATACATCAGATCTGCAGAACGCTTCTTCTACATGAGGAGAAAAGAGGGAGAGTGTGTTGGTTTTGATCCGCCCTTTGCCCTTGATGTCAAAGGGGGAGAGTGACATGGTGTTTTAATGAAGAGAAAGAATGGTGTCAAAGAATGGGGAGAGTGACATGGTGTCATTGTATTCTTAATGTACCTATCTGTTGTGGTGATCAAACACCATCGTGGTTGCCATCAAGTCCAAAGGGGGAGATTGTTGGAAATATGATGCAGAGTGTTGTCCTTGATGGCAACCCACTGGATGAAGATGAAGACATGAGATTGTTGGCATGTGCTGTCCTTGATGGAAATACACCTGATGATGTTATTCTTGACTTGATGGACTTGGTAAATGATGTAAATCTGATGTGATATGATGTTTGTTGACAATATGATGTAGAGAGTTGTTCTTGAATGGCAACCCACCTGATGAAGATGATGGCAGCTTACTTGATGAAGTTGTGCTTGATAGAATATGTCTTGATGAACTTGTTTAAAGATGAAAATCTGATGTATCTACAGAGAGTATAGAAGGCAATGAAGAAAGGAATTCAATATGTGCTAGATCTATGATGAAAAGAGTATGTCTCAAGGCATACGCGGATTTGCCTAGGAGAAGTCGCGTATGCACGCGGTAAAGTACGTGCCAAGTCGCGTATGGGCAAAAGCGCTCATAAAGTGCAAAACCAGGGGTAACCACCATGGTATTGACTCATTGTATTGGGTAATGATTCGTCTAAATGACCCCGTCCAAGAATACCATCGGAAGTAATGTAGTTTTGGGCTCATGGTATTGTTTTGGCTCATGGTATTGAAAAAGGGGCTCATGGTATTGAAAAAGGGTAAACCTATATAAAGAGAAGAAATTCATTGTGCAAATCATGAGTGTGGGTGCAAGATGTCCGAGCTTGAATGAATACTTCTCTCTGAAGTATATCTGAATGGAAAGGGTTACAGTTGAATGATATATTTGATTGCATGATGCACCAATGATGAAGAAGGGTATCTAGATCTGAAATGTACTTGTATTTGCTAGATCTGTTTAGGGGATGATTAGATCTGAGAAGAGGCGAACATCTGTCTGAAGTAAAGGGTAAAATCTGAGTAATGTATCTGTTCTGAAGAATTGCAATGACCTAAATGTCTGAAGAACCATACGCTAGTTCGCTGCAGAAGAAGCGCGTATATACGCGGCTTGGCTGAAGAGAAAGCACGTATGCGCAGTGAAATCAACTCTGTAATTTGTATAGAAGTATACGCGGGTTTATGTGGAACTAAGCGCCAGACAATACGCGACATCGCTGAAAGGAAAGCGCTGCTAATAAATTTAACTCTATAATATGTACAGAAGTATACGCTGGTTTATGTGAACGGAAGCGCGTATATACGTGACATCAGAGAAAGGAAAGCGCGTATGCAAACTAGGGTTTGCTGAAGTCTGTGGTAAGAAATGTCCGATCTTTTCTCCTGGTTTACTGATATCTGTCAGTGAGTTATATGTATATGTTTCATGTTTTACTGTGCTTAAAAGTATGGAGTGGGTCCAGTCTGAAAATATGATGAAACGTGGCCTGTAGCTTCTGTTTTGAAGGTTCTGGATCCAGCAGAAACTGATGAAAAACTGGTCCATAGAGGTTTAGGGTTGCAGCCTTTAGTCGTTGTAGCCCTTTCAAGTGTGAGGTCAAACGAGAGCAGGGGTCGTAGCCCCCTTCCGTGAGAGGTCTGCAAACGAGATCGTGGGGTCGAGCTCGACTGGGGAGAGGTCGGTAAACGAGCGCAGGTGGTGCTCGCGCCGGTAGGAGTCTCAAGACTCAAGACATATGTTGTAATATGTTTTCTCTATAATAAAATATTGAAGGCTGAGCAACTGCAACGGTGGTTTTCTCCCGACTTGGGTTTCCACCTAAAATCCTGGTGTTCATGTGTGATGCTTATGTGTGATGGTTTATTCTGTTCTTACTGCACATGTTTACTATTTACAAAACATCTAATGAATGAATGATGGAATGATATAAGTGAAGAAATAATGGCATAATTAGATCTCTGTGTATACGCGAGTTTTATGAAGGATATCCACGTGTATACGCTAGTTGTCTTCAGCAAAGTAGCGTATGGGTTTTAGAGCATGAAAAAAGTAAAAAGTTTTAGCTTCCCCTAAATACTGATTCACCCCCCCTCTCAGTGTTTTTCCCAACAGACCCCAATGGACCTGAAAGAAGATGAAGAAGTGAAGCCATTCCTGCAGGCATGTATGAAGTTACTATGCAACCAGAAGGCAGTAGAGAACCTCCAAGCATTGATAGACAACTGCGCAAAAAATATTGCCCCACCAACAGAAGTGAGAGATGTCAAAAAATTTTATAAGCATAAGAAGAGAATTGGTCAGGAAATGTGGCTAATTGTGTAGATTGGAGATTATGAAATGGATCAGGTCATCCTTGATCTAGGATCTGATGCAAATGTCCTGCCTAAATAGGCTTGGCAGAGGATGGGAGAGCCTAAGCTAGAATGGTCTACTATACACCTACGCATGGCGAACCAACAGAAGATCATACTGCTAGGAAGGCTATCAAAGGTTATGGTAGACATTGCGGGAGTTAAGGTATACACAGATTTCGAAGTGATTCAAATTATAGATGATGCAGACCCTTACCCTGTGCTTTTAGGACTAGATTGGGCTATAGACATGGGAGGTATTATCAACTTAAACAGGCGAACCATAGTTTTTGAAAATGAGGGTACACGAGTAATAGTCCCTCTAGATCCAGCAGAAGGCGAGCGGTATACAGAACCAATGTGCAAAGGGGATGATGTTGATCAGATTTACAAGCTGACTTCCTGAAACAAGGATTGGATCAACCCTACCACTGATTGTGTGCTCTGCTGGGAGAAGGATAGCGAATGTCTTTTTGACTCAGACAGGGAGATAGAAAATTGGCAGAACCGGTTGCATGACGTATCTGCGCTACGATGCCTGAAGATCACAAAGAGCTTCCGATGTATCTACTCATAGGTAGGCCCTATGGTGGTCCAAGAAAATAAGAAAAAAGGGGAAATAAGAATCTGCGTGGACCTACACAAATTGAATGATACTTGCATACATGATCCCTTCCCTACACCATTCTCTGATGAAATTCTTGACAGTGTGGGAGGTCAGGAAGCATACTCGTTCACTGACAGTTTTTCAGGCTACCATCAAATCAAAATCGCACTAAAATATCACAAAAAAACTACCTTCGCAACCGAATGGGGATCCTTCCAATACACTGTCATGCCCTTTGGGCTCAAAAATGCCCCTGCCATCTTTTCATGAGTGGTGGTGGCAGTGTTCAAGGAATTCATTCACAGGTTTCTGGAAGTATACTTTGACGATTGGACAGTGTTTGGATTGGTAAAGAAGCACGTCTTGAACCTGCACATAATGCTGGATGCCTACAGAAAGCACCAAAATTCCCTAAACATTAAGAAGTGCATATTCTGTGTACCTTTTGGGATCTTCTTAGGGCATGTGGTTTGTCGGAAAGGATTGATGGTTGACCCAGCCAAGGTGGCAGTTATCATCAATTTAGTATTCCCCACAACTGAGAATCAACTATGTTCCATCCTCGGGCACACTGGCTACTATAGGAAATTTATTCAAGGATACACACTGGTCGCAGCACCAATGGAGAAGCTGCTAAAGAAGGACGTATCTTTTTTCTCGAACGCGGAGTGTCAGAAGAGTTTTGAGCTGCTAAAGGAAAAGATGCTCTCTGCACCTATCCTCATATTTCTTGATTGGGCGAAGGTTTTTCATGTCCATGTGGATGCCTCATGGATCGCCCTAATGCTTTCCTTACGCGTTGTCCTTACGCAGCTCGGGGAAGGGGACATTGAACACCTGATTGCGTTTGCTAGTAAAAAATTTTCTAGCACAGAACATAATGACTCTACTAGTGAACGTGAGGGACTGGCAATGGTGTATGCCCTGCATAAATACTAGCACTATCTACTGGGAAGGCACTTCAAGATGTTCACGGATCATTCAGCTTTGAAGTACCTAGTCAATATGACTGTGCTGGGGGGGAAGATTTGCTGATGGTTACTGCTGTTTCAGGAGTATTATTTTGAGATCATTGTGAAGCTTGGGAGACTAAACGCTAGACCAGACCACTTGTCACGAATCGAGAGTGGTGAAGAGCCAACTAACCTAGAAGAAGTCTTGCCCGATGCACAGCTGTAAGAATTGTTGACTGCTATCACCAGCGAAATCCAGCATCGCGAACTTCGAGTACAGCAGCACCTCAGCACAGCCGAGCAGACCATTCTAACCCAAGTTGCCGAAGTTTCTCAAATCCAGGTCGCGCACGTCGCCACCATCGCGCAACAAGCTGCCTTAGAAAAAATGATCAACACGCTCTGTGAGGACATGCCAGAAGTCATTCTTGCCTCTGTCGAGCCCCAAGCCAAGGTCTAATGATTGGTCGCTGCCCTGAAGGCATCCCAGATTGAGGTACAGGTTGCTAAGGATGAGTTCGAACTTCAACTCGCATCTTTATAGGCCAAGCTACAGCCGGAGACCCCTCCGGAGGTACGCGCTCAGTGAGCCACATTAGTTACGGAAGTCACGACCACTATTAGGACGCAGATCAGTCAGGGTGTCACTCTGCTTGAGCAGGCTATGGAATTATGGTCCCAAGTGCAGCATGACCCTATCCTCCGCGAGATCGATTAGGAGTTAACGCAGAAGGAGCAAGCCTTCGAGCAGCTGGAAGTTACGATGCCCACTCTAGTCCCAACCTAATGCTTAGCCTATCTCAGGACCAGCCGTGCACTTCACACATAAATTATGGGGTTGCGGTGCAAGAAACAGGTACTTAGTGACCATCTCACACCATGGTCGAATGACGCCCTCAAGCTATCCCATGACTTAGACGGGGTGGTGAAATAATTGAACCAGATTCTCGACAGCATCACCGTTGTTAGGGAAGGACTGACCTCGCAGAAATTGGTGGACATTGCGTAGACTGCTGTAGGTCAAATCCTTCGCATTTTCCCTTCGCTCATGACCGCACTGGAACAACTCAAGGAACGGATGAAGACCCCACCGGCATTGTGACTCGGGATGAGTCACAAGATTGTGTTGGGGCACTGTTGGAACAAGGTTTCCTAGCCCCAATTTTGTCCAAGTTTTGTAATATTTCCATAATATTTGGTCTAGCGAAGGGGGTTTGGGGTGGGTCAAACCCCCAATGAATTGTAATGGGTCAAAGGGGTAGACTTAGGGTCCGCAAACCATGGTTTGCGGACCATAGGATAGCGTAGGCTAAGGTTCTATAAGTAGATGGGTAGATCGAGTCTAGAGGTAGGCTAATATTGATTGATGCTAGTTGTGAACCGTTGAGATCTGTTTTGGGTTGTATTTGGGTAAGGACTCCAGCTGGTTGTGTGCGCGAAGATCCTCAATCCTTCTGTTTGCGGACCCCACTGACTGTGTGCGCGGTTTGGGAATTGGGTCTGTAAGTGGATTTTGGAAGCTAATGAATGATAGAATTGTTTGATCATATCTCCATGTTATAAAATGTCTATGTTCGTGATATTATGGTGATTCAGTTTGTTGATCAATATTGATGCGCACGTGGATGCGAAGGTATTACTGAGATCTGATTAGTAATAGTTGCTTATTTATGCTATCAGTGGGTTTATGAACTTTTCATTCTACACATATACTGTTAAAGGTTCTGCGATGATATTTGTCCTGCGAAAATCAGATAGATCTTAACAAGGCCACCTCTATTAACCCTCTTTTTATTAGGGTGCGAAAAACTAGTTCCAACACCCTCCCATACTACTTCAGGTGAGACCTTGGCCAGCGCAAGCAGGTCATTTCCGAAAGGGTCAATAGTATAGGGGTTTGTTGGCAAACCTTAAATCCAAACTTGGGTCAGGACCCTTCAAGCAAACAAGTAAGCTTGATACTTTTTAAGAAAAAAATTCTTCATATCATCCCAAGAAGCAATTGTATGTTCTCCTAAACCCATAAACCATTTTAATGATGCTGTTTTCAAAGTAGCAGGAAAGAGACGAAGCTTGTGTGTATCATCCATGTATCCATAAGCTCTACATAAGATATCAAACTCGAACATAAATGAATTAGGATATTCTGTTGACATTCCATAAAATTTAGGCAATACAGAAGGTGGAATGTTTTTCATTTTCACTTCTTCTCCTAATATTGATCTTGCATCTAATATTCGAATGCAAAAAGTAGCTTCCTGATCATTATTATTTTCTTTTTCATTATCATGTAGTATTTTATTTTCATTTTCTCTTTTTTCTTCTTCCTCTATCCTTCTAAGTGCTTCTATTCTTCTGTCTTCCTCTCTCTTTCTTTCTGCTTCCAATCTCCTTTCTTCCTCTCTTTTCCTTTTCCATTCCCTTTGTTGTCTCTCATATTCAATTTTCTGTTCAGGAGTTATAAGTGGCATATTGGATCCTTCTCCTTCTTCAGTCATTTCCTGTTCAGAGATATGTAATGTTTCAATATGAGGTTGATTTTGTGTTTCCTCAACTATCTTAATTTGTTCAAGGACATGTTGCTCTAATTTTTCAACAACTGGTTTTTTTGTTTCCTTTTGTTTTCCTAAGGAAGGAGTTTCTTTTGGTGATTGCTTTCTTTTTGCCTCCAAGGCTAACAAGATCTGTCTTTCAACTAGAGTTATTCTTTGTCTCGATCTTTGTTTTTCCTCTAACTCCTCTAGAGTAGGTCTTCCAGCAACAGGTGTTGTTAGCCCTATGGATGGATGGATTGTTGGTGGTTTATTTTTTGTTGTTGTTGTTGTTTGTTTGTTTGTTTGTTTTTTTTAATCTTCCTAATTGACCACTTCGAAATATGATTCCCCGGCAATGATGCCAAAAAATGTTGGGTCTATTTACTGGGTAAACTAACACAAGTATTTTATTATCAATCCGAGCTTGTAGAACTTAGAAGCATCTCCAAGATATATGGATTTTAGCTATAGTCAAGTTTAGAAGATGGATTGTTAATATTAAATGAAATGCATATTAAAAATATAAAACTTAACTAAATAATTTCTAATTCAATTATGTAATAAGCAATAGAAGAAGCTCCTAACTTAGGAGAACTTATTTCTCCTTCTCTACAAAACTACTTCATGAATCAGAAACCAAAAACCACTAATGAATAATAGATCAAGATGCATGAAAGAATAATAGAAGAGGCTCCTAACTAAGGTGATCCTTGCTGTCCTTCATTACTGATTCATTAATCATTAATTCCATTGTTAGAAAACATGAAATTCAGGAAATCACTTAAAAGCAAGAAATATGAATTCTAGTTTCTAGTTCTTGATCAGATAGAAGAAATGTTTAACTTAAACACTGGATTGAACCTTCATATGCATAAATAGAAATTATAATTAGATTCATCATCAATCATAACATATCATCATACATATAATTAACTGATTAAGCATAAAACAAAACTAGTTCAGGAAATTGCAACTAAATTAACCAAAAAGTGCACTTAGCTCGGTGTGGGGGTCCTCCACCCTTGCCTCGCACACTATGAGTACTTCCAGCTATTGAAACTCAATCAAGAATTCACCATATAGAACAATAGAAAATGAAATAGAACATGTCCTTCAATTAGCTCCCAAAGTTTCAGAAATATCAAAGTGAAGTTATACAAATTCTACATATGAATGCCTTCAATGTCTTAGGCTTAAATAGAGAAATAGGAAACAAACTCATCTAAAATGTATCCTACAATCATGTCTATCCTTATATTATCTATTCAGGTCGAGTTCATCCATCTAATCTCTCAAAATTTGGAAAATCCCATAAAATGCTAAATTTAACCTATTTCCTAGGGATTTCCATAAAAACAGGTCCTGTTTGACCGCCTTTGACCGGGCATGTTTAAACTCGGTTTGACAGAACCAATAGGTGTACATCTAATCTTAGTTCACAATCTTTCTATAAATGTATTCAGCTCGAGCCCAGGTGTATTGCAAGTATGACATCAATGAAGCCATTACAAGAATTTTTGGTCTTGTCCAAAAATGCACTTAAATTTCAATTTTTATAAAAACTTCTAAAAATTGCAAAAATTAATTTATATACCTGGATATGCATTATTTGGTCAAAACAGAGTGAATATGGATGGTATATGGATGGATATCACGGTAATATAGTGTATTTAATTAAACAAAATTGGATAAAAAACGAGGGCCAACAGTTATACTTTAGTTTTTATTTAGAAACAATCTAGATGGGCTGATTACATGGTCATTAATGCTCATTTTGTTTGATATACTGATACACTTAGACAAATTGTAGTACATAGTACTATTAATATTTGAGGGTATTCTCCCCCTGTTGAACATGGTTATGTTGAGAACTTTCGCTTATATATATATATATATATAAAATTAAATGCCTTCATGAATTGTTCTGAACATAGAACCCCATTATTAATATATTATGGTTATTATCTCTGAAAGACCATCTATTGAAAATAGTTTAAGTATTTACTTACAATGGTCTTAGGGTTTCGAAGAAACCCTTCCTTTTTTCCTGTTGACGTGATTGTTATATAGTTTTTAACTTCCAAATTTTAAATCTACTGAAAATTTCTTTTATAAATTATATAGTTACGTGACAAACAACAATTGATATCTTTATTAATTAAATTGTAAATACATATTACTGTTATTAATCTCTTACATTTTCCAGTTATCCTTCTGTAGTGATTATTATTACAATAATATTACTTCTGCTAAACTTGTATAAAAATATGAATAAACATGGTGTTTTCCTGGTCTTTTAATTGCTCTATAACTCTGGAAACAATTCTATGCGAGACCTAACCCTGGGACCTGCCCTATTCATTCCAGATGTTCTTTTCCGGGACCGGGACTGCGACTCTGGGCTATTGGGCAACCAATTGGTCCTTTTGCTAACCTAGTTCCATTTTTTTTCTATCTAAGCATTATTTTTATTTAGTATTTATTGATTTTCTTTGCTAATGTACACTAGGAACAATTAATTTATGCTTCCATTAAACTCTTTTAATCTAGTGAAATTTTTTCTTGTTAGTTGATATCTCCTGCACATAACAGTTTGGCAGTAGTGTTTCATTGGAGCAACATGGTTTTGAAAGGAATAGGTTTTGGAGTATTGACAAAAACCCTCCACCCTTTCCTACAAACACATCGAACAACAACTATGTAGTCAACCTAATTCTTAAGCCCTCTAATGAAGATGTTAATATTTGGCCCCACAAGTACCAACTAACAATTTTGATTGATGTACTGTGTATGAAATAAATATTGTTGGCAACATGGTTCGAGACTAATTTATTATTTTTTGTTGACTTTGTTTTACTATTGTACTAATGAAAGATCCTAAACATGCAGTTTTGAGTTTCACCTACTTGTCGTTTTTACCCCTAGTGGACATCTTACTTTGATTTCCAGAATCAAAAATACTAACAACAAGCCATTTACTTTCACATTTTCTTATCATGCATACTTTTATGTGTACAATATAAGGTATGAATAACTTTGAAGAGTTTTTTATTTCATATCAATTTTTAATATGTTTAAAATTACTAGTTTGGTTAGTCTAACCGCCAAAATTTGATGATGTTTCTACATTTTCTAGATGGATTTTCTCAAGCTTGAACTTATATACATGTTTTCCCACATGAAGTATGAATCACTAGTTGTTACTGTCTAATGAGGTGTGAAGACTTTGGCACCAAGGCTAAAAACCATGATATCATGATGGATGTTTCTTTAGAAGCTCCTCCTACACATTTTGATGCATATTCTTCCATTAAGGAGCACCTTTTGAGGCATTTCATGTTTCATAAGGTGAAATTCCATATTTAAAGGCATGATTCAAATACAAACCTATTATTACTTGAAACCATCTAGTTCCAAGGTAGTTAGAATTAGTACATTGTCACCACATGCTTTTTCCCTACATTCCATGGTGGTTTTTACAAAAGGTTACGTTATACTTGATATCCTTGCATATAACCAAATAGTTAACTTTGACATTTTGTATGACCATGAGCCTGATTTAGATCATATACTGTTAATCTTAACTCAACTTTATCACACATAAAAATACCATAGAAGAAACTTGTAACTATGAAAGAGCTATATTTTCACCTAAAATAAAGTTGATAGGTATTGAGGGGAAAATCACATAGCTAGCCTTAGTATGATAAGTATCACAAGATTGCTAGAAAAGCCATTAGGGAAGCCTTAGAAGAGTCCTTAAAATTTCACAAAATAAACATTTACAACTCACCGCTTAAAAGAAAAAAAGAGATTCTATTTAAACACAATGCAAGAGAAGCTTCTATACCTTTTAAATTTGATTCTAAAAAAATTTGGATGCAAATTTTAAGTTGAAATAATAAAGATAATAATACAAGTGCTTAGAGGGATTGGAATTTGTACCTTAAGATGTTGTATGAATCCCTTAATGTTGCAAAAAAAAAATCAAATTGTTATTACAAAAATATATTTTTATATTGAAGGGCATTGAGTTGGAATTAAACAACTAGCAAAAGGGAAAGACATTGAAGGTTATCAAGTGGGGATACTAAAATTGGAGATATTTTCATACATTAATATTAAAAAAACATTCAATGTCTATCAAGTGGAGATACTAAAATTGGAGATACTTTCATACATTAATATTAAAAAAACTATTTAGCATTTTTCTATTTCATGCTTATAAGAAAAATTATTTAAATAAAAATGTCTCATATAACAACGTAGAACATGATATTTTGAATCTAGGAAATGAAGGTAATATCATTTTTCTATGGGACTTTGATGCTAGAGCAAGTAATCAAAATATATCCTAAGCAATGTATCCAATATCTATGGTGAGATAATGACCTAGAATTCATTGGAAAATACAAAAGAATCTTTGTAGATTCAAGTGAAAAATTTTCAATACTTTGTAGCATCAACGTTGAATACAATGAAGGCTATTAAGTGGAGATACTAAAAAAGGAAACACTTTCATACATTAATATTAAAAAAACTATTTAGCAATTTTCTATTTCATGCTTATAAGAAAAATTATTTTAAAAAAATGTCTCATATAACAACGTAGAACACGATATTTGAATATAGGAAATGGAGTAATATCATTTTGCTATGGGACTTTGATGCTAGAACAAGTAATCAAAATATATCCGAAGGAATGTCTCCAACATCTATGGTAAGATAAGGACCTAGGATTCACTGGCAAATGCAAAAGAACCTTTGAAGATTCAAGTGAAAAAAAGTCAATACTAAGTTGATCAAACATTGGAGTTGTTAAGACCTAATAAGTCTACAATGGTTCAATGAGACGTGGTTGAATTCCAACCATATGGCTTGTATTCATATGCTTGGGAGTGATGTGGTAGATTATGTTATAGTTGATATCCTTATATATAACCAAATAGTTAACTTTGACATTTTTTATGAGCATGAGCCTGATTTAAATCATATACTGTTAATCTTAACTGAAAACTTTATCACATAGAAAAATACCATAGAAGAAACTTGTAACTATGAAAAATATTTATTTTCAACTAAAATAAAGCTACTATTTATTGAGGGGAAAATCACATAGCTAATCTTGGTATGATAAGTATCACAAGATTGCTAGAAAAACCATTAGGGAAGCCTTAAAAGAGTCCTTAAATTTTCACAAGATAAACATTTACAACTCACCTATTAAAAGAAAAAGAAAAAAAGATTTTAGTTAAACACAATGCAAGAGAAGCTTCTATACGTTTTTAAATTTGATTCTAAAAATTTTTGGATGCAAATTTTAACTTGAAAGAATAAAGATAATAATACAAGTGCTTAGAGGGATTGGAATTTGTACCTTAAGATGTTGTATGAATCCCCTAATGTTGCAAATAAAATTCAAATCGTTGTTACAAAAATAGATTTTTTTTGAAGGGCATTGAGTTTGGAATTAAACAACTAGCAAAAGGGAAAATTGAAGACATTGAAGGCTATCAAGTGGAGATACTAAAATTGGAGGCTCTATTTTTATCCCTTACATTCATAAGCTCTTTAATATGGCAGTGAAAATTATTTCTTTAACCCTATACTCAAATCCTTATTATTTGCACCTTTAAGAGTGGGGACAAAAAATAACCCCTTAAATTATAGGACCATTATGATTACCCCTCTTTTAGGCAAGTTATATGGAATTATTTTGGAAAGCAAATTAGCACATAGTGTGTGAGAAAATGACTAAAGGCCAAGTCGATTTTAGAAATATTTCAACCATACACCACTTAGTGGCTCTCAATATTATTGTAGAGGAATTCCAAGACACTAAAATCAATCTCATATTTTGCTATATTGACTTTAGGAGATCTTTTGATTTAATGCCTAGAAATAAACTTTTGAATCAATTAAAGAGTTAAATGTTTATTTTGCATTGACAATCACTACAATAAGGTTATATGAAAACACTATTGCTAAGTTTATGAATAATATGGGTTAGTCAGAAGAAATTAAATGTAATATAGGGGTTGAGCGAAGTTTCCCCTTGTTCCCTACCTTTTTTGGCATTCACATTGACAAGGTTAAGCAAGGTTGCCCCTTATCTCTTACCTTCTTGTTTGGATGAAGGAGGTTGCATTAACACTAATTTAGTCGTAACAGTCACCATCCTTGTCTTTATTGTTCTTTCAGTGAGATGCCCCTATGATCTTGACAATTAACTATGATTTCTCAAACACTTTTTCCTAGCACTAATACATCTATAAACATTGATAAGACAAAGGTTATGATAATAAAATCTAAACAGATCATAGATAGTAATTTCATGTATGCTAGTAGCAATTTAGAGGAACTCATAAATATCTTGGAGTGGACCTTGATAACAGGTATAATTGAAACTATAACATTGAGAAACAGATTCATGAAGGATGCAAAGCCTATTTTTCTCTTCACAATAACTTTAAAACAACTTTTTGGTTATGGGTAAAAAGGGAATTCCTCTTTAAGACACTCATTACCCTTATTATCTTAAATGGGTATGAAATTTAGGATTGCATATCACCAAAGAATCATGGAGAAAAATCAAACAAATTCTATAATGTTTGATAATGTATAATCTTCAAAAAAGGGAAATACACCCTATATGTTTCTTCTCTTAGAAATTGGTATTTTTCCCATTCAGAGTATGGCTAGGACTAAGCACCTAATGTATAAGCACACACCAACTAACATGAATGATGAAATACTTCCTACAATTACTTCAAAGAAGACGAAATCACCAGCTATTTATTCAGGGATACCTTAAAGTTGTTAATTCTTTGCTAAACCAGATAATAGAATAAGTCACTTTACATAATATTGATAACATTAAAAAATAATATAAAATCTAAATTTAAGGAGAAATTGTAGTGCAAGGAAGAGATAGAAGATAAAAGAAAATTAAGGAATAAAGAAGCCATTAACATTGAATAGTTCATTTAAAAAGAAAATCAACGTTGCTAAATAAGAACAAAATTTCATGAGATTCATAGTGAAACTAGGCATTGGACCAAATCCTAAAACACCATGGGATAAAAAAAGTTGTCCTGTTTGTGATACTGAGAAGGTCCCAGAGAATAAAAAACACTTTATCCTAGAATGTCTTATGTATACCCAACACATTGGATCTCAATCTTATTTTCAAAATATTTTAACACTAATAACCTATTAATTCATCTACATTTTGGGAATTTAACTAATTTTTTCTCTAATCTCTTCAATCCAAGGGAAAAAAAGAAGTTAAAACCAAAATATTTTAACACTAATAACCTATTAATTCATCAACATTTTGGGAATTTAACTAATTTTTTCTCTAATCTCTTCAATCCAAGGGAAAAAAAAAGTTAAAACAAATCAATTAACTCCTTATTGATGCTCCTTAAAGGTCGCGATAGACCAAAGTTGGTCTCAATGAATAATAACAATACTCATCATTGAAAGAGATAAAAGATTTGGGTTGGATGGTTGGCTAATAAATTTCTATATAGGATTCCATGATCTATTTGAAGAAGATCCTTAACGGTAATTGAGGAAGCTAGAAGCTAAAAGAATGTTTTTAGAGCATTAAATGGCACATTTTTCACATTAAGAAAAAGATAACCCTAAAAGTTTTGAAGAGTTCAAGGTTATTTCTTCATGCAGTTATGTTTATAAAAGCTTAGCCAAAATATTTGTCATATTTTAAAGGATTTTTTTTTAAAAGAATATAAAATGAATAGTTTGGTTTCCTAGCGAGTAGAAAAATATGTAATGCAAAAGGTTCAACCCAAAAAAGATCTACATAATGTGGAACTAAAAAGTCTTCCAAATATTGTTATGGAGATAAACTTGTCCAATTCTTATTGTAAGTCTTGTTTGATATATATCTCATTGTTATGGAGATAAACTTGTCCAATTCTTATCGTAGGTCTTGTTTGATATATATCTCAGTGTTACATTTGCATGTGGGTTCTGTTTTTCTTGTGGTGAAATGGATAATGTAATGGTTAAAATCAATATCCTTTGTTGTATTAACAAGTAGGGTTGATTCAATATTTTTAATGGATAGTGAGATAGTTGAAATCAATATCCTTTGTTGTATTAATAATTGGGGTTAATTCAATATTTTTAAGTGTTTCAAGAGGTTTGGGACAAGGGTGCCCACTTTCACAATTGTTTGTCCACATAATCACACAAAGTTTAAGAATAGTGATCTTGGAAGCCAAGAGACTAGGGACAAATACAAGAGACTAGGGACAAATATAATTGGTCATTCCTTCACCATTGTAAATGCAAAGTTAGAGACTCAAGTCCTTCAAATCTTTGCATTTCAATACATCACTTCAATGAAGGTTTTAGATCTTGGGCTTCCAATTAAGTCTAATTCCTAAGTTCTAACATAAATATTCAAGGCCTTAATGGTTCATTAGAAAATTTGAGGCCCAAATAATCAAGTGTTGCAATAGAAGGCTATTGATAAGATATAATTTAACATTGGTGAAACAAATAGTGGGACCGTTGACAAGAATATCCTTTGTGTTAATAAATGACTTTGCTTCAAGGTTTTTTATGCCTCATGGTATTTGAGACTAAAGGTGGCCACTTTGACCATTGTTGTTCCTCATAATCACTGAAATATTAAGCATAGTGATCTTGGAAGCCAATAAACTAGGGACAATATCACTAGTCAAGATGGGGAGTCTACTTTCCTAATTTGTTATTTTTGGATGATGTTTGCTATTTATTAAAGGTTCTCTAATAACAAATCTCGAGATGTGAGGCCTTTGAAATAATGGATCTTCACAACACTATGATGTGCATGGAAATAAATGTGATAAAGTATTCAATTTCCTTCACCATTGTAAATGCAAAGCTCGAGATGCGAGGCCTTTGAATCTTTGCATTTAAATACATACTTCAACAAAGGTTTTAGACTACTGAGAATTCCATGTCTAATGCCTAAAATAATAAGGATTTGAAATGATTCAATGAAAAAAGTAAATGATAAGGATTTGAAATGATTCATTGAAAAAATTAAGTTTCACATAAATGAGTGTTGCAATAGAAGGTCATTGATAGGAGGTAGGTTGGCATTGGTCATGTTAGTGTTAAAATGAAATTCCAATGTTTTACCACACTTAAACTTGCATACCAAATACCAAAAGGGATTCTAAAGATAATAGGCTAGTCAAGTGGAAGACAATAGACAATAGCCAAGACAAAAGATGAAAAAGAGAATAAGCTAGTCTTCGATAGCCAAGACAAAAGAAGAAAGATGAAAATAAGTGAAGCTTAAAGCACATCAACTACCTTGAGAAATCATTGGCAACCAAAAACTTATGTAGAATCATTTCTCAAAAGAAAGCTTATGAAATTCAAAATCAATAATAAACTAAATTAAAAGTCAAATGAAGGCCATCAAATTTCATAATCAATAATATAAACTAAATTAAAAATCAAATAAAATCCATCAAATATTTGTATTTGGCCACACATTGTAAGGCATTATAAAATATAATAATATGCATCCACACAAACAAAGGCATTATAAAATATAATAATTTGCATCCACAAACAAAATATAATAATTTGCATCCACAAACAATGGAAGGCCTTCCATGGGAAAGAAAGTTGAAGTAATTATAAAATATAATAATATGCATCCACAAAAGAAATGGAAGGAATTGGAAAGAAAGTGGAAGTAATTATAAAATATAATAATATGCATCCACACAAACAATGAAAGAAAGTGATAGTGAGATTCGGTACTGATCCTTAGGTTAGGCACAAGGATCAACATAGGTTACTAAGAAAATTAGATATATTAGATATATGTATGGCACTAGGCAAATTAGATATATGGCAATAGCGTGGAGGGTAGGGATAAATATATTATGGCAATAGGGTGGATGAAGGGACAAAGGGTAGGGATAAATATATTATAGCAATAGGGTGGATGAAGGGACAGAGGGTGGGGATAAAAGGTGAAGTTGTAGCATTATGGAATGATTATTCAAAAAATTGCATTTAGAATCACTATGGAGGAAGACTCCAGTAACAAATTGGGATATTATTCACAAAATTGGTATATCGACCCAATCTTTCTTAGAGGAGATAATAATATAGCTAGTAGTAATAAAAATTATGGAAAGTAAAAGCTCTAGCTATAATGAACAAGGTTCTGGCTTGGGGTATCTTGTAAAGAAGAACTACGCTAATTCGTTTATTATGTAGTGCCTGCAACAATATCGTATGTGCTGATCAAGGTTCTGGCTTGGGGTATCTTGTAAAGAAGAACTACGCTAATTCGTTTATTATGTAGTGCCTGCAACAATATCGTATGTGCTGATCAAATGTACATATGTGAAACAACTATTGTTAGAGGTTGATCGATTAACAAAGGTGACGATGGTTGGGTGGGTAGCATTGTTAAAGTAACAATGATGTTTACACATCTTTAAATCGTTGCATGTCTTGGTGCTAACCACAATTTTGCCTATCCACTGAATGAAGAGCATTACTTATTTTAACAGAAGCATTACAGAAAATTTCTGACATATAAAGAAAATTGATGTTCCCATTGTTGTTTTGTAAAAGCAAAATTGATGGTTTAGCAGAAAGCAACTCAAATTTCAATACCATGAGGAAAACTGATATTACACTCCAAATATCTAATCCCATAGGGGGTATTGGTCTCACATTATGATTAATGTACTAAAACACATTATCAGCGAAATGCAAATTAAAAACTTGTGAAAGAGGGTATCCACAGTGCTACGAAGATTTTAAATAAGCCCAACTTCGAATGGCTTTCCAATGACTTACAGCACAAGCATATACATCAAGTTCACAAAACATGCAAAATGAGGTCATTGGCAGGCTCACAGCCATTGTATCTGCATCTCTAGACAAATAGAAAAGCTAACCATTTTTTGCCAGAAACATTATTCAATGTAATTCATATTATTGAATACCATTCTATGCAAATAAGCACAGAAGACAGTGAAATCCTCTTGTCCATAGGGGATTCAGACACAATTCGAAACATCAAAATATACAGACATAAACATCAAAATATATCGACTTCAAGAACAGGAGTTTCCATGATCGGAATAAGCTTTAAAATATCCATTGTCACAACATAAGAGGTATATCAAAACACAGGTTTAATGGATTGCATAGATACTCCAAAATCTCAAAACCAGGATCACTAATCATTGAAAAGCGTCCAAAATTGGCAAAACAGTAAAACAGTGATTTAACGTAATAATGAGATGACCATTCCTGCTTTGTCCTTGAAAGTCTTACGATTTCATCCAGTTGTTAATTAAGAAAATGCAAATCAATCAACAAGAAGGTAATCTGCTATATTTGTCAGGTCTTTTTAGTTGCTTTTGTTGCCTTCTTTTTTGGTTCTGCTTTCACTTTATCCTTGTCTGCTTTGCATATTGCATCTTTCACAGATTTCTCTTTGGAAGTTTTTGCCACTTTTGAAGGCTTCTCTTCTTTGCTGGGAGCTTTTCTCTTCTCTGTTTTAGTAGCCTTTTGTTTCTCTTCTGTAGAGTCCTTGTTTGCCTGTTGGGATTCTTTGTTTGAATTCTTTTTAACCTTCTTCTCAGTTTCCTTTTCAGCCTTCTTTGGGGCATCCTTCTCTACCTTCTTTGAGGTGGTCTTCTTCTCAGTTTCCTTTTCAGCCTTCTTTGGGGCATCCTTCTCTACCTTCTTTGAGGTGGTCTTCTTCTTCGATGCATCCTTTTCTGTGCTTGCTTTCTTCACACCTTTGTCAGGTTTGGATTTTTCATTTATATTTTCTTCATTGAATTCTTTTTTGGGCTTGGCTAGTTTTCGTTCCTTCTTTTCCTTTGCAACCTTTTCTTCTTTGTCTCCCTCTTCTGCAGGTTCCTGCTGCTTGACTTTTTTCTCTATGTTCGTTTTGGCTTTAGTTTTTTGGGTCTCAGCTTCAGATGCCTTAGCACCCTCTTCAGAAGCAACTTTCTTACTAGTCTTTCTAAGTTCTGCTTTCTTTTGGTTCTTCAATTCATCCGACAGCTTAAACGAGGCCTTCACCTTGGTCAATTTACCCTGCTCACTCATATTTTTCAATTGCTTGTTGAGCAACTTTTTAAAGTTGGGTGACAACTTATCCTGATACTTAACTTGCAAGTATTTACAGATTGCATAATGACTTGATCCTGCCCTTTCTTTCAATGAAGATATAGCATCTATGATCATCTGCAGGAAAAAAAAGAATTATACAATTAAATTAATAGCACATTCAAATAACCCCAGGAGATTAAATCACAGATGCAACCCCATGAGGAAATATAAATCAACAAATGAAATTCTTTACGAGTTTGTTAGAAAGCAACTCATGGAAAACCTGATAGACTGAACTGAAACCTTTCTAGATGACTCTACAATAAACCCTCTTGAAATTCAAACCCACATTGTTGAAAAACATTAAAATATTCAATCTGCGGATGGCAATTATAAAAATTTTCAAACCACATAAATTCTTCCATACCTGGAGTACCAACCTTTGGATCTCTCAACAATAAATACAACCCACAAAAGCCAAGTAGCAAAAAAATAATAGGAAAAAGAGAAAATGGACAAAGATCCAAACAGAACCAAAATGGTTAAGATCAATAACAGATGCAGTTAGGATAGCTACCCCATTGAACAGAAATTGAACAAGTGCAGGAAAACAGAAGAAGAGAAAAAAATACCCTGCACCATGGGGGAACGTCCCATTCACCAAAAACAGTAACAAAAACCCCTTCATTGCTCTCCCAGTGATCTGGTTACTCAACATCTTAATTAACAGTGCATAGTATCTGAGAGACAAATTTAAAGTAACCCTGAACCATCTAAACCTGGGTTAAATCTCATGGTTACAACGCTGGAAGCTGAATATATTAAGTTTTAACTTCACAACCTCAACCTCCAGATGCATATCAGAGAAGAGTTTAGCTGGATTTGAAAGTGTTCGAATTCAATGAACCCAATTCACCATCTAGATTCAAACTAGTATTACAGACACAAAAAAGAGTTGATTGCACTGAGAGAAGCAAGATGCTCCTACAGCCTAGGATGGGAGAGAGTTTCAATTCTTTAACAGTGCATACAATTCAACTGAGATGATAAAAATTTGTACAAACCCAGACCCATCTAAACCTGGGTTTGTTATG
The DNA here is from genome assembly GCA_034641835.2 of Pinus albicaulis. NCBI lineage: Eukaryota > Viridiplantae > Streptophyta > Pinopsida > Pinales > Pinaceae > Pinus > Pinus albicaulis. Next base: position 465,157,666 of record CM076580.1, on the reverse strand, counting down.
GAGCTTGCAATGCTGAAGGTTGCATATATCAAGTTCCAACTTTACAACATCAAGGTGATATCAGAGCAAGGTTTACATGGTTTTATAACAGTATCTACACTCAATGCACACAATTCATCATTTATATGCAATGCATTGTTACTTGCACAAACAAAGAGTTGATTGCACCAAGAGAAACAAGGTACTCTACAGCTTTGGGAGTGTAGATCTTCAAAACTGTGTCCATGAGTATAATACTGAAAAATAAGCTAATTAAAATTGTAAAAAGTTAAACATCATATGTATTTCACATATTTAAAAGAAAAGAATAAAAATTACATATTAAAAAATAGCAATAAACGAATTGCATATTTAAATAACAAGGTTTTTATATTGACAAATCAATGAAAAGCTTGACTCTGCATTAAGGGAGTATAAATACTCATTTGACATGGAGAGAGAATACCAACTTTAATATGAAGAAAGAGATTCATACATGAAAAAACCTAAAGGGGACATGAAAGATTTATGCACTCTACCAATTGTTCATGAGCTAACACACTGCATAGTTAACAAATAGTAAATGAACTAGTAACATAGATCAGAGGGGATTGGTAGTTTTTCATTTCAGGGTTTAATAGATACACGATTAACATGGATCTATGCTAGTGGATCCCCCACCCTAAAACTGATATTTTAAATAAGGGAAAGATAAAATGCAAGGAGATATGTATCTAATTTAATAGGTAAAGATTTAAGATGGGGATCCTCCACCCAAAAACTTATATCTTATATTCCTATATCTAATTTAATAGGTAAAGGTTTAAGATAGGATTTATGTCAGTGGATCACCCCAAGGAAAAAACAGACACAAACCCTACAAAACCATATGGAGAATCAACCAATAAGAAAGCTAATTGAAAAATTACAATCATAACCCATAATTACAAACATGGAGTTTTGCATTTCAGGGTTCAATAGATACCATGAGTTGGGAATGTGTATCCAGTAAAATTACAAACATGGCATTTTGCAATTCAAGATTTAATAGATAGAAGAGTAAGATGGATCCAAGCTAGTGGATCATCCCCCCAAATGGGCCATGCTAGTAAATCACCCTCCCCAAAACTGATATCTTAAATACAGGAGAAATAAAATACAAAGAGATTTCCATCTCTAACTTAATAGGATGGATTTATGTTGGCGGATCTCCCTATGAAAAAAACCCAAACCCTACAAAAACATATGGAGATTCAATCAATAAGAAAGGTAATTGAAAATTTACAATCATAACTAGTAATTGAAGGCAATGCAGAGAGGGCAAAGATGGACTTAAACCCAAACTCTACAAAACATATGGAGATTCAATCAATAAGAGAGCTAATTGAAAGTTTACAAGCATAACCAGTTATTAAAAGAAATAAAGAGAGGGAAAGTATGAGATTTATGTTAGTGGATCAGCCCAGGAAAAACAAACACAAACCCTACAAAAACATATGGAGATGCAATCAATAAGAAAGCTCACTGAAAATTTACAACCATAACCAGCAATTAAAGAAATACAGAGAGGGAAAGGATGGATTTATGTTAGTAGATCAGCCCAGGAAAAAACAAACACAAACCCTACAAAAAAATATGCAGATTCAATCAATAAGAAAGCTAATTGAAAATTTACAATCATAGCCAGGAATGCAAAGATATCCAGAGATGCCCAGAGATAACTAATACCCAACCATGCAAACTAAAAACACAACGACATTGTGAAAAAATAATGTTACAAATTGCAAAGAAAAGCATGCAAATTTAGAGAAAAAAATTCAATGTTACAAATTGCAAAGAAAAGCATGCAAATTTAGAGAAAAAAAAATCATTGTTACAAATTGCAAAGGAAAAGCATGCAAATTTAGAGAAAAAAATTCAATGTTACAAATTGCAAAGAAAAGCATGCAAATTTAGAGAAAAAAATTCAATGTTACAAATTGCAAAGAAAAGCATGCAAATTTAGAGAAAAAAATGTCAACTAACCTCTGTATATTTGGGATGGGCTGGCGGGCCTTTGGGTTCCTTGGCCTCCTTTGCTTTGGGTTCCTTGGCCTCTTTTTTCTCCTTAGGCTCTTTAGGATCTTTTTTAGCCTTCGGCTCTTTAGGATCTTTTTTAGCCTTCGGCTCTTTAGGATCTTTTTTCGCCTTCGGCTCTTTCTTATCGACCTTCTTTCCCTTCTTCGCCCGATCATCCGCAATCACATCCTCTGCTCCATCAATCGGTACATCATTTGCACCAATTTCTCCATCATTTGGCCTATTTTCATCACCAACCTCTTCATCAATGTCTTCGTTTTCATCTTCTTCTCCCTCTTGTTCTTGTTCTTGTTCTTCACCTACAACTTCTCCTTCTTCCAGTTCCTCTTCTTCACCGCCACTTCCACCTCCTTCTTCTGGTTCTTCATTTTCCTCTGCTTCTCCTTCCCTTTCTCCTTCACCTGCTTCTGCTTCTGCCTCTGCCTCTGCTTCTGCTTCTGCCTCTGCTTCTGCCACGGCCTCCTCGTTGGCCTCTGCCTCTGCCTCTGCCACGGCCTCCTCGTTGGCCTCTGCCTCCACGTTGGCCTCGTTGGCCTCTGCCCCCACGTTGGCCTCGTTGGCCTCGTTGGCCTCTGCCTCTGGCTCCTCTTTGGTTACAGGGGCATCTTCCTCCATAGGTTCTGCTGGTTCTTCAAAGACATCCTTGCTTTCTTGTTCTTCTGGTTCAATTTCTATTCCTTCTTCGATCTTGATATCTTTGAGGATGGGCTGCTTCTTTTTCTTGCCTGCTCTGGCTCCTCTCTTCGCAGCGGGCTCCTTGGAGAGGGCCGGAGAAGAAGGGGCCGAGTCCGCCATTAAAGCAAAGCCTTTGAATCAACTTCCAAGAATGCAAATGCAATTACAGAAGCTACCGAATCAGAATCAGAATCAGAATCAGAGCGAGCGAACGCAAATAGAGGTGGAAGAGGTGCAGGAAAGGTGGTGAGTGCCGAATGATTATGCCGTGGCCAGAGACGAAGTTACCATTACCAGTACCAACCCAAATTCAGTTCATACGATGATTCCCACTACGCGACAACGCACAGATCTTGACAAAGGTGACGCCCGTCAGTCGACGAGCATGAATGCAACTCTCGTTGGGGGACAATATAGAAGGAGAGAAGGACGTGGGAAATTCTGTTCCATCAACGAACTCTGCAAAACTGCAAAGTTACCCTCGTGCCAAAATTAAAATATTCTGGTCAAAATTAATTATTCTTCCCATATAAATACCTTTTTATTAGGGCTTTCAATGAAAGGCACCGTTCCATCTGGCGGAAAACATGTTAACATTTGTCACTTTTTAATTAATTTCTTTTTATTTTTTAAATTTTATGTAAAAATATTATTTATTTTAGCGGGTAATGAGGGGTATTTATAATTTTTTACTATTAAGCAAAAAAATATTTCTAATTTTAGGGTGAACTTTATTGCCAGTTACAATTTTTATTTAAAATGTTATTTTTGGGATTTGGATCAATTTTAAGTTAATTTGCATTTCCATTATTTTATATATATTTAAAATGTTAATTATGAATTTTTACAGAAGATTAGAATTATATGATTTTTTTAGAAAATAAAAAGGGTGAATCTTTACATTGCTATCCTCACAAAAATAAGAGGATTTAAGTGGTCCTTATCTCTTAGTCAAATTTTTAGGAATTCACTCTCTTAATTTCAATTTATTAATAGATTTTATTTATATTTATGAAAATTGGAATTCTAGTAATCTAGAATTAATGGGTTATTTTTATTAAGATGTGGAATTAATGGGTTATTCTTATTAAGATGTGGTATTAGTTAAATTGAATAAGATTTAAGAAACTAATTTACTTGTTATTAAATTTAAATTAGTTTATGAGGTGTGAACTAATTGGTTTGTATGAGATTTATTTTTTATCAGGTTACAGGTTCAAATCTTATGGGGAGATATAAAGAATGGAAACCACTTTGAGGGATTAAACTTCCCAAGGGGTGTCCAAGCTCAACCCAACCTCACACAATTTCTACCAATTGATTATTGTTGTTTTTTTTTAAACCATAACTTGAAGATATTTATGTTAAAAGAATTATAACAAAGCATTTGTTAATTTGTTCACAATTTTATGGGACTAACTTGTGGTTTGAGAAACCACGACCTAGGGGAATTTAAGCCATCAAAATCATCCGAGGATTGCATTTGGCTTGGGCCACACCAACCCATACTCATGGTTGGATTTGTGCCCATGAGGTTTCGAACCAATGGAATTTTCACCATACTGCCTTAACAAAACACACGGTGACCAATTGCTCTACACCTCATGGGTAGAACTATAGCAAAGTTACAACACACATACAAATGGTGTTGATTGTGAATCTTTGCCAATCTTAATCTCAGGATCCCGTGATGGAGCTCTTCTTGTTGTCCATGGCTAAGGTTTAACCCTAGTCTATGTTGTGCATCCTCCTTGATAGTTTTCCATGCTGTTGCAACAACATTGATTAATGGGGTTCTCCACCCCACGACCTCCTCGTTGCTTACAACCTCCACTGGTTTGCCTCCCCGTGACCTATCAATGCCCAATTTTGTCAATGGAGCTTCCATAAGTGTTTCCTTCATGAATGTTGTGCTTCACAGTATTCTACTTACTTTTTGTTTCATTTGGTGCATGAAGCCCCTTCCATTTATGATTTGTAAACTGTCATGGATATTCCACTCGACAATTTGTGATAAAAAAATTGATAAAAGTACACCTAAAAATCCAAAATCCACACTATGAGTGTTTATTTCCCTTTAAATTTATGGATCTGTAAATTATTGTTTATTGCGTATTTGTGCAAATTATAATTATGTAGAAAATTGAGAACAACGCAAAAAAAACTCACAAACCACGATCGACTAAAGATATATCCTGAGAAACCCTTTTGGGGGAAAACCCAGCTGGAAGGTGAGACCACTCTGCTCCCTTTCTCTGAATAGAAAATGGCCATGAGTACAAAGAAGTAAGGCACGTGGCCCATGGGATACTCAAGTGCACAAATACTCTTTGTGTGCTCTTTCCCTGTCCCTCTCGACCACTCTACTTGTTTATGGAAAAAAATGCCCTTGAAAAGAATGGAACCCCTTTTCCTCCTAGTGGCCCAATTATAACATAGCCAGGTAACCTACTAGTGGTTAGGTTTTACTCCTTCAACTCTTAAATAGATGTACAATATAGACTCTTCTAGAGTCTTCATCATAATGATCATGTGGCTAGCCCCTTTTCCATGAGTAAGGGGGCTAACGTGGCATCCTCTCGAATTATGGTGTCCAAAACAGGAAGGTCAACTTCCAAGTGACATAAATTTTGTATACAAACTTCGAATGAGACAATTCTTACATTGTTAGAAAGGTCACTTTGTGTAGAATAGGAAAAAAAGGTCCTATGTTGAAGCAGAAAAGTTTTAGGCCCCAAAAAAATTCTTTTGATTCCTCAAAATATTCCTGGAATGATTTAGACCCTAATTTTCCAAATTGGGCCCTGCTAGTAAAAATGGTCCTATGAGTTGACTCCTCCACCTTTTCCACTTTGAAAACATCGAGATGGATGAAAAATAGTATAATGATCCAATCTTGATAAAGTTACATCCCCATTGGATATGATGTTGAATAGGAAGTTGATTTGCTTATATCCAATAACTTGGTTTGCCATTTTTTGGTTTTTGGGTATGGATAACAAATCTTCAAACCTAGATCGTGAAATATTGGATTCCAATGATCAAACAAGAAGTTTTCATCCACCCTTGTGTTAAGGGTTTTTTTTATTGTTGTGTTTGACAATGCTGAAGATAGGGATTTGATTATTGATTTAGGTTTTTAGTTTTAAGGCAATGCAAACCTATGCTTAAAGCCCTACTCTTCCTCTTTCAATCCTTTAACAAAGGTTATGACCTCAAATCCTGTTTGGGTCAGGCATCTGAATCTATTTTTGCATCATTCATGTTTACCCTCTCAATCCACTCTATCAAAACTCCATTTTTCCTTTCATGAAACCCAAAGGTGTAATATTGCAACATATGCAAGAATCCAAGTGGAAATGGATTTCAGCTTAGGGTTCCCAACTAAAATTATTTTGACTACAAATATTTTTATTGGACTTAAAAAATAGACTATGAGTGAGCCTCCTTGTGTTGTAGGGCTTGTTCTGAAACATGGCATATTGTATCTCAATGCTTAAATGGGCCTAAGAAAAGAAGAAAGCAACAACTAAAATCAACTTGGTGGGTTGGCTCTTAAGATGATCACCATATAGTCTCGTAGGATAAATCTCCACCAACAGCTTCTACAACTCATGTGACTCCAATTTCTCAAGAAAAACAAGAAGAACAAGTTTCCCAAACTTGAAGAACTGAAGATCCAATACCATAAGACTCAGGGCAAGAAACTCATTGTAAGTCAGGCCCTCGACCAACAACAAGTTGGGTAGATCAAGTTGATGAAGCAAAAACTCCAAAACAAGGAGAACCCTTAGTTCAAGATACTTGAGGCATGGAAGAATGAAAATGTATTTCACCTACCTCAAAATAAGTCTTGACAAAAATATGGAAGAAGAAGTTGAAGAATCCCAACCAATGGTCACAAGAAGTAAGTCCCAAAAACCAGTTTAATCATGTATTTCCTTTCTCTATTGTTATGTAACCAATTCGCGAGAGTATACTCTATGTAAGAAATGTTGGAATGTAGCTCTTTTGAGTATATGGAAAAATAAATCAATTGTGTTCTTCTTGGGTGTATTAACAATCTCTAATTTAGATCTATCTACCTAAGATTTTGACAAGCTAGCATTTCTCAATGTAACCCAACCACATGTTTAAATTGTTAATTTTGCTTAGTATAAATTTCCCAGTTACCGTTAAAAAAATAGTTAATCTTTCCAATCTTGTAGTTATCCATACTTTCTCTTCTCCCATCAAAAGAATGGGGAGAGAGAAGACATATTTTCTCATATGTTTTTTTCCCCAAATTCTTGAATCACAAGAGTAGATCCTTATGAATTTATTATAAAGGAAAGTACACAAGCAAACATAACTATCACTTTCTAGTTGAAATTGCTTCCTTTCCCAAATTAAGTTCACATAATATAAAATATCGCAAGAGGATTGGCTCTTCTATCTCATATGTTCTTCGATTTCGATGTTGATTGGATTTTATTTTCCTTGTGGTGGCAGTGGGGGAGGGATTTGGTGCTTTCTTTAATATTTCAACACAATATTTATGAAGTTCATTGTAAACCTTCAATTAGTGTTTGGATCTTTTTCTTCATTCTCTTCTATTTTCTTTTCCTCCTCTTTTTTCTCTTTTGGTTCTTCCACCACTTCCTCTTCCTCTTCTTTATCCATGCATTGTTTTTTCTCCCTCTTCTTTATCTTGTACTTGTCTTTTTATTCAAACTATGATTATAAGATAGAAGATGAATCTATACCATTATCAACAAATATTCATTCAAAATTGAATTCTTTTATTTCTTTTTTCCAATTGTTCTCTCTAAATCTTTAAAACCTACCAAAATTTTTAGTTTTCTATCAATTATTAAACTACAACTTAGATAACATAGAAATTATTATTGTCGAGTCCTAGTGGCACAACTGGTTGAGAAAGGGTTTTTTTAGTAAGGCGACCTGTGTTCAAACCTCACCAGGATGCTAAGCGCCTGTGCTAGGAGGAGACATATGACTTATAATAAAAGAAAAAAAACATAGAAATTATTATTAGCCCCTTTGGGGGGGGGGGGAGTTCTATTGGTGATGACTATGAAAATGAAGTCTTGTGTTTGTGAGTATGTTCGAGGTTCAAACCCCCCCGATTCACCTGTGGATGTAGAAGAGGCATATGTAGGCACGTAAAGGTTATAGTGATAGCGGTTGGAATCGAACCAGTGTCACACGAGTACAAGACCAACCTAGTTGTTGATTCCTCTAGATAAAATAATAATAATAATAAATAGAAATTATTGCACTTTATATAAAAAATTAATATACTTTTAACCAAAATACTAAAATGATAAAAAATAAAAAAACACAATATTTTAAATGGACTTTCCATTTTCTTCTCGCTTGGCTCGAGGAGGAGTATCACTCATTGGTGGAAGGTATATGACATCATCTGGCCTCTGTAAAACAAGTTTCTCAAGAATGGGCCAAGCGCTTCCATCGAAGTAAAAAGACGAGGTTGATTGAGGTTGAACATAAGACAGAAGAAAGCATCTCAACAATGGACCCATATGCCATATCTATTGAACAATAGGAGTTGATGAAATATTCAGAGGTGGAAAGGCATGCTTTTTTGTTAGAAGAAGAAGAAAGTGGAGATTAAAAAGTTAGGCATTATGGCTGTCTTTAGGGGACAAAAACACCAAATTTTTCCATCACTATGCAAATGGAAGAAAATAGGGTAGCAACATTTAGAGAATTAAGAGTTCTTTGGGTGAACCAAAAGTCTCCTTCAGTAACAAAAGCGAGGGAGGAGTACTATATTTTCATAATATTTTCTCGAAGCCTCTAGGATGCCCAATCCAAGAAATCTTGTAGGTGGTTGCAAATTTCCTAGAATTGTCAATGAGGAAATGAATGCTAGCCTGTTAGAGGATGTTTTTGGGCAGGAAATTTGGAAAACACTATCTTCAATGCAAAGGGGTAATATTCTTAGTCCTAATGGTTTTCCTATGGAGTTTTATATGGAATTTTATGAATTATTAAAGGGAGATCTAATTAACGTAGCGTGAGAATTTCAAGCTTCAGGGAAAATGCTTGCCTCCTTCAATTTGAACTTTCTCTGCCTCATTCTGAAAACACAAAATGTATATTTATTCGAGGACTATAGGCCCATTTCCTATTGTAATATGATATATAAATTAATTTCCAATATCATAGCAGGAAAAATCAAGTCGATCCTCAATGCTTTTATATCAGAGGAACAATTTGGTTTTCTCCATCATTGGAACATCCATGATGTGGTAGTAGTTTCTCAAGAGGTCTTTCATTTGGTAAAGAAGGATAATCTAAAGGAAAAAATTCTGAAGATTGATCTATCTAAAGCTTATGGTAAGGTAAACTGGACATTTCTTAGATTGGTTCTTGTTTCGTTAGGTTTTGGTATTAATATTGTCAATTGGATCATGTGGCGCATTCAAAGTACATTCTTTGTGGTTATGATCAATGGCTTTCCATCCTCTTTCTTCTTTGCATTTGGAGTATTCGATAGGGCTACCCTCTATAACCCCTTCTCTTCTTGATTTTTACTGATACGTTCAGTTTTGAACAGGTAAATCAACGAGGGAGAAATAGTGGTGGTATAATTAGTGTTTCTGCAGGCTTTGCCCTAACTACCTTTCCCGTTGCTACTGCCAGTGGTCGAGTCCTCAGATAGGGGTATTTTTGTAGGAGTGAAAATATCTGACTTTGTTTCAATTTCCCATCTTACGTTCGTAGAAGATTTGCTGACATTTTCCTATAGTAATCAAAACAATCTTATTTCCTTGAAAAATACTATGGATCTATTCTTAAGAGTAACATGTATGGAAATAAATGGAATTAAATTTTGTATCATGTTCAATGGTTGGTCCGAGGAGGCTATGGCGCAGGCTCACGAAAATTTTCCCTTCCATGTCAAGGTGTTGGAAGAAGGTTTCAAATACTTGGGATTTTATTTAAAACCATACAAATAGTACAAATTCGATTGATTTTGGCTAGCTAAGAATATAGATGGGTGTATTCAAGGATGGTCGAATTGCTTCTTGTCATGAAGAGGGTGTTTGGTATTGGTTAAAGCACTCTTAGAAAGCATTCCAGTATATTGGAACTATATTGTTGTAATTCACAAAGGAGTCCTTAAGTAGATTCAAAATGCATGCTTAATATTCCCATGGAAAGGTTTTGGTGCTCACAAAGGTATTTTATTGGTAAAAGGGACTAACATCATGGCTCCAAAGGAACTTGGAGGTTTGGGGCTCAAGGAGATCCACCTACTCGCTAAGGCGCTAGTGGGTAGAAATATGTGGCAGTTAACTTTAGAGACATCCCTTTGGTATAAAGTCATGCAGACCAAGTACTTCCCAAGCATGTCAATGATTGACTAGTTTAGATTTCCTAATAAGTCTTCTCTGGTTTGATAGTTTGGAAATACTTGGTTAAGGATTTTCCCCTAGTCGGTCATTGGATGGTTTGGCATGTGGGGAATGAAAGAGCTATCAAAATTGGTTGTGATCCCTGGTATGGTATTGGAAATAAATATAGGCTCTATGAACCCCTTATTAATGTATTGTGATAGTTGAATGTTATGACTTTGGATGATGCCACTTCATGACACCCTTAGGTCAGAGGCAAGGAAGGTTCAAAGACGGTTAGGGAACCAGGGCTAACAATTAGTTTGGAAGTTGAAAGGGATAGTTATGTGGATAATATAATAGATTCTGAAGTTAACCTTCATGAAAATTTTTCTAATACACTTTGCTGGACCAAGAATCCCCAAACTGGAGAATTCACAGTGAAGTTGGGATACAATTCTTGGTTTAAAGAAAATTTTGCTGAAGCAAGATCCTGGTGGTGGAATGTGCTTTGGATCATGTGGTCAGATAAAGGCCTATAGGGATTGCGCAGTTCTGGATGGGTAATTCCCTAATTAATAGGGGCTAATTCCCAAGGAAACAATGCAAGGAAATAGGAGTTTGGGCAAGCAGAAATTTGGTTAATTATTGGCTAGAGCAGGCTTGTGAAGCAGTGAGATAGATTATACTTGTGTAGAGACTGTTCAGGCTTGAAAAAGAATTTTATTTCTTCTCCATTTTCTGAATAATGCAATACAAATAGGAAGGGGTTTTAAGTAGTGGCTTTCCCCTAGATATATCCTCGTGTTATTTGCATTGATTCATGTCGCATGTTATTGATATTTCTTCTCAATCGTGAATTTATTTTCACATATGAGTAGAATTAAATTTGTCTTATGTTTTAGAACATTACATGAGAAATTTCGAATCTATGATTAATTTCTACATTTTTTACAATGTAGTTACACTAAGAAGATAAGAAGATATTTGTGGACAAAGTTGAAGCCAAACTGCAGCTGAATGAGTGATCCAGATTTATGAAGGAACTAAATGAAATACAAATAAGAACAGAAGCACAAAGATACAATGAAAATAAAACTTCTATTCATTAATAACAAAGTACTGAAAAATATTACATGCAGAATGGAAATAAACTGGATCAAGCGATGGTAGCTTATCTCTGATAAGAGATGTGGTAGCTACATGCCTTATGAACTGTCTTACAATGAGACTCAGTGGCATTTTTATCATGAAGAAACAATGAGAAACCCCAAACATCCAAAAACCTAACCCTAGGAGATGAAGCACCAAAAGCTTGTGGGCCCTGTTGAGGTTAGTTTGAACGTCAACTTCCCGGGGTCGTAACTTTTGCATATGATCTACGTTTGAATATCATAATACCTCATTTAAAATATATTCAAAAGGAGGTTGAGAATAGATTGGTAAACTAATTTGGAAAATTTTTAGTTTCTTTGCTTTCCCAAAAAACTTCTTTTAGGTCCTCAAAACGACTCCATAAGTTAAGGATCTGAACAATTGTTAAAAATAGTAATTTATGTTATAATTAAGGAAAATGAAAAGAAATAATGGTGGGGGTCCAAGTGGAATACGCGGGTGGCCACCAATATCCACCTGGATTAGTCCTCCCCCCTTAGGAAACAATGCTCCCCGTTGCGTTGAGTGCTTCCATGAGATGAGGAAATTTATGCCAAACTTAGTCCCTAGTGAGCCACTTGCCTTAGTGCAGAAGTTGGCCAACTTTGACAACCCGATGTAGTTGGATAATCTACTGGTGACTGTTCTTGATATGTGTTTCCATGATTCGATCAGTTGTGGACTGTTCCATGTAGTCTAGGTTTAGCTCTATTGGTGTGATTTGTTTTGTTCAGTAATGGTGGAAAGTATGGCTGAAGGTGGTCCACATTGAACACTAGGTGCAGGATAAGGAACAGGGGAATGCTAAGCTCAAAAGCATTAAGGCCCATATTAGAGTGGTCTAACATTCCGATGGGCTCTGGTAAGATGTTATTTCTATAAATGCAACCAAAATTTTTCGCCCACCTGAAGCTTGTATGGAACTCGATGTTAATCATGTTGTTGCTTATACTTGGCATTCGACTTCTCCAAGATGTCGTGAACTTGCTAGTGGATGTGTTGGATGCATTCAATAAACCTGGTTTCTTTATCAACCTTGGACTGTACATGTGTGGATTTTGTTGGTGTATTCGCATGAGGCACGGCGACATCAATCAAACACAATGGTTGAAATCCCATATCCACTTGAAAGGGACTACGACCAATTGAGCTATGGAGAGCTCTGTTATAGCTATGCTACACATAGGGAATATTCTCATCCCAAGTTCGTGGATTCTTGGAGTTGTACATGCAGAGTATGTGCACTATCATCCTGTTGACGATCTCTATCTAGCCATCAATTTGGGGATGGAATGTAGTCAACTTGGTGAGCTTGGTGTCTAATATTCGCATGAGATTTTATTTATATTTATGAAAATTGGAATTCTAGATTTGGAATTAATGGGTTATTTTCATTAAGATATGGAATTAATGGGTTATTCTTATTAATATGTGGTATTAGCTAAATTGAGTAAGATTTAAGAAACTAATTTACTTGTTATTAAATTTAATTTAGCTCATGAGGTGTGAACTAATTGGTTTGTATGAGATTTAGTCTTTACCAGGTCACAGGTTCAAATCTTATGGGGAGACATTGAGAATGAAAACCACTTTGAGGGAATTAAACTTCCCAAGGGGTGTCGAAGCTCAACCCAACCTCACACAATTTCTACCAATTGATTATTGTTGTTTTTTTTTAAACCATAACTTGAAGATATTTATGTTAAAAGAATTATAACAAAGCATTTGTTAGTTTGTTCACAAATTGATGGGACTAACCTGTGGTTTGAGAAACCATGACCTAGGGGCATTTAAACCATCAAAATCACCCAAGGATTGCACTTGACTTGGGTCACACCAACCCATACTCATGGTTGGATTTGTGCCCATGAGGTTTCGAACCAATGGAATTTTCACCATAATGCCTTGACAAAACACACGGTGACCAATTTATCTACACCTCGTAGGTAGAACTATAACAAAGTTACAACACACATAAAAATGGTGTTGATTGTGAATCTTTGCCAATCTTGATCTCAGGATCCTGTGATGGAGCTCTTCTTGTTGTCCATGGCTAAGGTTTAACCCTAGTCTATGTTGTGCATCCTCCTCGATAGTTTTCCATGATCTTGCAACAACATTGATTAATGGGGTTCTCCACCCTGGGACCTCCTCGATGCTTACAACCTCCACTGGTTTGCCTCCCCGTGACCTATCAATGCCCAATTTTGTCAATGGAGCTTCCATAAGTGTTTCCTTCATGAATGTTGTACTTCACAATATATTTCTTTCTTTTTGTTTCATTTGGTGCATAAATCCCCTTCCATTTATGATATGTGAACTATCATGGATATTCCACCCGACAATTTGTCACAAAAAATTGATAAAAGTACACTTAAAAAATCCAAAATCCACACTTTGAGTGTTTATTTCTCTTTAGATTTATGGATTTGTAAATTATTGTTTATTGTATATGTGTGCAAATTATAATTATGTATAAAATTGAGAACAACACAAAAAAAACTAGCAAACCATGATCAACTCAACATATATCCCAAGAAACCATTTCGGGGGAAAACCCAGTTGGAAGGTGAGCCCACTCTTCTCTCTTTCTCTAAATAGAAAATGGCTAAGAGTATAAATAAGTAAGACCCGTGGCCCATGGAATACTCAAGTTCACAAATCCTCTTTGTGTGCTCTTTCCCTATCCCTCTTGACCACTCTACTTGTTTATGGAAAAAAAATCCCTCCAAAAGAATCGAACCCCTTTTCCTCTAGTCGCCCAATTATAACATAGCCCGATAACCTACTAGTGGTTAGGTTTTACTCTTTCCACTCTTAACTAGAGTTACAATATAGAATCTTTTAGAGTCTTCATCATAATGATCACGTGGCTAGCCCCTTTTATATGAGTAAGGGGGGCTAACGTGGCATCCTCTCGAATTATGGTGGCCAAAACAGGAAAGTCAACTTCCAAGTGACATAAAATTTGTATACAAACTTTGATTGAGACAATTATTGCATTATTAGAAAGGTAATTGTGTGTAGAATAGGAAAAAAAGGTCCTATGATGAAGCATAAAAGTTTTAGCCCCCAAAAAAATTCTTTTGATTCCTCAAAATACTCCTGGAATGATTTAGACCCTAATTTGCCAAACTGGGTCCTGCTGGTAAAAATGGTCCTATGAGTTGATTCCTCCACCTTTTCCACTTTGAAAACATCGATATGGATGAAAAATAGTATAATGATCCAATATTGATCAAGTTACATCCCCATTGGATATGATGTTGAATAGGAAGCTAATTTCCTTAGATCCAATAGCTTGGTTTGCCATTTTTTGGTTTTTGGCTATGGATAGAAAATCTTCAAACCTAGATCGTGAAATATTGGATTCCAATGATCAAACAAGAAGTTTTCATCCACCCCTATGTTAAGGGTTTTTTTTATTGTTGTGTTTGACAATGATGAATATAGGGATTTGATTATTGATTTAGGTTTTTAGTTTTAAGGCAATGCAAACCTATGCTTGAAGCCCTACTCTTCCTCTTTCAATCCTTTGATAGAGGTTATGACCTAAAATCCTGTTTGGGTCAGGCATATGAATCTATTGTGGCATAATTTAGGTTTACGCTCTCAATCCACTCTATCAAAACTCCATTTTTCCTCTCATGAAACCCGAAGGTATAGTATTGCAACATATGAAAGAATCCAAGTGGAAATGGATTTTAGCTTAGGGTTCCCAACTAAAATGATTTTGATTATAAATATTTTTATTGGACTTAAAAAATAGACTATGAGTGAGCCTCCTTGTGTTGTAGGGCTTGCTCTAAAACATGGCATATTGTATCTTAATGCTCAAATGGGCCTAAGAAAATAAGAAATAAACAACTAAAATCAACTTGGTGGGTTGGCTCTTAAGATGATCACCATAGAGTCTTGTACGATAAATCTCCACCAACAACTTATATGACTCTGTTGAAGCCCCAAAAATCGGGTCTACAACAAGGGGGATACCCACCCGGTCCGGACCTTGGTTAGCAGCTTCTTTTCCATTCGGTTCAGTGGGTCCGACTGGGTATAATGGGACCAGTTTCCCAATATGTGTGTGTGTGTGTTGAGAATTGATATTTCTTATCTAAGAAAGTTCCTAAGTGAAATGATTTTATTCTAATTCTAATCTAATAACATGTAAATTGTAATCTAATTAAACAGAAATATCCAATTCTAAACTAAACCCGGGATGTAATCTTTTCTTTATGCGATCTAAAATGATTTCAAATAGAAATTGGTAATAAAGATCATTCAACTGTTATAAGAAAAGAATTCAATAAAGATAAACCACTTCGTATAAAAAGTTAGACGAAACAATTGTGAAAAATATATCGCATAATAAGCTATTCATACATTAAGCATAAACAAGTGGCTATCACCGTACAAAAGTGCCAAATGATAACTCAAACATTCAAGAGTTAATACATAAACAACTGAACATAAATAACACTTTAACACAGAGGAAGAAATAGTTAAGAGATAAAAGTACCATTTATAAATAGTTCTACTCATGAGCTTCAAGCAATAATGACTTATCTCTTCTTAATTCAACATCCACTAAGAGTACAGAAGTGCAACATTAGTAGCAGATATTAAACGTAGATATCAATAAATCCTGTTCCATTCATTCATCAAAACCTCCTCGGAGGGTGAAAAAGTGCATGTTCTGAGGACAAGTTTTTGACAAATTTAAGGACCCTTCTCTAAATGCATGAGAAGGGTTTAAATACTACTAACTAAATCTAAAAATAATTTATTACAAAAATATAGGATATGGTTTAAATGACTGTCCTATTTTTAGGCAAAAAATAAAGCAAAACTATTACTAAATCTAAAATTAAAATTTAACAACTAACTAACTATGAATGTGTTCTTTGGAATTGCATGTGTTCAACATTGATCTGAGAAGAATAGGCTGGCCGACTTCAGATTTCAACTGTCCCGTGAAGACGGAATTGGCAAGAGCTAGCGCTATCTTTTCGGTAGAATTGATGATACACTCGAGAGTCATGCATTGGCTGTGTGGTTTTACCAGACATGCCCAGTAAGAATCCCAATTTAACTTTGTTAATCCTTTAATCAATTCTGTCTTCTCTTGGGCTTTCTGTTTCCATTATGTTTGCAGTAGCTGTGCTTTTGGTAGGTATCCTGGAGTAGTTTCAGAGATCAGATTTTCCTTGTGTAAATTTTCATTTATACAATCAATAATACCGCTAGCTGCTGTGGCTGCTTCTTCTGCCGCTTGCTCTGCCTTCCTGATCTGTGCATCCCAATTATTAAAAAGTATTTCTTTGTGATTTTCATTGATTACAGGTGCACCTGCTCTTTTCCCTTCTTCTGTATTTTTCCAAGCCAAATAGTCATTAACTCTTTTTTCAGTTAAATCATAATCATGTCGTAAATCTACGACATGATTAGTGATTTTATCACTTTTTTCACAATAAGAGTTCCATTCTGTTATTCTTTGGCATAATATTTCTTGTTGTTGCAGTAGTTGGTCATTTAAAGAAATAGACTCTGTTATAAACTCTATGATCTTGGGATCATCTTTGTGCATCTCTTGCATAACCTGTAGCTGTTTCTCTTTTTCGGCCAAACTGTTCTGATATCCAATCTGCATTTGTTGAAAATCTTGCTGTAATTTTTGAAGTTGTTTCTGAGCTTCACTGTTAGCACTGGCTTCTTGCAACTGTTGTTGTAAGACCTGTATCTGATCTTCTTTCTCATTCAATAATTTCCGTACCTAAGATGCTTTGTCAATGGCTGCAGAGGCATAAGCTCCTGTGATCTTTGATAATTTAGTGAGATTTTCAGTTGGATCAATAGTAGGTTCTTTCCATAGAACATCTAGGTGTTCTGCATCATGAGAAGGCACATTTTCTAATTTCCTTTTCTTTCTTTGTTTTCTTACCACTACCTTGTGTTGTGGACTATAGAATATATCAAGAGGAGGAATTTCCTCTATTTTGAGCATAAGCTCAGAGGATGGGGAAATTGGAATATGTTCTATTTCTGCGACATTGCTAGTTACTCCTGTGACTATATTTTTTATTGTCTGTACATTAGTCACAGGAGTCTATGTGTTCTGTCCTTCAATATTAATCAAATCATTAAATGTTTCCCATTCTTTTTCTAACTCAATTCTGACGGATGGTTGCTGTACAATGAGAGGGGGAATATTTAATTGTGGAGTGGTTGAAATCTGTTGCTGTGAGAGTTCTCTTGATTGGGCAGTATCCCGTACTGACCCTTCACTTTTATCCTGGTCATTATCAGAATTTTTAGAATGTTCAGAGGTCTCTTTCCCGGATTTCGACTTAGACTTATCAGTACCTGAACTTTCACTGAGAATGATACTAGGAGTTGGTTCCCTTACGGGTTCCAAGCGCAAATTATCCAAAGGAATAGTGGTCAACCTTATTTCTCTGTACATATTAAACTCTTGGAATTCTTCTGGAGAGAATCGCGTCTGGGCTAAATGTAAAACCTCTTTAAATGTGCCATTTTCTTGGAACGTATCATCAAAAATATCATCTTCTCTAGAAAATACTCTTACCTTGACTGAAGTAGTGAAATTTTTAACAATGTCAAAGGGGTCGAATAGTCTTCTTGAAAACTTGAACAATTGTAAACATGTAATATTGTTTACTTCTTTAAATGCATGACCAACATCAAATAATGAAAATGCTCCACAGGACACAGGAAATTTTGGCCAGATAGCCTTATTTTTATCCTTTAAATCTTTAGTCAAACCTCCATCTCCGCAGGTTTGATAGAAATCTCTCGGGCCATGAGTTTATCCAGCACATACAAAGGTAAAACATGAGGAGAAGCAAAACTTCCAAAAACCCTAACATATGTAAATAATTCTTCTCCAAACCATCTTGCGATGGGGAGAATATCTACTTCTTCTTCAGGGGAGAATCTTGGAGCATCCTTATTATACAACATTATGTAAAGAGGCAACATGATGCCGTGGAAAATCTTGTAAAAATGGGGAATGAACTTTGAATCCCACAATTCCTTGTGATAAACATGAATGGGTAGGGGATCTTGACTTGTCCATTTCCAACCCATTAAAGGAAACTTAGAAACATAGCAGATTGAATCCATCACATAAGCAGATAAATAAAAAAGAGGATAAATCCTCTGAGAGAAAGTCCGTTTAGACCGATAATTCAAAATAGCCGTGGCTAAGTTATCAGACAAAATCTTAGCCCAATCCACAATAGTAGCATTAACAACAACATTCAATAACGGTAGCCATTCAGTCGAAAACTTATTGATGTCAGGCTTTACAAAAAGCCTACAGAGCATAGCAGCAACAAAGCAATATGGAGAAGTGAGAGAACCAGTACTGTACATACCATGTTTATCTTTCTTCAGTGGTTCATCTCTCCTGGACCAATCCTTGGTGAATTCTGCTAGGTTTTGATTTTCTTTGGCAAAGTTCTCCATGAACTGTTTATTGTAGGTTTCCTGTGGCTCCGACAAATGATACATAAGCTTCAAATCTTGTGGAGCGAATGAACCAATGAGTTCTTGCCCCTGAGTCTTGAACTATCTGTCCGTAATATCAGTGCTATCCAACACTCATTTAATCATATCCGTATATGGAAGAATTTTAGGTCTTGCTGCTATCCGGTGTAAGAATGAACAAGCTAGCTCTGTAAGAGAGGCTTCAGAAGACCAATGTGATCCTGCAGTAGCCATAACTTGCATTACTCTTGGGTTTTCTTCTTCAAGCAGATTATACATACCCTCCCAAGTAGTGATACCAGCGTCTTTGTTGTAGGCGGTGTCTGTGTACAAGGACGCCATCTCTTTACTTTCAGAACTCAGAGCTTTGTCTTTCTTTCCCATAATACTTTGAATATCGCTTTGTATAGTTCTCTGTTCTTCGCTCCTGCAGTTTACAAATTAAGTGATTATAATGATATGAAAAGGTGACGAGAAAGTTTTAAATGCTGAAAACGTATAAAATATACTACCTTACGTGAAATAGTCTTTTGATTAGAATGAAACCATTTTTCATTAATGAGTGACAATCAATTCATTGATTAACATTAAAACGCATAATGGAGTCTCGATTTATGGAGAAATATTCTTTGTACAATGAGCCTCAAGGATATGCGATAAGGCAATTTGCGATTTGCTTCGTAATATCGCAAAATCGCAAAATCGCAATATCGCAGATTGCAATCTCGTGAAATTGCAATATCATAATAGCGCAATATCGTAATATCGCGAAATCGCTATATCGCAATATCGCACAATCGCAAGATATAACATATGACAAACATCCGTTAAAGTATTTTATGCGAAATTTGATTTGCGATATATGCTATCGCACATCGGTGATCTGAAGTTTTTCAATCGTAAGATATGATATGCGATGAGATGAAGGTTCTTTTAGCGCGTAATTTCGCATTGTAATTTTTAGAATTTCGTTTGTAAAAAGGAATTCATTACCTTTTGGCGATGCAATCTTCCTCAAAGAATGAATTTATTCTATGCTATCATAAAACTTAAGTTTTTTGGTTTTTTCAAGGAATTTTCTCCTAAGTTTATGATAGTAAGTTTTATTGAAAAAGGAAAACAATCACTAATTGATTTTTTTGGATTTTTTGAGTAAGGGTCCCCACTTATTTAGTATTACTACTAATACTAAATAGGAAGGGGGGTTTTTTGCTGGCCACAACAGACTCATGTGACTCCAATTTATCAAGAAAAACAAGAATAACAAGTTTCCCAAACCTGAAGAATTGAAGATCAAATACCATAAGACTTGGGGCAAGAAACTCATGGTAAATCACGCCCTCGGCTAACAACAAGTTGGGTAGATCAAGTTGATGAAGCAAAAACTCCAAAACAAGGAGAACCCTTAGTTCAAGATACTTGAGGCATGGAAGAATGAACATGTATTTCACCTACCTCAAAAGAAGTTTGTACAAAATTATGGAAGAAGAAAAATAATTCCCCTGAAGAATCCCAACCAATGTCCACAAGAAGTCAGTCCCAAAAACTAGTTTAATCATGTATTTCCTTTCTCTATTGTTATGTAACCAATTCACGAGAGTATACTCTATGTAAGAAATGTTGGAATGTAGCTCTTTTGAGTATATGGAAAAATAAATCAATTGTGTTCTTCTTGGATGTATTGACAATCTCTAATTTAGATCTATCTACCTAAGATTTTGACAAGCTAGCATTTTTCGATGTAACCCAACCACATGTTTAAATTGTTAATTTTGCTTGATATAATTTTCACAGTTACCGTTAAAAAAATAGATAATATTTCCAATCTTGTAGTATTCCATACTTTATTTTCTCCCATAAAAAGAATGGGGAGAGAGAAGACATATTTTATCATATGTTTTTTTCCTCAAATTCTTGAATCACAAGAGTAGATCCTTATGAATTGTTTATAGAGTAAAGTACACAAGAAAACATAACTATCACTTTCTAGTTGAAATTTCTTCCTTTCCCAAAATAAGTTCACATAATATAAAATATCGCAATAGGATTGGCTCTTCTATCTCATATGTTCTTCGATTTCGATGTTGATTGGATTTTCTTTTCCTTGTGGTGGCAGTGGGGGAGGGATTTTGTGCTTTCTTTAATATTTCAACACAATATTTATAAAGTTCATTGTAAACCTTCAATTATTGTTTTGGCTCTTTTTCTTCATTTTCTTTTATTTGCTTTTCCTCCTCTTTTTTCTCTTTTGGTTCTTCCACCACTTCCTCTTCCTCTTCTTTATCCATGCATTGTTTTTTCTCCCTCTTATTTATCTTTCACCTCTATTTTTATTCAAACTATGATTATAAGACAGAAGATGAATCTATACCATTATCAACAAATATTCATTCAAAATTGATTTTTTTTTTCCTTTTTCGATTGTTCTCTCTAAATATTTAAAATCTACCAAACTTTCTATATTTATATCAATTACTAAACTACAACTTATATAGCATAGAAATTATTATGTTCGAGTCCTAGTGGCACAACTGGTTGAGAAAGGGTTTTGTTAGTAAGGAAACCTGTGTTCAAACCTCACCAGGATGCTAAGCACGTGTGCTGGGAGGAGACATATGACTTATAATAAAAAGAAAAAAACATAGAAATTATTATTAGCCCCTAGGGGGTGGGGCCGAGGGGGGGGGGGGAGGGGGGGGGGGGGAGTTTTATTGGTGATGACTATGAAAATGAAGTCTTATGTTTATGAGGAGGTTTGAGGTTCAAACCCCCTGATTCACCCGTGGATGTAGAAGAGGCATATGTAGGCACCTAAAGGGTATAGTGATAGTGGTTGGAATCAAACTAGTGTCACACGAGTACAAGATCAACCTAGTTGTTGATTCCTCTAGATAAAATAATAATAATAATAATAATAATAAATAGAAATAATTTCACTTTATATAAAAAATTAATATACTTTTAACCAAAATACTAAAATGATAAAAAATTAAAAAACACAATATTTTAAATGGACTTTCCATTTTCTTCTCACTTGGCTTGAGGATGAGGATCGCTCATTGGTGGAAGGTATATGACATTATCTATGACCATCAACCTCCTCAACTTACATGGAGAAATTTTCTAGAAATCTGGCCTCTGTAAAACAAGTTTCTCAAGAATGGGCCAAGGGCTTCCATCAAAGAAAAAAGATGAGGTTGATTGAGGTTGAACATAAGACAGAAGAAAGCATCTCAACAATGGACCCATATGCCATATCTATTGAGCAGTAGGAGTTGATGAAATATTCAAAGGTGGAAAGACATGTTTTTTTGCTAGAAGAAGAATAAAGTGGAGATTAAAAAGTCAGACATTATCGCTGTCTTTAGGGGACAACAACACCAAATTTTTCCATCACTATGCAAATGGAAGAAAATAGGGTAACACCATATGGAGCATTAAGAGTTCTTTGGGTTAAACAAAGGTCTCCTTCAGGAAAAAAAGAGAGGGAGGAGTACTATATTTTCATAATATTTTCTTGAAGCCTCTAGGATGCCCAATCCAAGAAATCTTGTAGGTGGTTGCAAAATTTCGTAGAATTGTCAATGAGGAAATGAATGCTAACCTATTCGAGGATGTTTCTGGGCAGAAAATTTGGGCAACACTATATTCAATGTAAAGGGGTAATATTCTTAGTCCCAATGGTTTTCCTATGGAGTTTTATATGGCATTTTATGAATTATTAATGGAAAATCTAATTAAGGTAGAGTGAGAATTTCAAGTTTCGAGGAAAATGCTTGTCTCCTTCAATTTGAACTTTCTCTTCCTCATTATGAAAATGCAAGATGGGTATTTATTTGATGACTATATGCACATTTACTATTGTAATATGATATATAAATTAATTTCCAATATCATAACAGGAAAAATCAAGTCGATCCTCAATGCTTTTATATTGGAGGAACAATTTGGTTTTCTCCATCATTGGAACATCCATGATGTGGTAGTAGTTTCTCAAGAGGCCTTTCATTTGGCAAAGAAGCATAATCCAATGGCAACAATTATGAAGCTTGATCTATCCAAAGCTTATGGTAAGGTAAACTCGACATTTCTTAGATTGGTTCTTGTTTCGTTAGGTTTTGGTATTAATATTGTCAATTGGATCATGTGGTGTGTTCAAAGTAAATTCTTTGTGGTTCTGATCAATGGCTCTCCATCCCCTTTCTTCTTTGCATTTGGAGGTATTCGATAGGGCTACCCTCTATCACCCATTCTCTTCCTGATTTTTATTGATACGTTCAATTGACTAGTGTTCGAGTCCTCAGAAAGGGGTCTTTTTGGAGGAGGGAAAATATCTGACTTTGTTGCAATTTCCCATCTTACGTTCGTATATGATTTGTTGACATTTTCCTATAGTAATCAAAAGAATCTTATTTGCTTGAAAAATACTATTGATTTATTCTTTAGAGTAACATGTATGGAAATAAATGGACTTAAAATTTGTATCATGTTAAATGGTTGGTCTAAGGAGGCTATGGTGCAGGCTCACGAAAATTTTCCCTTCCCTGTCATGGTGTTCGAAGAAGTTTTCAAATACTTGGGATTTTATTTAAAACCATACAAATAATGCAAATTTGGTTGATTGTGGCTAACTAAGAAGATAGATGGGTGTATTCAGGGATGGTCGAACTGCTTCCTGTCACGAAGAGGGTGTTTGGTATCGGTTAAAGCACTCCTGGAAAGAATTCCAGTATATTGGAAGTCTATTGTTGTAATTCACAAAGGAGTCCTTAACTAGATTCAAAATGCATGCTTAATATTCCTATGGAAAGGTTTTGGTGCTCACAAAGGTATTTTATTGGTAAAAGGGACTCACATCATGGCTCCAAAGGAACTTGGAGGTTGGGGTCTCAAGGAGATCCACCTATTCTAAGGTGCTAGTGGGTAGAAATCTGTGGTAGTTAACTTTAGAGACATCCCTTTGGTATAAAGTCATGCAGACCACGTACTACCCAGATGATCCGGTTTTATGTAGGAACGAAACATAATAAACATATAACCATAAATACAAAGAATCGGTGGAAATAACACTTCATTTCATTAATATCAAAGAACTAAAATTTGCTTACAAACACAATAGAAATAAACTAGCTAGGGCGCTGGTAACTATCTTTGAGAAGAGATGTGGCGGCTATAGGCCTCTGAACTAAATTAAAATGAGGCTCGAGGGCCTATTTATTATTTAGAAACAATGGAAAACCATAAACATCCAAAACCCTAACCCTAGGAGATGAAGCGCCAAAACTATGGGCCTCGTTTGGGTAAATTGGTGTTTCAACTTCCCGGGACGTAACTTTGGCATACGATCTCCGTTTGACGTGAACCAGACCTCGTTAGAAAGATCTATCCAAGGAATACAAATTTTGAGTGACAAACATCAATCCATGGACACAGGTTGCTCCCAGTTTTCCCAAAAAACATCGTTTAGGGCCTCAAAACGGCTCCAGAAGTTCAGGACCCGAAAAATTGCTAAAAATAGTAAGTTGTGCCGAAACTGAAAAAATGAAAGAGACAATGGTGGGGCCCCAAGTGGAATAGGCGGGTGACCACCAATATCCACCTGGATCATTCCTCCCCCCTTAGGAAGCAATGGTCCCCATTGTGTTAAGTGCCTCCATGAGATGAGGAAATTTCTACTGAACTTGGTCCCTGGTGAACCACTTTCCTTGGTGCAGGAGTTGGCCAGCTTTGACAACCCGATACAGTTGGATCTTTTGTTGGTGAGTGTTCTTGATTTTCATGTCCATGATACAATTTGTGGTGGCTTGTTCCATGTAGTCTGGGTTTAACTCTGTTGGTGTGAGTTGTTATGCAATGTCAGAGGTGTCTAGTAGAGGTGGGAAGTAAGGACAAAGGTGGTCCACATTGAATACTAGGTGCAGACCAAGGAATGGTGGAATACTGAGCTCGAAGGCATTGTTCCCTACAACCTTGGTGATGGTGTACGACTTGTATTGGAGCAGGCGAAGCTTGCAGTGGGGTCCAGTGAGGCGCTCCTTCTGCAAATGTAGCCATACTTTTTCACCCACCTGGAAGTTGTGTGGCACCCAATGTTGATCATGGCATTGCTTGTACTTAGCATTGGCTCTGTCCAATATGTCATGAACCTGTTGGCGGATGTGTTGAATGTGCTCGATGAAGCTATTTTCTTTTTCAACTTCAGACTGGACATGAGCCGAATCGGCCTGAGTAGCCGCAAATGGCTTGGCTACGTCAATGGGACATAGTAGCTGGAATCCCAAGCCCACCTGAAAGGGGCTATGGCCGATTGAACTGTGGAGAGCTCGGTTTTAAGTATGTTGTACATATGGTAGGATCTTGTCCCATGTGCGTGGATGCTTTGAATTGTACATGCGTAGAATGTGTACAATCATTCTGTTGACGACCTCTGTCTGGCCATCTTTTTGGGGATGGAAAGATGTGGACTTGGTGAGCTTGGTGTCCAGCATTGACCAGAGGCTGGACCAAAATGTGCTGAGGAACCTGCTATCCTGATCTGATATGATAGATTGTGGGATCCCAAAGTGCACCCACACTCGTTCAAAGAAGAGTTTAGCAGTGGCTTCTTTTGTGATATTCTTCTTGCATGCCGCCATAATGGCCATCTTCGAGAAATTATCTGTCGACGACCACGAAAACATAGTCATTTCCATGCTTAGTAGAAGGCAGGACTGACATTTAATCCATGGAGATGGATTCCCAAGGTCGACTAGGGGTAGGTAGCAGAGTATATAGGCCTTGCTTCTTGATGGTTGGTTTGGCAATGGCACAAGCAGTGCAAGATCTGATGTGTTTCCCGACATTCTTTGAAGGTTCAGCCAATAGAAATACTTCTGCAGTACTGTTACTGTTTTCTCGACCCCGAAATGCCCAGCAACTCGACTGTAGTGTGCTTCCCATATCATATTGGCATGCTCGCTTGAAGGAACACAAATTTTTCCCAGGTGACATAAAAGTGCATCTTGGAGGTGAAAATTTGGAACATGCGTACCCCCCAAGAGTGCCTTGTAATTGTGGTCGAATTCTGGGTCGCTCTCGTAGAGAAGCGGCCAATCAGAAGTCTCGTGCCCACAAGAGTTCAAAACGGTGTTGAGCACCATAATCGGTGGTCGGCTGAGGCAGTGTGCAACATTATTGGTGCTACCCTTGTTGTACTTGATGTTCAAATGAAACTGTTGCAGATATGTGGACCACTTCTGATGACGATCATTCTGCAACTTCCCTTGTGTCTGTATGAATTGTAGGGCCTGGTGGTCTATGTGGATGATTGTTTCCTTCCCCAAAATGTAATGCTTCCATTGTCTACAAGCTTTCACAATGGAATAAATTTCTTTGTCATAAGTGGGATACTTGCGAACTGTGTCAGACAATGTCTCACTGTGATATGCCACTGGATGTCCCTGTTGAGTCAGAACTGCCCCAATAGCATAGTAAGAGGCATCTGTCTCAAAATTTTTTTGCTCTCGCTCCTCCCTTGGTGACTTGACTCAAGGGCCAAGTGATATGAGAGAATCCCAACACGAACCTATGGTAGAAATTAGCAAGACCCAGAAAGCTGCAGAGCTCTATTATAGTGGTTGGGGCTGGCCAATCCTGAATGAATTGGATCTTGGTTGGATCCACATGCACCCCCCTTTCATTAATAATGTATCCCAGATATTGAACCTGGGTCATGCCAAAAGTGCACTTCTCCAAATTAGCACACAACTTGTGTTGCCGCAGTGTTTGGAGGACTTTTTGGATGTGGTGGAGCTGCTCTTCCCAAGTCTGGTTGAAGATAAGAATGTCATCCAAGTACACCACTACAAATGAGTTGGTGAATGGCCGCAAGATGTCGTCCATCAAACTCATGAAGGTTGCGGGAGCATTCGTCAACCCGAAAGGCATGACCAACCATTCGAAAAGGCCTTCCTTGGATTTGAAGGCAGTATTCCACACATCAGAGGGTTCAATTGGTACCTGGTGATACCTAGACTTCAAGTCGATCTTGCTGAAATATTTTGCACCTTTGAGTTGGTCCAGAAGGTCATCAATCCGTGGGATCGGGTACCTATTCCAGAAAGTGATCTTGTTCAGTGCCCGATAGTCAATACCGAGTCTCCACGTCCCATCCTTCTTCTGTACCAACACGATCGAGCTCCCACAGGGCGATGAAATTGGTTGTATGTGACCTTTCTGCAGCAGCTCCTGAATTTGCCTCTTGATTTTTTTGTTCTCCAGAACAAAGCACCGATAGATCGATCCATTGGGTAGCGGCGCACCTGGGGTCAGATCAATCAGGTGATTGACCTGACAGTGCAGAGGAACCCCTGTGGGTGAGGTGAAGATGTCCCCGTACTCCTCCACAGCCTTATCTATTTGTTGTTGTCGTGCAGAGGAGCCCTGTCTGGAGGTCGTGGCCACAATCTTCTTCTTGCCCTGGGGGTAGATCATCAGGAAAATGAATTTCCTGGTTTCGGAAATGAGCTTACTACATTGTTTTGCAGTAACCAAAGAGATAGCGGCAGGAGGTGGTACCTCTGGTATCTTGTACAACTTATTTCCCAAAGTAACAATAACAGCGAGAGGCCGAGACTCATACACAACATGACGCCTCCACAAGTATGGTTGTCCTAATAATACATCAGAAACATCAATAGGAGAAACATCACATAGTACCTCATCCATGAAGGGCTTGATGCTATAGGGAAGGCTGCACTACTGGCTGACGCGGAGATCTCGTCCTTGGTGAAGCCACTCGATGGTGTATGGATGTGGGTGAGCTATGGTCGGCAAGCCCAACCACTTCACGACATCTGCTGAAATGGGGTTCTTTTGGCTCCCATTGTCGAAAATGAACTGTACTAAGGAGCCCTTTACCCACATCTGGGAGTGGAAGAGACGTTCCTCCTCCTCTGGATCTTCCGATTCCTCCTTTTGGATCTTTGTAGTGGCAATGGTGGCATTGGGCTCCGCATCAATAATCTGTTTTCCTTTATCATTCCCCTTGTCAGGTTCTGATTCAGATTTGGAGCATGCATCTAAATTAGAAGCCCTCATCTAGGCCACCAACGACTGCTTGGCTCGACACTCACTTGTGTTGTGAGTGGAGCTCTTATGGAACTCACACCACTTTCCCGTGTCCTTCTTTGGCTTTGCGGTGTTGTTCTTTTCTTGTGGCTTCGACAGGTTGTCTTGAGTCGCCATGCCTTGGCTCTGTCCTTTGTTCTACAGTTTGGGAGCACCTTTCCCTTGCTTTTGATTCACAGATCCAAAGTCTTGCTTCTTCTGTTTGAATTTCTGCTCAATCTTGGCAGCATACCGGTATGCCGTACCAAGTGAGGAGATGTTGAGGAACTCCATTTCCTCCTGAATGTATCTATGAAGACAACTGCTATACTTTAGCACCAGATGTTTCTCTGAATATTTGATACCCAACTTTGTACGTAGGGTATGGAACAGATTCGTCAGCTCATGCACATCTTGATCCCTTTGTTGTCGCAGTGTGGTCCATTGTATGTACTTGTCCTCATAGCTCCCCACGGGATAATACTATTCCTTGATGGCATCTCGGAAAGAATTCCAAGTGGGTATGACCGAGAACAGAGAGGGCTCTGTCTCGTCCTTTTTCTCCCAATGGGTTTCCCACCAGTCCTTGACATGGGGGGCATCTTTGAGGAGTGCAAAAATAATCTTCTCCCGGTCGGAAAAGTCATGAACCGAGAAATATCTTTCTAATATATTCAACCATATATCTACGACATATACATCTATTTGACCTTCAAATATGGGAATGTAAAAATTTACTTGTACCTTAAAAGGAGTCACACCTCCAGAGTGGCTGCTGGATGCAGATGTGCCACCGGTGGGCAGCCGTTGAAGGATTTGGGCAAAGTTATCCATCATCGCGTTCCTTTGTTTTTCGAGGGCCTCCTCGAGCAATATTTTGATAGGATATCCTGCTCCCTCGTCTTTTTTTTCGTCCCCCATGGGCATCCGTCGGGGTTTGCGAGGCTGATCTTGCAAAGGTTCCACCAGATCGAGCCCTAACTCCTTATACCCTGACCTCATTGGGGACATGCAAAGAAGGATCGAGAAAAAAACAGACCGCTCTGATACCATTGATCCAGATTTATGCAGGAACGCAACAAAATAAACATATAACCATAAATACAAAGATGCAATGGAAATAACACTTCATTTCATTAATATCAAAGAACTGAAATGTGCTTACAGACATAATAGAAATAAACTAGCTAGGGCGCTGGTAGCTATCTCTAAGAAGAGATGTGGTGGATACAAGCCTCTGAACTGAGTTACAATGAGGCTCGAGGGCATATTTATTATTTAGAAACAATGGAAAACCCTAACCCTAGGAGATGAAGCACCAAAACTATGGGCTCCGTTTGGGTAAATTGGTGTTTCAACTTCCCGGGGACGTAACTTTGGCATACGATCTCCGTTTGACGCGAACCATACCTCGTTAGAAATATCTATCTGAAGACTACAAATTTTGAGTGAGCAATATCAGTCCATAGATCCATGTTGCTCCTGGTTTTCCAAAAAAATGTCGTTTAGGGCCTCAAAACGGCTCTGGAAGTTCAAGACCCAAAAAACTACTAAAAATAGTAAGTCGAAACTGAAAAACTGAAAGAGACAATGGTGGGGCCCCAAATGGAATAGATGGGTGACCACCAATATCCACCTAGATCACTAGACATGTCAATAATTGACTAGTTTATATATGCTAATACGTTTTCTGTGGGATCGATAGTTTAGAAATCCTTGGTTAAGGCTTTTCCCCTAGTCGGTCATTGGATGGTTTGGAATGTAGGGAATGGAAGAGCTATCAAAAGTCGGTTGTTGGATGGTTTGGCATGTGGGGAATGGAAGAGCTATCAAAATCGGTTGTGATCCCTGGTATGGTATTGGAAATAATTATAGGCTCTGTGAACCCCTTATTAATTTATTGTGATAGTGGAATGTTGTGATTTTGGATGATGCCACTTCACAACTCCCTCAGGTCAGAGGAAAGGAAGGTTTAAAGATGGTCAAGGAACTAGGGCTAACAGTTGATTTGGAAGTTGAATGGGATAGTTATGTGGATAATATAACATATTCTCAAGTTAACCTTCATGAACATTTTTCTAATACACTTTGCTTGACCAAGAATCCCCAAACTGGACAATTCATAGTGAAGTTGGGATACAATTCTTGGTTTAAAGAAAATTTTGCTGAAGCAAGATCCTGGTGGTGGAAGGTGCTTTGGAGAATCAAGGCACCACTATAATCCAAAATAATATTGTGGTTGTATTTTGATAACAAACTCTGTACCTAGAACAAGTTGCAAAGAAGGGGTTGGTATGGCCCAAATCACTACATTTTGTGCAAGCTCCAAGAGGAGTCACATGAACAACCTTTTTTGTTGAAAAATGGCAGCAATAAAATCCCGATTTAATTTTTCCTTGAATAAAATTAGGAGAAAATTGTAATTCTGCATGACAAGACAACAAGAATGTGTTAATAAACTTAGTTAATTCGAGTTGAGGGCCTAAGTTGATTCATGTAGAGTGATTCCTAAATTTTAGGAGCCTAGGTTGAGTTTAATTTGAGTTGTAATAATTTAATTCAGTTTAACTCATTTTAACTCATTATTTTAGGAGCCTAGGTTGAGTTTAATTTGGGTTGTAGTAATTTAATTAAGTTAAACTTAGTTAGAATCAGTTAAACTGGGTTAAATTCAGTTAAACTAGTTCCAACTGTTGGAGGAACTAGTGGGAGGTGTAGTAGTGGGTTGTGTACTTTGTGATTAACTAGTTAACTGATAAACCAACCATAATTAACTCATGCATGCATGATCTACGAGTTACACAGTTGAGATTGGAGTTCAAGGGAAGTGTAATATCAGTTGTATAATTAAATCTGAGTTGTACATGTGGTGCATGCAGTAAGAGAAAGGCCTATAGGGATTGCACAGTTCTAGATGGGGAATTTCCTAATTAATAGGGGGCTAATTCCCAAGGAAACAATGCAAGGAAATAGGAGCTTGGGAAAGCATAAATTTGGTTAATTATTGGTTAGAGAAGTCTTGTGAAGCAGTGATATATATTATACTTGTGTAGAGATTCTTCAAGCTTGAACAATAATTGTATTTCTTCTCTGTTTTCTGATTAATGAAATATAAATAGGAACGGGTTTTAAGTAGTGGCTTTCCCCTAGATATATCCTCATGTTATTTGCATTGATTCATGTCACATGTTGTTGATATTTCTTCTCAATTGTGAATTTATTTTCGCATATGAGTATAAGTAGATTTGTCTTATGTTTTAGAACAATACATGAGAAATTTCGAATCTACGATTAATTTCTAAATTTTTTACAATGTAGTAACGCTAAGAAGATAAGAAGATATTTGTGGACAGAGTTGAAGCCAAACTGCAGCTGGATGAGTGATCGAGATTTATGAAGGAACTAAATGAAATGTAGATAAGAATAAAAACACAAAGATACAATGAAAACAAAACTTCAATTCATTAATAACAAAGTACCGAAAACTGTTACATGCAAAATGGAAATAAACTAGATTAGGCAATGGTAGCTTATCTTCGATAAGAGATGTTGTAGATACATGCCTTATGAACTATTTTAAAATGAGGCTCAGTGGCCTTTTTATCATGAAGAAAAAATGAGAAACCCCAAACATCCAAAAACCTAACCCTAGGAGATGAAGCACCAAAAGCTTGTCAGCCCAGTTGAGGTTAGTTTGAACGTCAACTTCCTGGGGTTGTAACTTTTGCATATGATCTATGTTTGAATATCATAATACCTCGTTTCAAAGATATTCAAAATGAGGTTGAGAATAGACTGGTAAATCAATTTGGGGCTTTTTTAGTTTCTTTGCTTTCCCAAAAAACGTCTTTTAGGTCCTCAAAACGACTCCATAAGTTTAGGACCTGAAAAATTGCTAAAAATAGTAAGTTATGTTATAATTAAGGAAACTGAAAAGAAATAATGGCGGGGCTCCAAGTGGAATACGCAGGTGGCCACCAATATCCACTCATATTAGTCCTCCCCCTTTAGGAAACAATGCTCCTCGTTGCGTTGAGTGCTTCCATGAGATGAGGAAATTTCTGCTGAAATTAGTCCCTAGTGAGCCATTTGCCTTAGTGAAGAAGTTGGCCAACTTTGACAACCCGATATAGTTGGATAATATGCTGGTGACTGTTCTTGATATGTGTTTCCATGATTCGATCAGTTGTGGCTTGTTCCATGTAGTCTAGGTTTAGCTCTATTGGTGTGAGTTGTTATGTTTAGTAATGGTGGAAAGTATGGCTGAAGGTGGTCCACATTGAACATTGGGTGCAGGACAAGGAACAGGGGAATGCTAAGCTCAAAAGCGCTAAGGCCCATATTAGAGTGGTATGGGCTTCCGATGGGCTGCGATAAGACATTATTTCTGTAAATGCAACCAAACTTTGTCACCCACCTGAAGCTTGTATGGCACCCGATGTTAATCATGTTGCTGCTTATACTTGGCATTGGACTTCTCCAAGATGTCGTGAACTTGCTAGCAGATGTGCTGGATGCATTTAATAAACCTAGTTTCTTTATCAACCTTGGACTATACATGTGTGGATTTTGTCGGTGTATTCGCATGAGGCATGGCGACATCAATCTGACATAATGGTTGAAATCCCATACCCACTTGAAAGGGACTACGACTAGTTGAGCTATGGAGAGCTCTGTTATAGATATTCTACACATAGGTAATATTATCATCCCGGGTTCGTGGATACTTGGAGTTGTACATGCAGAGTATGTGCCTGTTGATGACCTCTATATGGCCATAAGTCTAGGGATGGAATGTATTCAACTTGGTGAGATTGGTGTCTAATATATTCTAGAGGCTTTGTAGAAATTATACAAACATATTTATATCAATGGATTCAATCCGATCTAACAGTGTACTAAAGCTAGATACTGAATCCTTCTACAAATCAATTTCAGAAATTAAACACAATCGCCAATCACATTAAGAAAAGAAAGAATAAAATCAAACCACAACACATATAATTTCTCGGGGAAAGCTTGCTGCTCAAAACCCCTCTATCTTCTATTGTGTATTCACCATGGAATCATGAAACAATGACAATGCACTCTTCTCACAAGAGTCTCTTGCACTCTCACAATTGTCTCACACTATCCTGGACAAAATTGGCCAACACTTAGCCAATTCTCAACATCTAAACAGTCTGCCTTGCTTGCGCAATTCCTGATGAATGCAATCCCTATTATTTATGAATTTTGGCCATCCAAAACTGCGCAAGGATCATGGGAAATCCAATGGATATATGGTTGCATGCGGGAAACCTAATAATCACACAACTGATAGTTAACATACCTTTAACCTTTGTCTCAACTGGGTCTCCACTATTACTGACGTGCATGAAGCTATTAATAGTAAATCATTAGTTGCATGGAAGATCAATGATTGTGAATTAAATAATATTTAATTCACTTGATCTGTCACTAGTGCAACAAACAGTTACAACTAGTTCAACTGGCTCTAACTCACCTGACTGAGTTAACTGATTACTCATGCATTAAACTAATGCACCAACTACAATTCGAACTCCATAACTAATAGAATTACTTTGCATGCCTCACCAACCACCCTCAACTCGAAATACATGAGCTAACTAAGTTTATCACACTCATTTAACTATTACAAGTGATCATGAGATAAGATTACATTTTATTGTCCAATTTAATTAAGAGAAAATTAAATTAGACACTACACCAAATTAATTAATTAATCTGGCCTTCACACTAATGTATCGCTAGGACTTGTTTGTCCCACACTTGTGTGTGTGCTGCAATTTCTTGTTAAACTTCAACAGGCTCGACAAAAAAATGCTTAGGAACCTACTATCTTGATCTGATGTAATGGTTCGTGGGATCCCAAAGTGTACCCACACTCGTTCAAAGAAGAGCTTGGCAATGTCTTATGCTGTGATACTCTTCTTGCTGGCCGCCAATTTAACCATCATAGAAAATCTGTCCATGAACATAAATACACAGTCATTACCGTATTTGGTAGAAGGGAGGACAGATAGATAGTCCATGGAGATGGATTCCTAGGGATGACTGGGACTAGGTAGAGGAGGGTACAAACCTTGATTCTTGATGTTTGGATTGGCGATTGCACAAGAAATGTAGGATCTGATGTATTTTCCAACATCTCGTCATATTTTTGGATAATAAAAGTACTTATGTAGTATGTCCACAGGTTTCTCCACATCAAAGTGTCCCGCGACCCAACTGTAGTACGCCTCCAAAATCAGCTTGGAACACTCGCTTGAAGGAACACAAAGGTGGCCAGGTAGCATAATAATGCATCCTGGAGGTGGAAATTGGGAACTTTCTTGCCATCCACTAGAATCTAGTATGTGGTGGTGAACTTTGGATAATTTTTACATAGTTGCGGCCATCTAGAGGTCTTGTGGCCACAAGAGTTGAGAACAGTAGTTAGTGTTGCACCTAGGGACTTACTGAGGCAATACGCAGCATGATTGGTGCTTCCCTTTCTGTATTTAATATTAAAGTATTTGAATTGTTGCAGATATGTAGACCACTTATGATGGCAATAATTCTGCAACTTCCCTTGTGTCTGTATAAACTAAAGAGGCTGGTGATCGATGTGGATGACTGTTTCCTTCCCTTGAATGTAATGTTTCCATTTCCGGTAAGCTTGCACAATAGAATACATCTCTTTATCATAGGTGGGGTACTTTCGAATTAAGTCAGAAAGTGTCTCACTATGATAGGCCACTAGATGCCCATGATGGGTGAGGATTGCACCAATAGCATAATTGGAGGCATCTATCTCAATTTCAAATGGATTATACAATAATGGAAATGTGAGTACAAGTGCATAGCAGAGGCGGTGTTTTAGCTCAATGAACACCTTTTGTTGCGAATCAGACCAAGAAAAAATTGTTTTTACTCTACCTTTGGCAATAAGACTCAAAGGCCAAGTGATATGGGAGAATACCAACATGAATCTCCGATAAAAATTTGCGAGGCCCAAAAAGCTACAAAGCTCTGTTAGAGTGGTCGAGGCTGGAAAATACTAAATGACTTGGATCTTAGCTAGATCCACATGCATGCCTTGCTCATCTATGATGTAACCCAAATATTGGACCTGTTTCATGCCAAAGGTGCATTTATCCAAGTTGGCACACAGTTTGGGTTGTCACAGGGTTTGAAGGACCCGTTGAATGTGTTTCAAGTGCTCTTCCCAAGTCTTGCTGAAGATGAGGATGTCGTCTAGATAAAAAACCATGAACGAGTTGGTGAAGGGAAACAATATGTCATCGACCAACCTCATAAAAGTAGCAGGGGAATTTGCAACCTGAAGGGCATGACTAATCATTCAAAAATTCCCTCCTTGTATTTAAAGGCGATCTTCCATACATTCATGGGATCTATTGGAACCCAGTGATAGCCAAAATTCAGATTGATCTTGCTGAAATACTTGGCCTCCTTGATCTGGTTCAGAAGGTCATCAATCCATGGGATAGGGAACTTGTTCCTAACACTAATTTTTAGTGCCCGATAATCAATTTAGAGCCTTTAGGTCCCATCCTTCTTATGTATAAGTATAATTGAGCTCCATAGGGCAAGGAACTTGGTCGAATGTGCCATTTTTGTAGCAACTCTAGGATCTACCACTTGATCTCTTTAGTTTACAAAATGGAGTGGCGGTATATCAACCCATTGGGTAGGGGTTCTCCGGAAGTAGATGAATCAAATGATTGACCTAACAATGCAAGGGTACCCCTGTGGGTGAGGAGAAGATGTCCCTGTATTCTTCCAAGACCTTATCCACCTGCTTCTACTATGTGGAGAAACCTTTCCTGGGGGCCATGGATGCACCCACAATCTTCCCCTTACTTTGAGATCGAATAAAAAATAAAACAAATTTCCTAGTCTAGGAGATGATCTTACTGTATTGCTGCATAACTTAGTAGAGATCAAATAGATGGTGGTAGGTGGGGAAACCTTTAGTATCTTGTATAAATTATTTCTTAAAGTAATAATAACAGTGCGAGGAGTAGAATCAAACACAACATGGTGCTTCCACAAGCATAGTTGGCCTAATAATACATCACAAAATTCAAGAGGGTAAACATCACACAATACCTCATCCATGAAGGGATTGATGCTGTATGGAAGGCGACAGTGTTAGCTGACATGAAGATCCTGTCCTTGGTGAAGCCACCCGATGGTGTACGACTGCAGGTGTGGTGTGGTCAGTAGGCCCAACCACTTCAAAACCTCTACTGAAATGAGGTTCTTTTGGCTCCCATTGTCGAAAATGAACTGCAACGGAGAACCCTTCACCCACATCTGTGATTGGAAGTGACACTTCCCCTCCTCTAGATATTTGGGCTCAGTATAATTGGATCAATCAACATCCTATTTCCCCTTGTCAATGTCATTACACAAAACCCTAAGTGAACCTCCTTCATTTCCCAGAATTTCTGCCTAAAACCATATCATTTGAGCTAGTTTTAGTACCAACACTCCTCGGCCTTCCTATGGAAAGTGTTCACCTACAAGTTGCTCCACTGTGGCCAACGTTTATCACCTACAGGTTTATCCCCTTTGCACCTGCATTGGTTCTGAAAATTTGGGAAAAAGAGAGAATTTATAGAAGCTTCCTCTTCCAAAAGCTTCCATAATTTGTTACAACAATTTACCTCTGATTAAACTTTCAGATTCTATCTCATCTTTATTTTGAGTTTCCATCCTTTATCCTTTGATTCCATCCTCCCATCAAAGGTGGATCTATAAACTTAGATTGGTAATTTGATAAGAACTCCCAACTTACCCCACTCATCTATATATTTACTACCTTGCATATGCAAGGGGATGGATTTTGGAGAGTGATTCTACCCTTATGCTGTTGAGGTGAGAGGTTAACGTTCAATTCATTTAGGGTGATTGGAGGTGCATATTGTGAGATGAACACGTATTTGTGGTTGTAATCTCTTTCCATTTACATTAATGTAAATATTTCTCTATTTTCCTATATGTGATTGTCGTTATTTCACTTATTTCAATACCATGTTGATATATTAAATAGAGTACTTAGATGGTGCGTAGATCTCATAATTCCTTGGATTGTGTCATTTGACTATGTAGGTTCTAATTTTTTCCATCAGAGCTGGAATTGGAGCATTCAAGCTGAAGAAGGAAGGAAGCGTGTGACGAATTCTAGGTAGGCTCCATTCCATCATCTATTTACTCTAATGAAATCATTGGGTTCCTTGTTTCTTTATTGTTTTATGTTTTCCACCAAACCTAGGGGATATACATTTATCCAGAATCGTAAATCCTACATAAAAAATTGGTGACTACGCTGGGGAACGGTCTATTCCATCGGTGGTTTTCCTTGTCCTTTGTGTTTGATTACCTCCTTCATAGACCTTTACTTCTTTGATCAGTCGAGAACAAACCTAGGAAGTGATTTCATTGATTCCTTTTTACAAATTTTGTGTCATAATCCTCCATCCCAAGACCAACATTCCCCCAGTGCCTCTGACAGAGTGTTGCACATCACTCAGGACCACTCTGTCCCAACATTCTAGAGCACTGGTGCCCCTTTTGTACCAACGTTAACCCCTATTTTTGCACAAAATTTTCCTTTGTTTCTAAGTGTCTCTTTAATCAGACTACTTCCAATTGACCTTCCCTAAGTCTTAAGTGTCTTGTGGTCTTATTTAAGCCTCCATTTGGTTTGCGTTTGAGTTTGATTTACTTTGGTAATAATTGGTTTTGATTTTTATTTTTTCTTTTCATTTGGTTGCTTGAAAATCAATTTCGTTTGGTCATTAATCGCTTGGATGAATTATTGTTCTAGTCCTCATTTTGAAAAGTGAATTTGAATAAGTGATTAAACATTTGCGTCTTAATTTTCTTCATTTCGAAAATCAACTGTGGTGAAAGTTTTTTTTTTGCATTTGGAAATTAGGGTTTTGTATGTGCATTAGTGTAGTAGTTACATCGAAAGGGAAATTGCATCTTGCATCTTGTTTGTTGCATGTTGTATGCTACATACTGATTGTTTCTTCCCTTCCTTAGCTAGATTTTCATTGAATTAGAAATATTTTCGTTTTCTCATGCTAGATTTGCATTTAGGGATATTAAGGTGACATCCGTGGTGAGCCCCGAAACTAAAGCTTAATCAAAGATAAATAATAAAATTTATTGAATCAACCTAAGGAGAATTTGGAACATTAATGAAAACACATATAGGTCTAGGCTAGATACGTTTTTTGACGTCATTAAACGTAGGAGTTTTCGTTGATTTCCAACGTTTTATTCTAGGGGTGATATCTCGTTCCATGTATGTGAGTGTATAGGATCGTTATCTACATGCCTTTGGGTATATTGGATGATGCTCGACGCATGTAAATTATAAGGGAACACTCTCATCGAACGACTACGCATTAGACAACACTACTATGGACTACACTCCCACGTACCGCCGAGTATATTTTGGGAGTCCCATATAGGTTGCTATCCATTCATAGGTAACCGAGTCTGCCACCGTGTATACCATGATACACTGAACTCAACATTCGAGGGGATTGGATGCCACACGTTAAGTCCTTGGTTCGCCATGGTTTATATTGTAGTTCATGGTTGCTTGGTAATACTTTATGCCTAGATTGCCCTATTTTTTATTTATTTCTTTTTGTGTTAACACAATTTATTGTCCAACATGGAAGAACAAAATCCCCCACTCTGTCGTTTGCATAGAATGAAAAATAAGTCTCCACTTCCACTAGAGGCTACTCCTGGCCATCGTCAGAAGCAAAAGAAGACGCAAATTACCAAATCGGGAACATCAAAAATGACTTCTGGCCCACCTCTTGATATTGATTTGACAGAGTCATCTGTCCCTTTGAGTTCTGATCCCAAGATCAAATATACTCTTGACTATGACACTGATACAATCGAAAAAAAAATCCTTGAATCTTTGTTACATGAGGTTATTGAACTTGAATTTCCCGAGTTAGATGCTTTGATTCCTGAGGTTTTCCAGCCTGGGGAGCCTCAACCATATATACCTGTTACTTCAATACCTTCCTCTTCTCTTCCTTTGTCTCATTCAGAACCTATATAACTTGGACCCGATGGTGAACCTCTTCCACCCGGACTTGTGAGTATTGAAGGGATACAACAATATGAGCCTTGTCTTTATACTCCTATTCATTGGGAAGGACTTCATTTTTATCAAACCGACCCTCATCCTCTTCAAACTTTGACACAAACTCCTTTGCCCAATTCTTTGGATTCACCCGCGAATTTATCGCAGAAATATTAATCAGAGTTGTTAACCATGATTGCAATTGATCCAAATTCTCAACCTGTGTCCGAAAATATGGTCGAGACATCAAATGTTTCCTCTAGATATATGTTTGCAACATCACCAGAAACACATTTTTATGGTGGTCTGTCCGTCCCACCAGGATATCATTATTTATCTGCTACCTTTTCTGGTGCTTCTTCCAATCCTTGCACATCTCCTATGTCATCCAATATGGGAATATCATCTAGTACTTCTCTTATGAGTACCACACAATCATCTTCTCCTACTCATTTGATTATACCTACAATTGAGAATCAGGTTGGTCCTTATGTTATTGGGCAAGGTTACCTTCAACAACCCAACTCTCCTTATGTTGACTATCCTCTATTTGGGTCACAGTTTCCTCCATGATCCCCTCCTGCTATGGCAGGGGGGGAATATGTTTATGATATACCTCAAATTGGTAATCAATCTCATTATAGTCCTCCTTATCTTGGAATAGCTGCCAGTGTTTGGAAACCTACTTTTGTTGTTTAAACTGGTTCATATTGGGACCAACTGTTGAATATTCAAACTACATCATCTTCTCAAATTAATATCCATCCATCAACACCCCAACGAGCTTAAATACATGTGATATAACCTTTACAGGTTGTCATTGCATCTCAATCTATTCCAACATTATCTAGAACTTCCCAAGTCCCACTTACCAACCAGTACGAGGTACCTCACACTCTCAACCGCTTGGACAAGGTACTCCTCAAGTTTCAATAAGTTAAGTTATTCATAGTATGGCACAATCCCAACTTAACCCACCTTATCATGGGATAATGAAAACTTCAATCGGGAAACAATAAGGCCCATATCAATGGCCTTTTCAAGGCCAAAAAATCTAGACCCAACCAATCCAACAAATTTATCATCACCCTGGTGTTGGGACAAGTTCACTTGTACAATAGTTATTGGGCTCCTCCTTATCTTAGTACCCAGGTTCCTTATTATTATAACCCCCCGTATCTGGGAATGCAAGTTTCTGGTGCTTAAGAAATCCCTTCATATCCAGGCTATCCTCCTCCAAAATTTAACATACAGTTACATTTTGTGGCCACTCTCGAATTTCCAAACTTAAATCGACTCACTAATGACCCCATCGCTCATTCGCCATGGTGGCCGATTATTCCCACTAAATTTCCTTCAGATATCCAAAAATTTAATGGGAATCCAGGAGAAGACCCGGCGACACACATTATGAATTATCATCTATGGTTTTATTCGAACTCCCTTAATGATGATTCCATTCGACATCGTCTTTTGCAACAAACACTTACATGTATTGAAACTAAATAGTATATTGAGCTACCTAAAGCTTCATTTCATGATTTTAACACTTTAGCCACCACCTTCCTCACACAATTCCATTTACCCATCATATATGAAACTGGAAAAGAACTATTGAATAATTTAAAACAATCATATTCCACTCACATCTCAGATCACATTTATGAGTGGAGGCATTTCCGTCGATTGGTCAAGACTTATGTTCCCGATTAGTTGTTAGCGGGATGGTTTACCAAATATATGTTGTCACCTATAACAAAAGATGTGGCTAAAGGTAGAGTCATGTGTCTAAGGGTGGAGTTGTGATCGAAGAACAAGTGATTGATCGTGCACAATATTTTGACCTTGTTTATACCCAATCGAGCACGCTCTATGATAAGATATCGAACACTCTGAGACCTTAAAACACTGTTCCTCCTCTACCTGGTAAACCATAGGTGTTGCTCTTACCGCATCTTCTCAAAACCCTCAATCCCATCCTCTTAAAAATTTTGTTTCTGAGATAAATGCCATTTCATATGACAAGGGAAAGTCTCCACAAAAAAATGGAAGAAAGAAGAAAGGAAAAAGTAATAAGAAGAAATATTCTCCAACACAGGATAAACAAAGAAATCAGTATTTCGATGAGAAGTGAAAGCCTCGTTTCCCATGCTTAATTTGTAATGAGGATCACTTTACATGTGAGTGTCTGCACCGCGCTGAAGTGGACCAATTTCTTAAATCTCCTGCTGCTCTTGCCGTGCTGACCGACTCGTTTCCAAATCAAGAGAACCATATGGTTTCCAAGGACCCTTCTTCATCTAACATATTTTTTATGATTTCATCTTTAAAGTTGAGATTCGATGTTATGGTGGCCACTCAGAATAAGGACTACAATAATGTGAATCCACCGAACGACCAGGCTAATGATCAACCTGCCAGTTTGACATCACGTTTATCCGATTCTACTCCACCTTCGATCCCTACGAAATTGAATATCAAACCTCCGAATGACGTTATTCATAAGACTACTTTCAAACCTCGTTCAAGAGCTGCCCAAAATTATATTGTAGTTGAAGACTTGGCCCAGTCTCCATAATCTATGTAAAATCTTGAGGTGTTCTAAAACTGCCTCGCCTAAAAGAGAGCCTATTTTTCAGGTATCGAATGTGTGCATCCATCAAATTCCAACTCAATGGTTTTCTCTCATTAAAAATATACTCCTCAGATTCCAAATCAATTAAATTTTATAATACAAGTTGTCGTCCGTGGTAAGAACATTCATCGTTCTATCGTGGATGAGGGAGACTCAACCTGAATTATGTCATGTATTGTTGGAAAGAAATTGGTTCACCTCAATTGATTCAATCGACCACCACATGTAAAGCTTTCTATGGAAGGACTTACAAACCTTGTGGGATTTTGAATTCCCTTCAAGTAGACTTAGGGGGGAAAAACGTCTTTATAGAAGTAGAAGTTATTGACGAACCTCTTGATTACAATATTCTAATGAGATGTAGATGGGTTTATCCTATGGCTACTATCGTTTCAACCTATTTCTGTATGATTGCCTTTCCTCATAAAGTCAGGATTGTAGTCGTAGATCAACTCACCTTTTTCGCCTCTGATTCTCATGTTACTAGAGGTGTCCCTCTTGTTGGGGAATCCCTACAATCCTATCAACATGTTGGGGTTGGATTATTGACGGATTCATCGCTTGTGGGAAAATTTTTGCTCCATCCTCCTACCCTTCATGACAAATATTTTTCGGTTTCTTATATCAACATGATATCATCATCTACTATCCAAACTGATCCATGGATTGTACCCGATGAAATAAACGTCCAAGGTTTTGGCAACCGAATTCCACTAAGCCCTGTTGAGATAGATTACAAAGCCATTTATTTGGCTTGTGTAGCTTATACCTTCTCTTTGATCAATTGTGTAGATCGATCACTAGATTATGGCACGCCATTTGGCCCTTTTTATTTTGTATTCTCTACTGATGAGAGCATCATGGAGATCATGATTTCTGATGATGCACCGTTTGACGAGCATCAACATCATTCATCCTTACACGATTCAATTGAGGATAATATCAATGTTGTATATTTACCCAATTTTGTTTAACCTCTTACGAATTCTGTTTCTATTCATGAGATCGACTTCGAAAAGAACCTTTCGAATATCAAGGCGACGATACCTCTTGATATTTATATCAAACTAGGTATTGTTGAAAATCTCTACATTGGAGCATATTTTTCTCATATGAGATTGAGATTTATAGATCTCTTTTTCGTGAGTTTTGTGATGTATTTTCATGGTATTATGAAGAAATGCTAGGCATGGACCCAAATATAGTAGTACACAAGATTGAGACGTATACTGATGCCAAACCCATCTGGAAACAACTCCATCTGGTTCATCCCAAGAAGGCTGCTGTGATCAATACAAA
Source organism: Pinus albicaulis (assembly GCA_034641835.2). NCBI lineage: Eukaryota > Viridiplantae > Streptophyta > Pinopsida > Pinales > Pinaceae > Pinus > Pinus albicaulis. Next base: position 465,114,732 of record CM076580.1, on the reverse strand, counting down.
ATTTAAAAAGCTTCTTCAGGCTGGTTTCATATACCATGTTCCTTTAACTGATTGGGTATCGAATTTCGTCCTTGTCATGAAGAAATATGGCATGATCTGGGTATGTGTCGATCATAGGGATGTGAATTTTTCTTCTCCCAAGGAAAAATACCCGAATCCTTTCATCAACCAGATTATTGATGAATGTGCTAGCTACAAGATCTATTCCTTCATGGATGGGTTCTCAGGCTATGATCAAATCAACATTCTCCCAGTAGACCAACCTAAGACTACATTTATTTGTCCATGGGGTACTTTTTCTTATCGAAATATCGCATTCAACTTGAAGAATGCAGGTACCACTTTTCAACGTGCGATGGATTACACTTTTCATGATATAAAACACATCGTACAACCATATTTGGACGATCTCCCTGCTAATTCCAAACATCGGGTTGATCACTCGATGCATCTTCAGGCTATTTTTCTCCGTTGCAGATATTATAACATTCGACTTAACCTACACAGATGTGTGTTTTGTGTTGGTTCTATTAGTCTCTTGGGTTTTGTTATTTCAAAACAAGGAATTCGTATTGATCCTATGAAAGTGAAAGCAATTTTTTACTTGACTGCACCTTCCTCTCTCGTTCAGTTACAAAGACTCCAAGGGAAAGCTAAATTCTTACGAAGGTTTATCCCCAATTATGCTAAGCTGACCAAAGGATTCACTCGCTTACTGAAGAAAGGGGCACCCTTCCATTTGGACGACACTACTCTGAAATAATTTGATGCCTTGAAAGATGTATTGTTTTAGACATCTCTTATATAACCCCTGATTATCAACGTGACTATTTCCTGTACCTAGCTTCTGCCATCTCTACTATAGAAATGGTATTGGTCCAAGAGGACGATATTGGGATTGAAAATCCAATTTATTATCTGAGTTGGAACCTCAATGACACAAAGAGAATATATACTCATGTAGAAAAGTTGACTTTGGCAGTCTTTCAAACTGTCCAAAGGTTTCACCATTGGAAAACTACAGTGATTTCATATTGCAACCCTATGAAATATATACTATCATGTCAATTGCTGGGGGGAAAGTAATCTAGGTGCATCGTTATTATCTAAGTGTTTGACCTAGAATTCATCAAATCCGAGTCGAACAAATCCCTAGTTTTCGTCGAGCTTATGTGCAAGTTCCCTTCCCTTGATTTCGAAGCTACATCTGAATATTAAATCCCTGACGAGTCATTATTTCTGATTTTTTCATCTAACCCGTGGTATGAATATTTCTTATTTTAACTCGAAACCCAGACATTTTGGCCTAATACCTCTTACTCCAAGCAATGAAATATTTGATACCAATCCTGAAATTATATCATTATCGGTGACACCCTTTACCGTCATGGTATTGAAACATTCTTATGGAGGTGCCTCACCCTTGAGGAAGCTGAGAAAGTTCTTAACAAATGCCATTCGGGGGCATGTGACGGACATCTGTATGGTTACACTACCATGAAAAATATCCTACGTGTTGGTTACTTTTGGCCCACCATCTTTCGCGATTGCATTTTCGCTGTCCAAAAGTGTCATGCGTACCAGATCTACGATCACAAGTTTCGTGCTTCGCCTGCTTCTTTGAATCCTGTTGTCGATTTTGGTCCTTTTGAAAAATGGGGCATTGAATTTATGACATGTAACCCTCACTCAGTCGGGGGGCATGGTTATATTATTTTCGCCATTGACTACTTTGCTAGGTGGGCCGAGGCAATGGATACATTTAACAACACTGGCGAGATGATTACATACTTTTTCTTCAACCACGTTATTGTTAGGTTTGGCGCACCACAAGAGATAGTTGTGGATCATGGAAAGCATTTCTTGAATCATATTATGACCAAAATATATGCTAGGTTGGTACTTTCACATGAAAATTCTACTCCCTACTATCCACGGGATAATGGAAAAGTTGAGGATGTCAAAAAAGTTTTTAAAACTATGCTTTAACATATGGTAGGATTCCATAGATTGGGCTGGCACTTGATTATTTACGCAACCTTGTGGGAATACAAAACCTCAGTTAGGGCTGCTACCAGATTCACACATTTTTAGTTGGTCTATGGCTTAGAAGTGATCCTTCCCATCAAGCGTGAAATTCCATCATTGAAACCAGGTGTCGAACTTCTTCTTGCCACTTCCATAGAGGAGTAGCATTTGTTACATTTTAATTGATTGGATGAAGCCTGATGCAATTATTATTTAGCCAACGAAGCCTATAAAATATGTGTTAAGGTGAAATACGACAAAAGTGTCAAGCCTCAAGTATTCTTAGAAGGAGACCTGGTTCTCTTATATGACCAAGAGGCTGATAAGTTAGGTCCAGGAAAGTTCCAACCTATGTGGTTAGGCCCATACATTGTCAAGATGGTCCTTGCAAAAGGGGCCTATGAGGTTGTATATTTCGATGGAGTTCGACTGGCTCAACCTAGAAATTGGTTGTACCTCAAAAAATACTATGCTTGATCTCATGCGTAGTACACTGTGTACATACTGTCTATAGGCGTGTTTGAGTATGTTTGCAGTGTGTCTTTTCAGATTTTTCCATATTTTTTGTTGATTTGGTTTACATTTTGTTTACAGATGTTGACATCTCTTGAATCGTACATTGGTTATACTGATGGTGCTATTTGTAGTAATCATAACCTATATTCACAGCATGGGCTATCTTTGCTCCAAATGGCAAGGTCACGGGTATGCAAGGGATTTGCATTGGTTGCTCAACTAACAACATCGATGAATATGGCACAGTGGTTAAGATACTATATGATGCTATTTCACATGGTATCCACCGTTTAGTCATCAGAATTGACTCACAACTCGTAGTACTACAAGTTGTGAATATATATTCGGTTATAAATACCGCCATCCTTCGCATGGTTTTTAGAGTACATCTTCTATAAAGACATTTCGATTTCATAAAATATGAACACATTTCTAGAAATATAAACACATTAGCATATGCCCTAGCTAATCTTGTTTTAGATAGACATTTGCAACGAATGTAAATTAATTTCAATTCACATCACATCGTATTGAAAGCATAATAGGAACTAGGAAACACTGAAAACATGTATATATATATATATATATAAAGTTTGGTTTTACAAAAACTTGTGCCCTGTGACACCTATGGCTACATCGCCCATATGAAAATTTACATGCAAATGTATAAGCAGACTAATCAATGGTGCTGATGATAAAAACACACTATGCGAGCCATCTTGCACAATAATCGGGCAATACAGCTTGGAACTCCGATTGTGTGCCACTAAAGTCACATGGGAACCTGATTGACTACGGTCTGATCAACACCGTGGGTCAATCCCTCTATGTGGCGATCTACCTCTGATAGGATCTAGAGTACCTCCAGATATCGTAGCGCATCTAGTCCTACCGCAGTGGCCTGTATTGGTACCACTGCCTCCTCATGTGGCTGTCCTCATGCATGAAAAATATATGATGCACCCACTGATTGAACTAGTCCAACATATGCATGAAAAATCAAATAGTTTAGTCTCAGAAACATAAAAATAATAAAAAAAAAATTGTAAAAATTTCAAAAACTTAATGGTCAAAATAGTTTTACCTGAATCATCCCTTTGCTCACCCTTATGAAGCACAAGCTCAGGATCACCATGGAAATCCATCCCTACATAAGGGTAATCATCGATAATGATGAAATGTCTGCACAACCATCCAAATAAGGATGGTGAAATACTGATTTCTGATGGACCTGCATATTTGGCCATATGATCTATCTACCTCCTCATCCGTGGTACCCTCGCATTGATAGGCTTGTGTATAACCTAGTGAGGTTGAAGTAGTGGCACCTGCTATAAAGAAAAAGAGACTAAGATCAAACCATAACAAAGTTTTTCAACTTTCCCTCTTTCATTTTTGTCAATTTTTCGTTCATATTAACCAAGACACCCTCACTCTAGTTGAACACTATTGGCTCTAGACATTCTATCCCATATTAAAAGTACGATCGAATCGCTACATGGAGTTTCAAGCTACCTACAAATCTCGCAATGATAAATAAGATCATTCTCAAAGGTAACTGAGTCACATCTTTGATATTGATCTTTCCATCCCTAGTAGGCTGGGCTTGAGGTCTATAATAGGTATTGATATAGTCTTTCATGGTCTCCCCACCACTCCTCTCACCTAGAAGAGAGATGGGGGCACCCCTCTTGGATAAACCTATAAGAAAGTATATACCATCTACCTTTATCTCGAGTAGATGTTCCCCAAAATTGAACGCCTGTACTTGAATATCCTATGAACGAACGAGATATTTCAACAACTCCATTTGTTGCCTCATACCAGGTAGCGAGAACAATTTCAACAATCCACAGTTTTTTGGTGCCTAGATAGTAGCATGATCATTTGTTGTAGTCAAATATTTCTCTTCATGTTCTCTTTCTCACCAAATGAATGCCATTTTGTGCTAATGAACACCTGAAACATCAAAAAAGGATTCATTAGGCTCATTTTCATGCAAAAAATATGATAAAATTTGAGGGAAACTGATAAACAATTGAGCATTTTGCATCCAATGCATGCCTGTAGTGAAAACCAGACCATTTCACCTCTCCCAGCAGTCATATTTTGCCTAGGTGCAATGTATATTTCGACACAGGGTGGGTGTGTTGGTCCTAGGATGAGTTTTAGAAACCCCAGGGCCCTCAAAACCTCAAAAAATTGCCATGAAATCACAAAAATGGACTATCAAATGGAAGAGAAGGGTTTTAGCCCCTACTTGGAAGTGATGCTACTCAAAATTATCCACCAAATTGGTTGCAATCAGCTGCAGAAGATTGAGCGGAAGAGTGCTCCAAAAGTCTCACTGTTGAAGGTAAATGTGAAATGGTAAAAGTGGACAATCAATTTGAGTATTTATGGTCATTTCTTCCATTATTTTATTAAAATTTAATGTTTTGACCTAGAAATGATTCATTTTTACTATGGAACGGGTATGTTTAATCCTTTTTGTGGTGTTTTGAGCACATCAACAACTGTTAATGGTGTTTTGTCATGATTTAAACATGTTATTTTGACTAGGGTGTGTACTTTATCTCTTTTTCGAGCCCTATAAACCTATGAAAAAGGAACCCCTTAGAGTCCTCTTTGAAATCTTTTCAAACTCCCAAAACATGAAAATATTATCAAGCACTTCTCATTTTGAACTCGTAAAATTGAATGAAAAGACGCCCACTCAGTATAAATTTAACCCTTGTTCAGACTGAGATAGACTATTTACGAAAAATGAATACCTTGGTCGAACATGGCTAAGAGGTTTTCTTGAGTATTATTTTCTGCCTTTTCAGACTCGAGAGACTATCTACGAAAAGGAATATCTAGAGTTTTCTATTTTGCCTCTTTTTCAAACTCTATAAACATGAAAAATATGTCGAGTTTTACCTTCGTTGGACTCATTAGAACATAAAATAATGATGGACTTGTCAAACATAACAAAGCCGAATCAATCCTTCTCAGGTTTCGTTAAAAATACTTGGAGGGATTCATCCAAAGGATGAACTTATAGATCAAACATATGTTATCCTCCTCAATCTTGTTAAAAAATAAAAAGGTACTGACCAGTATGGCTGGGGAAATTTGGAAAACATGGTACTCCATTTTTCTAATGGAAGTGAGTCGCTCTTGAACATGACACTCTTCCACTTCATCTTTGTGGCTATTTGGTTGGGTAATCTACTTTTCATTCGGTTCAACATATCTTTTTCCAAGCCTCCATCTCGGTTTGGGGTCAATATTGTGAAATCCATTCAGTGTCGTTATGTGTTCAAGAGAAGTAATTTTAGTTGGTATCTGTCACAATACTCTTAAGCCTTCATTCCATGTTTTCCTTTCCTGATCCAGTTTCGTATCATCATCATCCTGTCTCAATCATGATATGTATTTTGTGTCGTTGATGGGGGATACATCAAGGCCCTCTTGCGACAAGTCTCTTCCTGTCAACATCAACACGTCATCTAGGAAGTTGACTTAGAAACACCACTTTGGTATGTTGGTGCTTGCATACATCAATGGAAAGTTTCCTCAGTCTTGGAGACATGTTTACATCATTGGCCTTCGAACGAAAGACTCTGTGTGGTGTTCTACATCAACTCTTTTACTCACACACTACATATTTTATTGTAGTACCTTGAGAGCGATTAACATCATTGGTGGTTTCTCTCGTGTTTGTTAACGAATTACATCATTGGTGGCTTCTATTGCGTCTGTTAACGACTTACATCATCAACCGGTAATAAAATGGTGTCTACCATGTTCAACCTCAGCTCATTGATTCACATGGTTAGACTCGTGCATTGGTTGGTCATTAGAATGAGATAGAATACCCTGTATTTAGTTTCATCCATTGGGTCTACAATTTCAAGAGTTATACAAAGATCATAATGTATAATGGCTATGATCACCTAGACAATCATCCAGTCATGGGTCCTTTAGTTGCATTTGTGGACGCGTCTTTTGATCATTACACATGTTATGTTAGCTTATGCATTGATTATGGGTATGCCTCGGTTGTTCTTGATCCCAAATTGTCATAATGTAAAGCAATTCAGTCATTAGCCATCATTTCTGACTTTTCTATTTAAGGGGAATTATGTTATAGGCCATTTTGTCACATCCAGACATTAGGAATCTTAATGGGATCAATCAACATCCTATCCCCCCTTGTCAACATCATTGCACAAATCCCTAAGTGAACCTATTTCATTTCCCAAAATTTCTTCCTGAAACCACCTCATCTGAGCCATTTTTAGTACCAACACTCCTAGCCTTCCTCTGGAAAGTGTTCACCTACAGGTTACTCCACTATGACCAACGTTGTTCTCCTGTAGGTTTCTCCCCTTTGCACCTACGTTGGTTCTAGAAATTCGGGAAAAAGAGAGAATTTCCGGAAGCTTCCTCAAGCTTCCAGAATTTGTTACAACCATTTACCTCTGATTAAACTTTCAGATCCTATCTCATACTTATTTAAATTTTCCATCCCTTATCCTTTGATCCCATCCTCCCATCAAAGGTGGATCTAAAACCTTAGATTGGTAATTGGATAAGAACTCCCAACTTACCCCACTCATCTATATATTTACTACCTTGCATATGCAAGGAGTTGGATTTTGGAGAGTGATTCTACCCTTATGCTGCTGCGGTGAGAGGTTAGAATTCCATGCATTTAGGGTGATTGGAGGTGCATATTGTGACAAGGAAAGGAAAAGTTAACAACTTGGAGGAGCTCTTCTATAAGATCAATACCTATTTGTGGTTGTAATCTCCTTCCATTTATATTAATGCAAATAGTTCTTTGTTTTCGTATATTTGATTGTCACTATTTCACTTATTTCAATACCATGTAGATCTATTGAATAGAGTACTTAGATGATATTGCACATATCTTGTAGTTTCTTATCTTGTGTTATCTAACTGTGTAGGTTCTAATTTTGGAAATCAGAGCTGGAATTGGAGCATTCAAGCTAAATAAGGAACGAAGTGTGCAACGTACTCTAGGTAGGCTTCAATCCATCATCTATTTACTTTAAGGAAAGAATTGTGTTCCTTGTTTCTCTGTTGTTCTAGGTTGGCCATCAAACCCAGGCGAGATAATTTTGTCCGCAATCATAAATCCCACATAACAAATATGCTTCCCTTTGTCATTCTCCTTGTCGAGTTCTGACTTAGAGTCATAACATGCATTTGACTCTGAAACCTTCAGCTTTGCCATTAGTGAATGCTCGGCTTGACACTCACTTGTGTTGTGAGTGGGGATCTTATGGAATTCACACCACTTTCCGGTGTCGTTCTTGGTGTTCGCGGTGTTGTTCTTTTCTTGCGCTTTGGAAGGTTGTCCTTGGTCACCCCGTATTGGATTTGTCCTTTGTTCTGCAGTTTAGGGGTACCATTCCCTTGATTTGGATTTGCAGATCCAAAGTATCGCTTATTATGTTTAAATTTCTACCTGATATTAATAAGGTATTGATAGGCAACTCCAAATAAGGAGATGTCGAGGAACTCCATCTCATCCTGGATGTATTTGTGTAGACAACCACCGTACTTGACTACTAGATGTCACTGAAAATCCTTAATACCCAACTTTGTGCGAAGGGTATGAAAAATATTTGCGAACTTAGAGATGTCTTGGTCCCTTCCCTACTAGAGTGTGGTGCACTTTATGTATTTATCTCGATAGCTCCCGACAAGGTAATATTGTTCCTTGATGGCATCTTAGAAATAATTCCAAGTGGGTGTGATTGAAAACAATGAGTGTTCCCTCTTGTCTCTTTTCTCATAGTAGGTTTCTCATTGGTCCTCGACATGGGGGGAAAATTTGAGGAGTGCAAAAGTAATCTTTTCCCTTTTGGAAAAATCATGAATCGAAAAATATCCTTGCAATAGATTTAACCATTTTTCTACGACATCTGCATCTATATGGCCTTCAAATATAAGAAATAAAAAGTTGACTTGTACCTTAAAGAGAGTGATGCCTTTAGGGTGGCTGCTGGATGAAGATGTGTCACTTGTGGGTATCCGCCAAGGAATATGGGAAATTTTTTCCATCATCATGTTTGCTTTGTCCCTCGAGGGATTCTTCGCGCAATATTTTGAAAGAATATCCTGCTCCCTTGACTTTCATTTCTTCTGCCATGAGAGGTTGTTTGGGTCGGAAAGGCTGGTCTTGCCTTTTGAACTGTCTTACAATGAGGCTCAATGGATTTTTTATCATGAAGAAATAATGGGAAACCCTAAAAATATAAAAACCTAACCCTAGGAGATGAAGCACAAAAAGCTTGTGGGCCCCGTTGGGGTTAGTCAGAATGTCAACTTTCCGTAGTCATAACTTTCACATACGATTTCCATTTGACTATCATAATAACTCGTTTTGAAGATTCCCAAGAGGAGGTTAATAAAAAATTAATAGTTTAATTTGATGCTTTTCTGGTCTCTCTGCCTGCTAGTTCTTCAAAATGACTCCAGAAGTTTAGGACCCATAAAACTGCCAAAAATAGCAAGTTGTGCTGTAATTAAGGAAACTGAAAATAAAAAATGGTGGGGGTCCAAGTGGAATAGGCAGATGGTCACCAATATCCACCTAGATCAGTCCTCCCCCCTTAGGAAGCAATGCTCTTTGTTAACACTCCACCAGTTCTCCGAAGGCTGAAAAGGAGACTGAAAAAGGTAACCACATACCACTTTAACTTAGTAGCTAACCCTACCAGGCTGATAGGGCTCTCTCTATGAGATCACAGTAAGCATTGACTGTGATATGAAGGATATTAGGCTACATATGATAGGATCAGGTAGGTTTTGTGTGTTTTAGGGTTTGATACTGGATCAGGGATGAAACCAAGTAGCTAGGTCTGGGCATCAAAGGGTTTACAACTACAAAAATATAAAGGAGCAAGGTAGAAGTGGATCTATGATAGCTTTAGGGTTTTTTAGGTATGGTGGAGGGTCTGAAAAAGTAGAGGGATTTAATGAGCATGTTCATTCACGAATTCATTAAACTAGAAGCATGAAACATAAAATGACATTTCTATATAAACAAAGATAAATTAATAGAATTCTGCCTATGAACTGTAAGGAAAGCCACTTAAGATATAATATATGGAAAGAGGAGCTATATATCATTCATTAAAGACTATAATAGAGAAAATACATGATCATAAAATCACTACACATGAATTCCTAGATAATAGCTACAACTACATCCTTTGATTTCTGAATATGAAAGTGAAAGTACAAGCTACAATAGTTACAATCCTCTAATGTCCGACTAGTCAAATGACTCTGAAAATGATAGATATAGACAAAAACAACATCTCCCCTCTCTTAGGGGTCGAATCCATCAGTTGTGGAGCTGATTACATGATATTCTAAACAAAACCCTAATATCTAGTGGAAGTCAACCTATTCACCACATCATAGGAAATTGGATACATTTTACCAAAATTACATTAACAAGCATGTATCTACCCTATTTCACTATTTACCGGTTCAATACACCTCCGACATCATAAAATAATCATAATTTCATCAATTATACATGTAAAAAGTCAAACTGGGTCAAACTACCTGTGAAAAATGCCTTCTGGAGAAAGCACAACGAATTCTGGAGAAAGCGTAGTGTGCTTGGAGAAAGCGTAGCGAGTTGGGAAAAAGGAAATTTGAATGCCTTCCACGTGTCCGAATGATGATCTGAAAGTTTCTATGGAAATATCTATATTTATTCTACATTATAGGCTCTTCAAGCACTCAAAAGGGTGGCTCCTAGCCCTCCAAAACTTCATTCTCCCAAGAGTACTCAGAAAGCATAGCGTGGCCTCCAAAAACAGGGCAAAAAGGTCATTTTTTCATGTTTTTGGGCATGTTGACCCTCCAAAAGTGGCTGACATGGCTCCACCGCTAACTAGGATTGATGTACTCATCAAGAGGAATCCAAAAATGCTGATTTTACATCCAATGGACCTCCCCCAAAAAAGCGTAGCATGGCCCACACTGTACTTTTTCCATTGTGTCTGGTTTTCAAAATTGCCAAATTTGACCAAAATTTCACAAAAATAAAAGTTTTCTCCAAAAATCCTGAAAATTGGTCCATAGATGCATGACAAGGTGTATTATACTGATAAGGAATCATCAACAAGTATCTCCAAGTTAGCCTTTTTCTTTTGACTAATTAGGGTTTCCTTCAGTTTTGCTTGCAATTGTTTGACTTTGACTTTGTAAATATGATTCCTTGTGTAGTAGTGGTCAGCCATGTGTTTTTGCATCTTGTTGTCCCTATTGGACTTTTCAAGGAGCTTCTCCAAGTGAATATTGAATTTCTCAAGCTAAAGCTCCTTCTTTTCATTGATTTCCATGGCTATCCTTTCTTTAAATGTCAACTCTTCATCTGGTGGATTTTTCTCTCTTTCTTTCTGCAATGCTCTTCGGGGACCCATGGTCCTTGTCACTTGCTCTTCATTCTTTTCTGAATCTTCACTGTTAACCATTGCTTTTCCTTTCACATCATGCACACTATCTTGAAATTGTTTTTTCTCCAAAGACAACTGTTTTTCCTTCAATTGATCATTCTCTTGCTCTAGGAAGGAAATTATGAAATTATCCATTGTCGAATTGTCATTGAGTTATTTGATTTGAGAATATTTGTCCTTGATGATCCTTTCTAGGTTTTCATGCTCTTCACTGGCCTCCAAGTCTACTATGTCAATGTCATGATGGATTATCTCCTCATCATGCAAATATGTCTCATGCTGTAAAGGTGATCCCTGCTCTGCTGATGTGGGCTTGGCCCCTTCCTCAATATGAGTAGCAAACACAAGCCTTCTACCTCTCTGGTATGTCTGAGTGACCTCAATATTCCTCTTCACTGAAACTGTGCTAGGTGAGCCAACCTCCACATGTCTAGATGGTGTTGATGGTGGACTAGGGCTAGTAGGCTAGCTACTAGAAGACGAAAAGGCATATTCTTGCATGAAGGTTTCCCAAGTGATGCTCTTCTTTTAAAGCTGGTGTAAAACAATAATTTTGATAAGATCATGGTGAAAGAGGCTACTTTCAAGGCTATTATTCTTATGCTGAATTTTTTCTTCCATCTTTGCCAAAATTCTGTAGAGGTAATACGAAAAATTGAGTGGCTTTACCCCTGTGAAATGCATGTATGACATGATACCCATATAGTATAGAAAATCTCCTCTCATAGGTGAAGTGCTTCATGATGATATTCATTAGTGGTGTATGCTTCTCAAGGAGGTGCCCAACATGAAAAATATTCTTCATGCGTTGACAATAATGTCTTCTGAGATAGGGCTGATAATTTTGAATGTCTAGGTCTTGGTTCTCGAACAAATTTTCACCATGATTGGGTATCCCTGTTGCCTCAACTACTACATCAGTTAATATAATGAAAGTAACCCATGAAATTATTACCTTGTCCTTTTTGAGTTGAGTGGCAAACAATTTGGTCAATGTGGCATGGTATTTGACTTTCTCAACTTGTTCACAAAAAGGAAGACATCATACTCCTTGAAAATAATTATTGGATAATGGTGAAGACATCATTTCAAGAGTGGTTAAGGGCTCATGTCTTATCACGTGGCATCCCTTACTGTAAGACTTATTCTCCTCCATTTGATTGTTTGCAAGGGGAAAAACCCTAATGGGACAAAACAGGGGGAGTGAGTGAAGGGATAGGATGAAGGTGTTAGGGTAGGGAGATGGGAGTAGGAAAATTTATGGAGATGAACAAGGGTATTAGGGAACTTTAAGAAGTGGAATGGAGTGAAATGGACATGGGAATTGAGTTAGGGAATTTTTACATAGTCCTAGCTATGAAAACTGCCCAAAATTGCAAAATTAGGCTAGGGTTTATGGTTTGGGACTTGGGAATTGGGAATGAGGGAGTGTGAAGGCTATGTGAGATGGTTTAGAGTGTAAGGGAGGGTAATAAGTCTATGAGAGAGTGTGTTTACATTGCAAAATGTGAAAACAAGGGTTGGCCACTAAAACATAGCGTAGGGGCCAATGGAGAGTTTACACACTAAAACATTGAAATTGAGCTACAAGGAGGTGTTGAATAAGGTGTACTTACTTGTCCACTGATGCTAGACACCTTGATATACTTCATAAGCCTTCATATAATTATTTGATGCCTCCAAGAGAGAAAACACATCGTTTGGAAGAAGGCGTAGTGTGGAGCCCAGAAAGTGCAGTGTGGCTGCTTTGGCATCAAATTTTGGATTGTATTTGAGTTGAATTTGCTGAATTTGTCTTGGTAAATGAGAGAGAGCTCTTCTTCAATGAGGTGAAGGAGAAAATGAGCTTGAATTGGACTTTTATAGCTTGTGGTGGTCATTTTTCTGCATAGTAGTGGGATGGCCCACTACATGTCTTTTCACTTTGCTTTGAAATTTTGTAGCTTTAAAACTTTCTTATGAAACTTCAAGAACATGAAACTTATTAAATAATATGAAACATAAATTGAATTTTGAAATTATATTTTTTTGAACAAATTTACCTATTACCACTCCTCCATTGCCGGATTTATGCATGGAATGACATATTTTAGACGAATGAAACCCTAATGACCTAATGGTGACACTGAGCTGAATGAAATCATGATGATGTTGACTGAAGTGATGATGATGATCTTTCAATTATGGTACACTCAACTGAGTGATGACAAGAATGAACATGTAATTTTTTTTTGAAAGGAGTGGAAATAGCCCTAGGCACACTAGCCAGGGAACAAATTTTTATTTGAATACCTAATGAAATGACAAAAAATTGACTTTGAGAACCTAAAAGGTCATGATAAGAGCCCATTTGATCACTGGTGATAGGCTGAACAAACTGACACTAACGCTCCCCATTGTATTGAGTGCTTCCAATGGATGAGGAAATTTCTACTAAACTTGGTCCCCGATGAGTCACTTGCCTTAGTGTATGATTTGGCCAACTTTGACAACTCGATATAGTTGGGTCTTCTACTGATGAGTGTTCTTGATATGTGTGTCCATGATCTAGTTATTTGTGGCCTCTTCCATGTAGTCTAGGTTTAGCTCTGTTCGTGTGAGTTGTTCTGCAATATATGATGTGTCTGGTAATAATGGAAAGGATGGCCGAAGGCGGTCCACATTGAATACTTGGTCCGGACCAAGGAATGGGGGATTGTTGAGTTCAAAAGCATTATCTCCCACAACATTGGTGATGGTGTAAGACCGATATTTGAGTGTTTTGAGCTTCTGATGGGCTCTAGTGAGGCATTATTTCTGCAATTTCAATGAAACTTTGTTATCCACCTGAAACTTATGTGGCACGTTATGTTGATCATGTCGCTGCTTGTACTTGGAATTGGAGTTCTCCAAGATGTCCTAAACCTGCTAGAGGATTTGTTGGATGCATTCAGTAAACCTAGTTGCTTTATCATCCTCAGACTGTACATGTGTAGTTTTTGTCTGTGTAGTCACATGTAGCATGACAACATCAATTAGACACATTGGTTGAAGTTCGAGACCCACTTGAAATGGACTACAAACAATCGAGCTATAGAGAGATTTGTTATAGTTGTGTTACACATAGGGAAGAATCTATTATGCACTTAACATGCGAGAAATCCATAATACTAGAAATATGAAACAATATAACCGAAACAAAGAGATATCTCAAGAAATGAGACAAGCTACAAATATATTTTATTATTCAGAATCAATATACAATGTTCACTTTCCTCTTCGAGGTGGTAACCTCCAACAGAGAAAAGCTCAATTAAAATACAACATGATGATTATTCCCTTCTATCTAAGACTATTTATAGCTTAATGAACTCCAAAACCCTAACCACTAGTGGTCCCTTGCATAACACAAGTTAAACACTTTATTTATTAACTATGGCCCATTTATAACTAATTGTGGTCCCTTTTCTAGAATGTAGGTCAACCACTTACAATTATTATTAATGCGGATAATCACTTACAAAATTTATTGACTCAAATAACTAACTGTGACTCGAACTTGGTCCCTTTGGCTTATTACATAAATAAAGGGGTTAGGTTTGGACCCTAACATTCCCTCCTCCATAAAAATAAACCTTGTCCTCAAGGCTGAAGCTGTAGAAACTGCTAAAGAAGAGTGGTTGGTTACCATGTCACATCTTCTAGAGAGGTGTCTTTCCACTTGATGAGGACCTCCTTAGTCATGCAACCACAAAGATGTCTTGCGTGAGTATCAAGGACTTGTTCTAGTTGGAGCCAAAGTGAGCCTTCCTCATCCAATTCTGGCAGACTTGTTTGAGCCCTAAAATTTTTCCCCACAACTTTCTTGAGGCATGATATAGCGAATAAAGGGTGGATTCTTGAAGTAGTAAATATGGCCAATTTGTAGGCGATGACTTTCATACACTGAAGTACTTCATAAGGCCCATATAATTTTGGTGCTAGTTTCTAACAACCCTTTTCTTTGAGAGGGGTTTTCTTATATGGTTGGATTCAGAGGAACGAATGGTCACCTACTTGAAATGAGCACTCAAAAAAATGTTGATCGACCTGTTGCTTCATTTTGTTCTAAGCTTATTGTAGATTATCTTTGATATTAGCGATCATGGCTACACGGTTCTGTAGGAGCTGATAAACTGCCTGCACTTCAGAACATCCGAGGATGTAATAAGTTGGCGATGGTGGGAGTTGGCCATACATTGACTCAAATGGAATCATGTTTGTGGCTTCATGATAGTTATTATTATACCACCATTTAGCTAGAGGCAGCCACTGCACCCATTGATGTTGCTTTTCTGAATTGAAGCACCACAGATAGGTATCCAAACATTTGTTGACTGCTTATGTCTGGCCATCTTTTTGGGGATGATAAGTTGCACTCAGTGGGATTTGTGTGCCCCGGATCTTGAAAATTGCCTACAAAAATTTGCTGGTGAAAGTGGAGTCCCGATCAAGCATAATGGAATTCAACATGCCATATAGTTTGAATATTTGGTCCACGAAAACTTGAGCCACCAATATTGGGGTAAATGGGTGTGGTAGAGTGCAAAAATGAGCATATTTTAAAAGCCTGTCAAAAACCACCATGATAACCGATTCATTGCCAGAATTTTGGAGACCTGTAATGAAATCCATGAACATCTATTCACATGGAAGCAAGGAGTGGCAATGGCTGTAAGGTTCCAGGTAGCTTGGTCGTTTTCCCTATGTTGTGCTGGAATACATCGCATTCAACTACAAAATTAAGAATGTCATTCTTCATGCCAGTCCAAAATAAATGTCAGTGTGCTCGTGCATAATTCTTTTGAAATATTGAATGTCATGCAAATCGTCTAATATGCAGGTTTTGAGGGTTGAATCGGGGATAACACTACCTGATCTTTATAACAAGGAACCTCATCCTGCCAAGAGTAGTTTGTTGAGGAATTATGATATTCTTGTAATTTATTAATGAGATGGGAAAAACAGGGGTGGGAGAGCCATTCATGGAGGGATTCTTTAATACAATATGGTCGGGGTATAGAGAGTGATAAAAGGGTGCCCTCATCCTCAAATTTGCGTGATAAGGCATCAACCACTACATTTTCACGCCTCTTCTTGTAAACTATCCCATAACCATATCCCAACATTTTTTCAAGACATTTATTTTTTTGTGGCAAAGATATACGTTGCTCTAGAAAATATTTCAGACTATGATGGTCAGTGTAGATTTGGAAAGGTTTCCCCAATAAGTATGGTCGCCAAGTGTCTACTACATGTAAGATGGCCATCATTTCTTTCTCATATGTGGATTGAACCAGATGTTTTCCACTGAGTTGTTGATTGGTGAAAGCCAAGGGTCTACTTTCCTACATCAATATTGTGCCAATGCCTGTACCTGAAGCATCACATTCAATCACAAAAGATTTGGTGAAGTCGGGTAAGGCTAATACTGGAGTGTAGCACATGGCCTGTTTGAGAGCCAAGAAGGCCTGCTGAGTTGTGTCAGTCCAAAGAAATGAATTTTTATTGAGAATATTAGTCAGGGGCCGAGAAATGCATCCATAATTGTTGAAATTTTTTTGATAATATCCCGTGAGACCCAAGAATCCTTGCAAACTCTTCAAGGTTTTTGGTTGGGGCCAATCTTGCATTTCCTGAATCTTCTTTGGATCAACCCTTACTCTGTCATGACCCACAATGTGTCCAAAATTATCTACTTATTCCATACAAAAGGAGAACTTAGATAATTTGACAATTTTTTTTTGATTTTGGAGCAAATTTAATATCTGGTCAACATGCTGGAGGTGTTTGTCCCATGTGATGTTGTAGATGCGAATGTCAGCAAAAAATACCAGGAAAAATTTTCTGATATAAGGTTTCAAAAGGTGGTTCATGAGGCTTTGAAAAGTGGAGGGATCATTACAAAGAACAAATGGTATGACCAAGAATTAATAATGGAATTTATGAGTTCGGAAGGTTGTCTTGGGAATGTCAACTTCCTTTATGTGTATTTGGTGATAGCCCAAGCGAAGGTCTATCTTGGTAAAAAATTTAGCACCATGTAGTTCATCAATAAAATCACCAACTACTGGAATAGGAAATTTGTCCTTGATAGTTATCTTATTAAGGGCCCTAAAGTCGAGACACACGAGCCATTCTCCGTATTTTTTTAAGACCATGACCACGGGAGATGAATAAGGGATCGTGATGGGATGAGAAACATCGGCTTCGAGGAGTTCCTTGATGGTTTTTTCAATTTCATTATTTTGTGAAAAATTATATCGATATGGGCAGACGTTTGGTGGCTAAGCAGCCAAGACCAAAGGGATGATATGATCATGTTCACCCCTAGAGGGTGGGAGCTCCTTAGGTTTGTCAAAGATCCACTGGTGGCGATCTAAGACTTGTTGCATATTTGGATGAATATGATGAGGAGTGGATTCAATGGCCTGGATGACATTAAATTGGGCTACTACCCCATGATGAACCATTTTTAAAAGCTTCTCCATTCAATGTGAGCTGATGATAGTAGGAGCACTTTCCCGGAGTCCCCACAATGTATGAGTGTGGCCGTCCTGCTTAAATCTCATGTACAACTCCTGGAAATCCATTGTGACAGGGTCTAGTGTGAGAATCCATTCTACACCAAGGATAATGTTGCAACCACCCATTTCAATGGAAAACATGTGGGTTTTGAGGTGATAATCCCCCATTTTAAGCTTAATGTTTTCACAACATCCTTCACATTTCATGGTCCCCCCATCAATGATAAGGACTTGGAAATTAGATACCGCCCTTATAAAACAATGAACATATTCTGCTATGCGCTTATGGACAAATTTATGAGTGATGGAACTATCAATCAACACCACTACTGGCTGATGTTTAATGAAACTGTGGATTTTGAGAGTCCGGGGTTAAAAAATTCCATAGGAACTTCAGTGATGGGAGATTCATTGTCTAAACTGTTTTCAGTAGCATCAATTTGAAAGAATTTTGGTTCCTTGCATTTATGTCCTGGGGAGCACTTGTCATCATAGTAGTAGAAGAGTCCTTATTTCCTTCTCTCATTCCGTTGGGGACACCTTTTGAACCTTAAAGTTTTAGGTGGGGCCCATAGCTTGGGTGGGATGTGCCTTTGTGATGAAATTTGGATGATTGGACTGGGCATGTAAGGCGACTTCTACATCTAAGGCCTTGCGGCATGTGTCCAACCAAGTAATAGGGTGATGCATTCATACATGAGCTTAGATGGCTTCCTTTAGGTCACTGAAGAAACATTCAAAGTAAAATTCATCTCCCAGTCCTTTAGTTATGATTGTCAATTGTTTGAAAGCTATAATGTATTCCCTACTATACCTATTTTCCTGAGCTTAGTGAGCCGACCCAAAAAGTTAGAATCCCAATTAAAGCGTTCATAAATGTATTTTGAGAACATGTGCCAAGTTTCCCTCCCTGAGTAACATTTCTGATGCCATTACCACCGCTTCCATCTCTCTTGGTCCAAATAAATGGATCCCACATGTAGTTTATTCCATATTCACAGATATTATTAAGGACATAATACAATTCCATTTGTGCCACCCATACTGCCGGGTTATAACCATCAAATTTGTTTATGTCCAGCTTGGGTGTTAGTTGGCCCGAAAATTAGGAACCTCCATGGAAGTGAATGTGATGGATGGATTCACCTTCTACATGTGGATCAATAATAGGTTATTCCCTGCGAGGCATCTGCATTTCAGGCAATGCTTCTGCGATTCTTTGGGGAAGGTTCTTTTTGAGCTTCTATAATTTTTTCTCAAGGCATTCAAATTTCTCCAATGCCTTCTCTGCAATCTTCTCTGCAGCCATAACATGAGACCTAGTTCTATACATACACTATCCTTGGTAAATGTTTTCAAGCTTACTTAAGAGTCGTATGGCTGGGAAGAGGGCAAGCTCAGGAGTCTAGTGATGTGAGTCACTTGAGGCTGTGACTAGAAAAATTTGGGATCACTTGAAAATTAGGGGTTACAAGTGAATGGTAACGCTGCGATCAAATAGTCGACCTGAATCTTATGGGCTAGGTCTCTAGAAAGCATCTTGAAATGGCCCCATTTTTTTAAAATCTAGAAGGATTTTTATTCTCAGATGATCAATACTGCAGTGGCCGATTACAAAAAATCTTGATACTACCAAATATCATGCAAAAATCAGGCCTGGACTGTAGTAGCAGAAACCCCAATGTCTTGATAACTCAAAATGTTCTGTGAAAATATGATATGGACTATGGAGGCCAAAAAAATTACTGCACACTGAGTCTGATTTTAACTGTGAATACCCCAACTGCTGAATTTGATATGTACAGAAGCGACATACCCCAATTGTTGGATTCAATCAGGACATAAAAGGTAGGGGTGATCTTCATATAGATGAGGGAATTATGGTCACAAAGGAGTGCTAGGTGCTACATATCACAATATATGCAGGGGTACAACAGCAATACTCGACCCAATATTTCAGGGCACCAACTAACGAGGATCGACCGTACCCTTAGCCGTACTACTTGACTACCCTGTTGTAGTGTAAGTAATCTCCATGAGGGACATTCTCAGTGTACTGTAGCAGCAAGACAAGCAATATCATAACTAAGGTTAGGTTTCAGGTTACCCTAGGGGGCTTCAGATATACCCAAGGGTACGTGAAAGTGCAGTCCATGCACAATTATTTTTAATGCGCTACTACTCGAAGGGGTACCCATAGGGGTTACAATGAAGTCCAAAAATTGTAACCACCTCTTGTAGTTCCTACATGCATTCCTACCCAAATCCGTAGGTTTATGCACTCAACAACAGATCCCATGGTTTAAAGATGCCAAAACACGTCTCTAGCCTAAAATAAAATTTTGTGAAAACTGGAGGCACCGGTGGCCCTAGAAAATGCTATGATACCACTCGTTATGCACTTGACCTGCAATAAAGTCAAAAACTAGAAATAAAAAATAGTATAGCCGAAACACAAAGATATCACAAGAAATGAGATAAACTACAAAGATATTTCATTATTCAAAATCAGAATACAATATTCACTTGCCTCTTCGAGGGGGAGACCTCTAATAGAGAAAAGATCAATTATAATATGACACGATTATTCTTCCATTTTATATAAGACTATGTATAGCTTAATGACATCTAAAACCATAACTACTAGTGGTTCGTTCCATAACAGGGGTTAACAACTTTATCTGTTAACTATGGCTCATTTATAACTAATTGTGGTTCCTTTTCTAGAATGCAGGTCAACCACTTACAATTACTATTAATGTGGATAACTGCTTATGGGATTTATTGAATCAACTAACTAAATATGACTCGGATTAGGCCCCTTGGGGTTATTACATATATAAAGGGGTTAGGGTTGGACCCTGACATACTCTCATCACAGGTTCATGGATGCTTGGAGTTGTACATGTGGAGTATGGGAACTATCATCGTATTGACGACCTCTGTATGGATATCAGTATGGGGATGGAATGCAGTCGACTTGGCGAGCTTGGTGTCCAATAATTTCCAGAGGATCGACCAAAATGTGCTAAGGAACTTGCTATCTTGATATGAAATAATGGTCCGTGGGATCCAAAAGTGTACCCAGACTTGTTCAAAGAGTAGATTGGCAGTGTCCTTTATTGTGATACTCTTCTTTCATGCCGCCAATATAGACATCTTAGAAAATCCTTCCACGACCACAAATACACAGCAATTACCATGCTTGGTAGAAGGGAGGCTAGATAGACAGTCCATGGAGATAGATAGTCCATGGAGAAGGATTCCTAGGGCTGGCTAGGAGTATGTAGAGGAGTGTACATACCTTGCTTCTTGACGATTGGCTTGGTGATGACACAGGTGGTGTAGTATATGATGTATTTTCCAACATCCTGTTGGAGTTTTGGCTAATAAAAGTACTTCTATAGTACGACCACAATTTTCTCCACACAAAAGTGCAGTGTGCCTCCCAAATTAGCTTGGTATGCTCATTTGAAGGAACACAAAGGTGGCCCAGGTAGCATAATAATGCATCCTAGAGGTAGAAATCAGGAACTTACTTGGCATGCATTATCATCTGGCATGTGGTGGTGAAATTTGAATCATTTTTGTATAGTTGAAGCCATCCAGAAGTCTCTCGGCCACAAGAGTTGAGAAAATAGTTAGTGCTGCAATTAGGGGCTGAATGAGCCTGCAATATGTAACATCATTGGTGCTGCCATTTTTGTATTTAATTTTCAAGTGGAATTGTTGTAGATATGTAAACCACTTCTGATGCCGATCATTCTACAACTTCATTTATGCCCATATAAATTGAAGAGGTCAAATATCGGTGTGGATGACTATCTCCTTCCCCAGAATGTAATGTTTTCATTGCTAGCAATCCTGCGCGATAGAATACATCTCTTTATCATAGGTGGGGCACTTTCAAATTTTATTAGAAAGTGTCTCACTATGATAGGCCAATAAATGCCAATGTTGGGTAAGGACTACACCAACAACAAATTTGGAGGCATATGTCTCAATTTCAAATGGTTGTTGTAAGTCTGGCAATGTGAGTACATGTGTTGAGCAGAGGTGATGTTTCATCTCAACGTATGCCCTCTGTTGGGACTTAGACCAGGAAAAATTTGCTTTCGCTTTGTCTTTGGTAATATGACGCAATGGTCAAGTGATATGGGAGAATCCCAACACAAATTTTCGATAAAATTTGCGAGGCCCAAAAATTTGCGAAGCTCTGTCAGAGTGGTTGAGGTTGGCCAATCCAAAATGACTTGGATATTAGCCAGATCCTCATGCACACCTTTCTCATCTATGATGTAACCCATATATTGGACCTGGCTCATTCCAAAGGTGCATTTCTCCAAGTTGGCACACAATTTATGCTACCACAGGGTTTGAAGGACTTGCTGAATGTGTTGCAAGTGCTCTTCCCAAATCTTGTTGAAGATGAGGACGTTGTCCAGATAAGAAACCATGAACGAGATGGTGAAGGGCCACAAGATGTCTTCCATCAGCCTCATAAAAGTGGTAGGGGAAGTTTTCAACCCAAAGTGAATGACCAACCATTCAAAAAGGCCCTCCTTAGATTTGAAGGAGGTATTCCATACATACGTGGGCTCTATTGGAACCTGGTGATATCCATAGTTCAAATCGATCTTGCTAAAATACTTGGACCCCTTGAACTGTTCCTGAAGGTCATCAAGCCATTGGATTGTGTACATGTTCCTGACAATGATTTGTTTAGTGCCCGATAATCATTGCAAAGCCTTTAGGCCCCTTCCTTCTTCTGTACAAGTATAATCGAGCTCCCACAAAGCGAGGAACATGGTCGTATGTGGAACTTTTGTAGAAAATCCTAGATATTCTAGTTGATCTCTTCATTTTCCAAAATGGAGCAGTGGTATATCAACCCGTTGGCTAGGGGTGCTCCAGGAGTCAGATGGATCAAATGCTTGACCTTACAATGAAAGGGTACCCCTGTGGGTGAGGAGAAGATGTTCCTGTATTCTTCCACCACCTTATCCACCTGCTTCTGCTGTGTGGCATCAAATTTCTTGGGGGCCATGTATGCAACCACGATATTCCCCTTACTTTGAGATAAAATCAAAAAGAAAAAAAATTCCAGTTTGGTTGATGATCTTACTGCATTACTTAGCAAAGATCAAATAGATGGAAGTAGATGGGGCTACCTCCAGTATCCTCTATAAATTATTTCCCAAAGTAATAATAAGAGTTTTAGGTCAAAACTCATACACAACATGACACTTCCACAAGTGTGGTAGGAATGATAATACATCACAAACTTCAAGAGGGGAAACATCACACAATACCTCATCCGTGAAGGGCTTGATGCTGCAGGGAAGATGACACTGCTAGCGTGAATCCGCCCCATGGTGTACGACTACGGGTATGGTGTGGTTGGTAGGACCAAAAACTTGCAAACATATACTGAAATGAGGTTCTTTTGGCTCCCGCCGTTGACAATGAACTGTAATGGAGAACCCTTCACCCACATTTGTGAGTGGAAGAGACGCTCCCTCTCCTCTCTTTAGGTTCAATATTTTGTACCTTTGTGGTGGAAACAGTGGCGTTGGGCTCCGAATTAATAATATACTTCCTTTTTCATTCCCCTTGTCAAATTTTGACTCTAATTCTGAAAATGCATCTGAATCTAAAGCCTTCATCTCGACCACCAGTGACTATTTGGCTCGACACTCACAAGTGTTGTGAGTGGGGCTCTTATGGAACTCACACCACTTTCTTGTGTCCTTATTGGTCTTCGTGGTGTTGTTCTTTGCTTGCAGATTCCACGGGTTGTTCTAGGTCACCCTGCCTTGGATTTATCCTTTTTCCTTTGTTCTTCACCTTTCCCTTCGCTTCTTCTGTTTAATTTTTGCTCAATCTTGACAATATACCGATAGGCGGTGCTAAGTAAGAAGATGTCCAGGAGCTCCATCTCGTCTTATATTTATTTGTTCAGATAGTTGAGGTACTTAAGTACTAGATGCCACTAATAATCCTTGATACGCAACTTCGTGCTAAGGGTATGAAAAATATTAGTGAACTTCAACAAGTCTTGGTTCGTCCCCCCCCCACAATGTGGTCCACTTTATGTATTTATATTCATAGCTCCCGACACGGTAATACTGTTACCTGATGGTGTCTTAGAAATAATTTCAAGTGGGTGTGGCTAAAAATAATGAGGATTCTCTCTTTTCCCTCTACTCACAATAGGTTTTCCACTAGTCCTTGACGTTGGGGCGACTTTGAGGCATGCAAAAGTAATCTTTTCCATAATGGAAATATCATGAACTGAAAATTACCCTTCCAACAGATTTAGTCATTTTTCTACTGCATATGCATCTATCTGGAATTAAAATGTGGGAATGTAAAAGTTGAATTGTACCTTAAAGGAAGTGGTGCCTCCAGGGTTTCTGCTGGATGAATATGTGTCACCTGTGAGCATCTGTCGAAGGATCTAGGCAAAGTTTTCCATCATGACGTTTCATTGTCGCTCAATGGATTCTTTGAGAAATATTTGAAAGGATCTCCTCCTCCATCGTCATTATTTTCTTTCAACATAGGAATATGTTGCGTTCGGCGAGGCTGGTCTTGCAAAGGTTTAACTAGTTTTATCCCTAACTCATTATACCCCAACCATGTTGGGGACATGCATAGAAAAACAAAGAAAGAGCAGACCGATTTGATACCACTGATCCAAATTTATGAGGGAACAAAATGAAATATAGGTAAGAATAGAAACACAAAGTTACAATGAAAATATAATTTCAATTCATTAATAACAAAGTACTAAAAACTGTTAAATGTAGAATGAAAATAAACTAGCTAATGCGATGGTAGCTTATCTTTGAGAAGAGATGTGGCTATTGCACACCTTTTGAGATATCTTACAATGAGACTTAGTGGCCTTTTTATAATGAGGAAACAACGAGAAACCCTAAATATCCAAAAACATAACCCTAAGAGATGAAGCGCTAAAGGTTTGTGGGCCCCGTTGGGGTTAGTTGGAACGTCAACTTCTCAGGGTTCTAACTTTGGCATACGATCTCCATTTGACTATCATAGTACTTTGTTTCAAAGATATCAAATATGAGGCTAAGAAAAAAATGTGTAAATCGATCTATCACTTTTTTTATCCCTTTGGTTTCCCAAAAAAACACTTTTAGGTCCTCAATACGACTTCGAAAGTTTAGGACCTGAAAAACTGCAAAAATTTGTAAGTTGTCGTAGAATTAAGGAAAATGAAAAGAAACAATGGTGGGGGTCCAAGTGGAATAGGCGGGTGGCCACCAATATCTACATGGATTAATCCTCCCTACCTAGGAAGTAATCATCCCCATTACGTTGAGTGTTTTCATGAGATGGGGAAATTTCTGTTGAACTTGGTCCCCGGTGAGCCACTTTCCTTGGTGAGGAGTTGGCTAGTTTTAACAACCCGATATAGTTGGATATTATTCTAGAAATTATTATTGATCTATGTATCCATGATCTAATCAGGTGGCCTATTCCATGCAGTCTAGGTTTAGCTATGTTGGTGTGAATTGTTTTGCAATATATGACATGTCCAGTAATGGTGGAAAGTATGGCCGAAGGTGGTCCACATTGAACATTGGGTGCAGGCCAAGGAATGAAGAAAATTTGAGCTCAAAATTATTATCTCCCACAACCTTGGTGATGGAGTAAGGCCCATATAGGAGTGGTTTGAGCTTTGGAAGGGATTCGGTAAGGCATTATTTTTGAAAATTCAACCAAAATTTTTCGCCCACTTGAAATGTCTGTGGCACCTGATGTTTTTCACATCATTGCTTGTACTTGGCATTGGAATTATCCAAGATGCCATGAAACTGCTGGTGGATGTGATGGATGTGTTCAATAAAATTGGTTTCTTTATTAACCTCAAATTATACATGTGTGGATCCTTCTTGTGTAATCACATGAGGCATCACGACATCAATCAGAGACAATGTTTGAAATCCCATACCCACTTGAAAGGTACTGCGACTAGTTAAGCTATGGAGATATCTGTTATAGTTATGTTGCACATAGGGAATAATCTCATCCCAAGTTTGTGGATGCTTAGAGTTTTACATGTGGAGTTTGTGCACTATCATCCTGTTGACAATCTTTGTCTGGCAATCAGTTTGGGGATGGAATGCGGTCGATTTGGTGAGCTTAGTGTCCAATAGTGTCCAGGTGCTGAAACAAAATTTGCTCAGGAACCTACTATCCCGATATGATATAATGGTTTATGGGATCCCAAAGTGTACCCACACTAGGTCAAAATAATATCTTGGCAATGTCCTCTGCTGTGATACTCTTATTACAGGTCGCCAATATAGCCATCTTTGAAAATCTATCCATGACCCCAAACACATAGTCATTACCATGCTTGGTAGAACATAGGCTAGATAGATAGTCCATGGAGATGGATTCCCAGGGCTGGCTGCGAGTAGGTAAAGGAGTGTATAGGCCTTTCTTCTTTATGGTTGGCTTGGCGATGGAAAAAACGATGCAAGATCTAACGTATTGTCCAACATCCTTTCAAATTTTTGGCCAATAAAATAAGTATTGTAGTATGGCCACAATTTTTTCCACACCAAAGTGTCCTCTGAGCCAACTGTAGTGCGCCTCCCAAATCAACTTGACATGCTCACTTGGAGGAACACCAAGGTGGCCCAGATGGCATAATAATGCATCCTGGAGGTGGAAATAAGGAACTTTATTTCCATCCACTAGAATATGGTATGTGGTGACAAACTCTAGATAAATTTTGTATAGTTACGACCATCCAAAGGTCTCATGGCCATAAGAGTTGAGAACAATAGACAGTACCGCAACTGGGGGCCAACTGTGGCAATCTGCAACATGAATGGTTTTGTGATTTTTGTATTTAACATTCAAGTGGAATTGTTGTAGATATGAAGGCCACTTCTGATCACAATTGTTCTACAACTTCCCTTATGTTTTTATAAACTGAATAGGTCGGTGATTAGTGTGGGTATCCGCCTCCTTCCATAGAATGTAATGTTTCAATTACCGGCAAGCCTACATGATAGAATAAATCTCTTTATCATAGGTGGGGTACTTATGAATTCTATTAGAAAGTGTCTCACTATGATAGGCCACTAGATGCCCTTGCTAGGTGTGGAATGCACCAGTAGCATAGTCAGAGGCATCTATCTAAATTTAAAATGGTTCTTACAAGTCTAGCAATGTGAGTACAGGTGCAGAGCAGAGGCAATGCTTCATCTCAACAAATTCCTTTTGTTGGGACTAGGACCAGGAAAATTTTTCTTTTGCTTTGCCTTTGGTAATCTGACTCAAAGGCCAAGTGATATGGGAGAATCCCAACAGAGTCTTCGATAAAAATTTATGAGGCCCAAAAAGCTGCAAAGATTTGTTAGAGTGGTCACAACTGGACAATCCCAAATGATGTGGATCTTAGCTAAATGCACATGCATGCATTTCTCATCTATGGTGTAACTCAAATATTGGATTTGGCTCATGACAAAGGTGCATTTTTTCAAGTTGTAACACATTTTGTGTTGCTGCAAGGTTTTAAGGAATTGCCGAATGTGTTACAAGTTCTCTTCCCAAATCTTGTTGAATATGAGGATGTCATTGAGATAAAAAATCACGAATGAGTTGGTGAAGGGCCGTAAGATGTCATCCATCAACCTCATAAAAGTAATAAGGACATTTGTGAACCTGAAGGGAATAACCAACCATTTAAAAAATCCCTCCTTGGATTTTAAGATGGTCTTCTATACATATGTGGGCTCTATTGGAACCTAGTGATAACTAAACTCAGATTGATATTGCAGAAATAATTGCCCCCCTTGAGTTGGTCCAAAAAGTCATCAATCTGTGGGATTGAGTACTTGTTCCTGACAATGATTTTTTTTAGTGTCTGATAATAAATGCAAAGCCTCCAGGTCCCATCCTTCTTCTGTACAAGTACAATCGAGTTCCCATAAGGTGGGGAAATTGGTCAGATGTGCCATTTTTGAAAAAACTCCTGGATCTGCAACTTGATCCCTTAATTATCTAGAATGGAGCAACAATATATCGACCCATTGGGTAGGAGTGCTCTAGGAGTAATATGGATCAAATTCTTGACATGACAATGCAAGGGTAACCCTATGGGTGAGGAGAAGATGTCCCTATATTCGTCCATGACCTTATCCACCTACTTCTATTGTGTGGAGGAACCTTTCCCGAGGGCCATGGATGCAACCACGATTTTCCCCTTTGAGATCGAATCAGAAATAAAACAAATTTCTTGGTCTATGAGATGATTTTAATGCATTTCTTAGTATATATTAAAGAGATGGTGGTAGGCAAGGCTACCTACAATATCCTGTATAAATTAATTCCTAAATTAATAATTTCAGTGCGAGGCCTAAACTTATACACAACATGATGCTTATACAAGTATGGTTGGCCTAATAATACATCACAAAATTCAAGAGGGAAAACATCACACAATACCTCATCCATGAAGGGCTTGATGCTGTAGGGAAGGTGATAATTCTGGCTGACGTAGAGATATCGTCCTTAGTGAATCCACCCAATGGTGTACGGCTTAGGGTATGGTGTGCTTAGTAGGCCCAACCGCTTCACTACCTCTACTGAAATGAGGTTATTTTGGCACACAATGTTGATAATGAACTGCAGCGGAGAACCCTTCACCCAAATTTGTTGGTGGAAGAGATGCTCCCCCTCATATGGATCTTCGGGCGAAGTATTATGGACCTTGGTGGTGACAACAATGGCATTGGGCTCCTCATTAATAATGTGCTTCCCTTTGTCATTGCCCTTGTTAGGTTCCAACTTAGAGTTGGAACATGGATCTGAATCAAAAGTCTTTAGCTCGACCACCAGTGAGTGCTTGGCTCGACACTCACTTGTGTTGTGAGTAGGTCTCTTATGGAACTCACACCACTTTCATGTGTCCTTCTTGGTCTTAGTGGTGTTGTTATTTTCTTGTGGCTTCAACGGGTTGTCCTTGGTCACCCTACCTTGGATTTGTCCTTTACTTTGTGGTTTGATGGCACATTTCCCTTGCTTTATATTCACAGATCCAAAGTATCACTTATTCTGTCTAAATTTATGCTCGATCTTGACAACATATCGATAGGTGACGCCAAGCGAGGAGATGTCCAAGAACTCCATATCGTCTAGGAAGTAATTTTGTATACAACCGTGACACTTGAGTACTAGATTCCAACCAGAATCCTTGATACCCAACTTTTTGCGAAGGGTATGAAAAATATTTGTGAACTCTAACATGTCTTGGTCCATTCCCTATCATAGTGTGGTCCAATTTATGTATTTATCTTCATAGATTGTGACAGGGTAATATTGTTCCTTGATGGCGCCTTAGAAAAAATTCAAAGTGGGTGTGGCTTAAAACATTGAGGGTTCCCTCTCGTGCCTTTGCTCACAACAAGTTTCCAACTAGTCCTTAACATGGGGGAAAAATTTGAGGAGTGAAAAAGTAAGCTTTTCCTTATTGGAAAAATTGTGAACCGAAAATATCGTTCCAATAGATTTAACCAATTTTCTACGACATCTGCATCTATGTGGCCTTCAAATGTTGGAATGTAAAATTTGAATTGTACCTTCAAGGGAGTGGAACCTATAGGGTGGATGCTGGATGAATATGTGTCACATGTCAGTAGTCGCCAAAGGACTGGGGAAAATTTGTCTATAATCACATTCCTTCACTAGAAAATTTGGCCCAATTTTCGACGGCCACTTCGTCGCTATTTCGACACATAGTCGTCGCAAGAGTGACAGTTCGAGGACGGACAAAATGTGCTTCGCCATTACGTCACAATTGTGACGCCTTGACAAAGTGTCGCAATACCGATACTTTTTCCGTCGCTTCCAAAGAAGCGTCGCTCTTCTGAAGTTTCCCAAACCGTCGCTCTTCCGACGTTTGTAAACTGTCGTAATTCCGACGAATGTGGTCCGATGTTTTGAACGTCGCTCTTCCGACGTTTTTTTACTGTTTCTATTTCGACGTTTTTAAACTGTCACAATTCTAAAGCTGTACAAAAGTGTCGCAAGATCGACGCATTGCAAAAGTGTCGCAAGACCGACGCTTTCCAGAAGCGTCGCAATATTGACACATTCCAAAAGCATCGCAATACCGACGCTAGGAAGAACTGTCGCAATATCGACGGATGTCACAAGACCGACGAAAATGGAAATCGTTCAAGAAGTCGGAAGAACGGAGCTTATAAGGCATCGGAAGAGCGACACTTACAAAGCATCGGTATATCGATGGCAGGTTCAATTTAAAAAAAAAATGAAACTTTAAAACAGGACAGTAAAGCTCCAATATTTGTTATGAATTGTGGGCGTTCCAATTGTTATGAACATAATTTGACCGTGAAATATTAATATAATAAACCACCTCGCAGCGCTTCGACTATAAACAATCATATAAACATGGCTCTGTATTTCAAAAAACAGGTTTAAAATAGAAACAGGGCAACTTTTTTTTTCTTTTCTAAGTAAGGTTAATATATTAATAATGGGAATAAAATTACAGCATGACCGAAGTCAAAAAAATTTCCCAGACTTATGGCAAATTTGTCAAAAAAGCAAAAAAGAAGATTGCCCTCATACGGGGAAACCAGTCTTGAACGTTTTTCAGGTCATTGCATTGCCCATGTAGGGGAACCATCGTTTGATATCTTTGACGATTACAGTGTTTACAGAATTAAAAAATAAAATAGAGGTCCAACACAGTAATATAAGCAAAAACATGCCCAATTAAGTGGGCCGTGAAGCAAGAAAACCAAACCAAAGAGAAGCAGCTACTCATCCGGTGGTTCTTCGACAATTCGGCACCATCCTTCAACAAACATGTCACTGTCCATGGCGGGAGCACCTTCAGACACGGAAGGTCCAGGATCTCCAGGTGTTATCTCCACATCACGAGCCCTACGAACCTGAGCCTCCGGTTCCTGCACATTCACGCCACCGCTCCCCTCCTGAAGGCCCAAAAGCTGGGATTTTTCTAAGCTCAGACCCGCCGGATGGGTGCATTGTTCCTCCAATTGGGCCTCTTCACGGAAAACCACGGTGATTGAAGCTGTGATTCGTGGGCGGTTCAGTGAGAAATTAAAGGAAAAAATATCAGTGCGCGTCATGGGAGAAGGTGAAGCGGTGGGGAAATGTGGAGCAGGGGAGCCCATATGGTGGCCAGATCCTAGAACCTGACCTCGTCCACTTCTAGTGTTTGGATAGAGGCCTGCGGAATAATCACTGGAGTGGGAAGACAACTTGGTTGAGGGGCTGGAGGGAGCGCGCAGGGGTTGGCCTCTGGTGCTACCCCTGTGGCAACACATCCTTTGACGCAGGCGAGGCATGGGTGCAGTCTCAGCAGTGGGCACAAGACGAGATGGAGAAGCAGGATTCCAAGAAACCAAGGAAGACAGACACAGACTAGACCGAGAGAAATGCATATTTTCACCAAGGTCTAAGCAGCAGTTCAGCTGGCTTCTCCTTCCCGTCACAGTGCGCAGACAGGGTAACCCAGCAACCGGAGAGCATCTGCAATTTAAAGGTTGCGGATCGTCTAAGAAACCATAGCGAAACGCCATTTTATCGACCCAACTGCAATGGCATCGAAGAACGCCTGTCATAAATCTCTCATTGATGAGAGCCGAAGTCTGGAGCATATTGGAGCATGCGGAATCGCTAACAGGACTGGAGGTCCGATATTGAACAACGTTAAAACTTAATGCGATTGATATGAAAACCTTGAAACTTAAATATCGTCTGCCAGCTGTGACATGGGTGGGAAGATGTCTCCACACTTCCCCACATCCATGTCCCATCGCCTTAAACACCATCCAATGCACCCGCATCTAGGAACAGGGAAACTTTTGATTGAAGCGCGAGTTTTGTTTAAAGTTTGGTGGTCCCGCACCACGGCAAGCCAGATGAGGACACATGGCATAAATGGATTGGAGCGGATCTTTTTTTGGGCTGCTCGCGCAGTGGAAATCTGGACCCGAAAAATATTAGGGTGAATTTGATAAGAAATTCGCGTCAAAACTCTCTCTCTGTACGCCAGCCCAATTTCGGACCCGAAAAAGATTAGGGCAGAATTCATTTGGTTTTCGCATCACAAAATTGGCCGACGTCAGCAGGCTATTTTGGAATGCGAATTTGGTTTGAATTATGGTTTATCGCCGTTTGAAGTCCGGCGGGCTCCACGGCTAAAGGGTTCGTTTGAAGTTTTGACATAGGTTTTGTTATATGTTTTATATAACGCGCAGTGGAATAGTTTTATTGTTTGTTAAGGTCCCACACTGGTTTTGGTAATATTTTGTTTTAAATGAGACGTATATATGTGTATATATATATATATATATATATATATATATATATATATATATATATATATATATATATATATATATATATATTTCATATATATATTAAAACATTTATAAATTGTGGACCCTGTGACATTTTAATAGATTTGTTATTTGTATAGTTTTTTTATGTTTTTAATATATGCGTTGTATAAAAAAGAAAAGGGCCGTGAGCCTGTTTTTAAAATGTAGTTGTAAAGTTTATTATTACACACAATAGCACAGTAAATGTTTTGAAGAGCATTAAATAAAGGTATTTTTAGAGACAAAGAATACTAGAGTGCACCGCGTTTTACAAACAGTTTCTACATTTTGTAATCCTCCTTACAAAGGAGGAAGAATTCTGGTAATAGTTTTTTGTATGAACATAATTTTTTCAAAGTGTTGAACTGCTTCCATGAATAAATTTCAATATTTTCTCCGTGTTAGAAGAGAGTATTACTCTCTCCATTGTTATTCGGGAATTTTCAAATATTCCAACACATGTATTATAAATGAAGGAGATTACTATGCATCAAAATCAACGTGTTTTCAAGTAGGAGTCACTTAATTTTGTAACAAAATTCTCTCCGGATGTCAAAATTTGCGCACACTAAAGATTACTGTGCGATGCTTGAAATTTCCGTTGAATTTCTATAAGAATCTTAGATTTGAGACAGGTAAATCCTTTTGCTATTATATTAGCTTACTCCTTTTAAGTTTGTCTCATTCAACTAATAAAAAATGTTTCAAGGAGTATAATGAAAACTAGATTATGTGCGAAGCATAAAATAATCATTGATGCTAGACTTGGAAGTTAAGAAGTATAATAAGAAGTAGATACAATTATCTAAAGCATAATACCGTTTTTCTGAAGCATAAGACAATCATTGGTGCTATACTTGGAAGTTCAAATAAGACAAGATAAAAAAACGAAAAAGGCATTCCATTACTTGCATGAAATATGAGTACCGCCTTTTACCAATAAGCTGGGAGCAAGGTCTAGATTTTGACTAGCATCGATTCTTGTGAACTCAAATTTCACTAAAAACATAGTTTTTTGTATGCTTTTCAGCACATGGTTAAAAATGATAGTGCATAAAAATCTATATTGTTGGGCCGAATACATAAGTAATCAAAAATTTTCTTTACCAAGTTATTCGCTTCATCAAATGCCTCATCTTCACATGTGACACCTTTGCTAGGGATAAATATCAAGTGGGTTGTGACATTTTAAAACTTGGTTCACGATGAAGTGCCCAAAAGGCAAGTCTATCAAAGCATCTGGGACCTGTGTCATTTCATAGTAGCGGATGATTTGATATCATAATGGAGATGCTCCAATTCAAGTAGTGTAGAAGAGGCAGGAGCCTATAAGGCAGATCCAAAATTTGGAGAAGAGCAAGGGAGATCCTGGGAAGAATGAAGAATTTGGGAATCCGGGATCTCTTCCAGAGGCCATGATACCAAAGGTTTGTCCTGTTTGTAGATCTTTCTCATCTACATCCAATATAGCCTTAAATGCCCACATAGATCACTGTCTATCACGTGAGTCAAATGCTAAAAAATATGGAACAAAGTTTTCCAAGCCTAAAGTGAAGGTGAGAAAAAAAAGGATCAATCCTAGATATAATTGCTGTGGCACCTATTTGCATGCTAGAGGATTTGGATTACAGTACTAGAAAAGATCAATTGACCGCTAATGCACATCCATTGCCTTTGGATCAGCTCAATCTCAGAGACACCACCAAGTAGAGGCAACATCAATGAAAATATCTCAACATTTCAAAATTAATGCAAAGATCTCGCGTAGTGGTAATGCATGTATCTCAAAAGAAACAAACAACAATGCACATTCTAACCCATTCGAATAACCACTGTAGCAATGGTTTACATCTAATTAGATCCAATCCGTATATCAATGGAAAAAAATTAATATAATTACATTTTCCGTAGCAGAGGAAACTTTGTGAAAACAAAAAAGAATGTAAAACGAGGATTTCAAGATGTTTAGATGAATCAGTAAAACAATTATTTGTGCTTAGTAGACACAACACTGTATTCTTAATGCATTTTCTATAGAATACTAAATAGATTTGTCCAAAATTTGAGATGCAAACTATAGTCTCTACTACGTTTGGAAAATTGGAGGTTTATAAAAGATAAACTATGAACAAAATTGTACCACTATGATAACAAGTTGTCAGAAGCATTCCTTCTGCTTCACAAACGTGGAAATACCTTAAGAATGCTTATGGTTGATATAAATATTAGAGCATGGAAGTTAAATGTAGTAGTTATCCTAAAATACTGAATAATAGCTTGAGAGTGCTCTTCAGATACTGTACGAATGCACCAAATTAAAGTTGTACCATTACTAAAGATAAATGGCCAAAAATAGTCAATTTTTATATTGTGAAGTTATGTCTTTCTCGGTAGAAAACTGGGGATAGGATGGAAACTATGAGAGAACTAAGTTAAAAGGACTAAAAAAACAAGGCCAACATAGTTCTGCCTTGAATCAGAGACAAAACAAAGTTGCCCAAAAAACTGTTTGCCACTGTCATCACCCCGAGGAGCGCAAAGTCAGTTGATGGTGCCAACCATTTGACAAAGCAGAGAGAAGATTCATGGTGCCAATGGTTGTAGCACAGTTTGTTGACGTGAGCCATCATTGTAACAAAGCATATTGATGGTGCCAATTGCTGTAGAAGTCCATTGAGAGTGCAACTACTGTAGTAGAGCAGTTTGAGAGCACCCATTGAAGCTCCTATATATAGCAGAGTCAAAATTTTCCTATTGAAAAAGTTTTTATAGTTAAAGCCATAGCAATATTAGATAGCCACGATCCTAAATGAGAACCAGAGCCAAAGCTAATATAGATTCACGTTTAGCAGAACAAGACATCCATAGCAAAGGATCTAACCATAGAACCAGATCATGAGAGATAGCAAGATTCTTGCTTCCACTGTGGAAATGTAGAAAATGTACAAGGGCTATGCTTCCAGCAGATTTCATTGTGACAGTAATTTCCATGGTGTTGTAAGCGCTCATTAGTAGAATCTTAAAGCCATTTTGGAATTCTTTTAACTTGGAGAGGGTTTTCTCTGGTTATAAATCCTCATGTTCAAATTCCATCATGGATTGATTGTGTTTGATATTATGTTTTTATTGTCCGCAGTTGAATTTTCTCATAGAAAATTATCAGTATAAAGCAAGAAATTTTTCAATTTTTATTTTGCTTCCTATTGTGAAGTATTTCGCTCAGAACTCTACTCGTTGTAATAGAGGTCTTGGGCATAGAACAGGGGACTTGGGTTTTTTGGAATCAAAATTCAGGTTAAGATGCTCATCTGAAGAATGGCACAGTGAGCCTTAGCATGGAGTTGGGAGTACCAATTTGAAGTGCAGTTAGGGAATTGTACAATAGACCAGTTAGATTTCTAGACCCTAATACAAAAGTTTCTTCTTCTTTCAAAACGTGTTTCTCGTTTTCTGTAACCAATGTGGGTCATGTTCTTGTTTCAATTGGGGATGGATCAGCATTTTTTATTGCTCTAGATGATCACACTCTGGGTAGCCCTGGAGGCTATTTGGGGGTGATGAGTCCAATAGGTCTCAATGAACTGTTGCCCTCGCCGGGGAATACTATTACAGTGGAATTTGATACTATTTTGATAAGTTGAATTCCTTACCCATCCTAATGGAAACCAAGTATCTTCCACCTCCAAGACTGTTCACAAAAGAGGGTGCCATAGTCATTCATGCATGCAGAGAGGGTGAATTGCAGGCATTGCAACAGGAGGTGTTTTTGTTGTTGCATTGGCCACTAGATTGTTTTTCTGGTTCTGTTACAAGTGCAGAGTGTTGAAAAGGACAAACAAATTTAGTTCAGATATTATGAAATTGCCTTGGAAATTCACCTACAAAGAGCTCAACAATGCTACGAAATAATTTTTTTGAATGTGATTGATAATTGATAATTGCAAGCAAGGGTAATCCCCTTGTGAAACCCAAATTTTTGAGCATTTTCTAAAACTTGATGACGGAGTCATTGTAATGAAAAAGCTCCTAGGTCTATATTATGTCCAAATCTACCAAGCACCAAGATCTATAAAAAAAAATCCACAGTATCTGCGAACTAAGAAGAAGAGGCAAAAAATGTATTCTTCTTACCTGTTCGAATAGTGGTTGGGGTTTACCACGGCAAAAATTTGACAAAGCCCATGTAGCATTTCGTATCATTGAAATTCTGGCAGTATCATTCAACGGGGCAAGCACCTGCCTCGGAGCTCCATGACTGAGGGAAAGATCCCTAAATGATGCAAAGTCTCCAACAATATTTCCCAAAGCCCAAATAGCCTTACACGAACACCAGTTGAACTCAAAGTTGGGTAGTAGTTTTTTAAATCAAATATCAAAATTACAGACGTATAAAGATAGTTGGGAAGAATAATTTTATGCCTCTAAAATGAACGTGCTACCTGTTCTCAAACATTATCATTCCCAGAGGTAAGAAGTTCCACAAATATATGCAATGCCCCGTAATCAATCACAACCTTTGTATTCTCAGAGGTTCCCGAGACTATATTAGTCAAAGCCAAAGCTCTGCTTCAAAATGCATTATCAATCACAACACCATCAAAGATATAATTTCAGACAACAATTTATCTACCATTGAAACTATAATTTTAAAATAGATACACCTAGTGATATAGACACCTAGTGAGAGTCGAGGTTAGGAAATTATAATAAGAATTATTACAAGATATCACTCGTAGTGTAGTTGATTGTTCATTGTCTGCTGTAACTATAATTTTAAAGAAGATACACTTAGTGACATAGACACCACCAAGTGAGAGAAGAGGTTATGAAATTATAATGAGAATTATTTCAAGATATCATATTACTCATAGTACAGTTAATTGTTTATTTTTTGGTGTAATAATTGTTTATTATTCATAAACACAATCAAACATATTATGAGGGACGGTGATGAAATTGACAACGCTCTCATAACAAACCATAATGGGCACATCCCCTCGCAAGATAGACTCTGAATAAGAAAGAAAGCAAAACAAAGTGATTACTTACAGGATCATAGGAATGACATGAGGGAGAAAATATCAGAAAAGCCCCGAATCTGGAGAACTAAAGCTCATCGCCAATCTGAGATTGACAACTTTACATGATGTAACTTATGAAATCGTAAATGGAGAAATCATAGTAACAATAAAGTAAACTATGTAACAATAAATTCGGATTCATCCTGGGAGTGGTAATGGGAGAAATCATAGTGAACAACAGGAAACATGCAGAGTTGCTTACAATCAAATAGATGAAAAAACACATACAAAAAACCTAGATAATAATCATGAACAAGCTTAATATTGAATTATGAACTATAAAGGAACTTAAAAAATGGGACATTACGAACCTGGTCAAGCGCACAAGCAAAAATATCTTGGACATGACCCTGGTTGACAAGTTGTATTGCTCATGATGCAAGAGGATTTGTACCTGCACTTCCAAGTCAATCAAAACCATCATTATCTATACAATAAATACAAGTAATTGATGTATTATTTCTTACTCTAAGATGCATTCTTATGATAATGTTAGAACATATGTTGAAAATTTCGAAACATACCTGAATAAGCTCCTCTTCGTTTCAAGAACAATTTATTGGAGTCGCATGAACTTGGAACAAGCCTCCCACGATCTGAAAGAGTAGCAACTAAGTCAACAATGAATTTTTTGTTGCTACGCTGGATCAAGGGAGGTTTGCTCCAAGATTAAATCGCTCCAATAAATTATTCTCTACTAAACAAGGCCAACCACGTGAAGGTGGAAGCTCTTATGGCCCCTCCCCCCCCCCCTCACATCACTCTCAATTCCCCAATACCCAATCTATATTTCATTTTTTACTTTCATGAGCATAAAAAAATATATTCAATAACTAATAAAAAAACAATTCAACAAAAAGTACACAAGGAAACATTGCAATTAATGCTTGACATAAAAATAGTATGATAAATGAGTTTTTTATATAACGCAAAAAACGTTCCAAGTATAGTAACGTTTGTCTTATAATAATACAATATTTTACATTATCGAATTTTCTTTTTCTTCTTCCTATTTCTAAAGCTCCTAATTACATCATCAATATCATCATGCTCTGCTCCTATTTCGTGCCTTTCGACCCACACTGCTGACCTAGTTGCGTAGTCACGATGTCTGGTCTCATCCGGTGACGGGGCATCGCCTACAAAAACAGATAATATTAAATTTTAATTGTCAGTTTTTAAATATCATTGAACTAGTTCGGTAATATTAATAAAAAAAATTGCAATGAGATTATTTACCTGGTTCACCAATTGTCGCCGTTGGGACTGTTGCCCTGTCTTCCTCTTTGGTGGTAAGATCCTCAAGGGAAACATTCTCTGTCATTTAAACAAAAAACATTATAAGGACAACCATCAAGGTATAATTAGAAAAAATTATAAGTGGAAATTAATTACCGTCACGGCCCTCACTGATAGTAGCATTGTCGGCCTGGTCCCTACTACAATGATCAGGTTGCACGTGAGGATCATCTACATTTGACTCTAAGACTGGTTTATTTGCGTCGTCGGTAGTGTTTCTCCCCTGATTTAAACAAATTTGTTAGACATTAAATTTATGGATGAAAACAAACATATTGAAAGGTTAATGTTTTACCTTATCAGGCATTCTGGATCTTGGGACTTGCCCCAAGCTTATGCGACGTTCAACTACGGCTTGATAGCCGAAATGGAAAGCGATATTTTTATCTTCCTCTGTTGTTTCTGTTCCGAAGTCATCACCCTACACTACATATGTCTGTGTATTTTTAATCATATTTGATAGGATTACAAAAACGTTGGAAGGCGATACAATTAATTATAAGATGTTTAGCTACTTAATTACAATTCTTGTGGCTAATTTCAAGTAGCTGCCCTGGCCTAGCTTGTGATGGCCCTTTTTTTCAATCCTAGCTTTGGTTGCCTTTGAGGTGTCAGGAAACCTAGCATCAAAAGATTGAAGTCAGATATGACGTAGCACACTTTTATTTTAGACATAGAGAAAATTAAAACTATTGAATTAAAGTTGTAATTTACCTTGCGGGTCCAGTTGGCATTTTTCCTTCTTTCTTTGCCCTTTTCTCTTTTCCGTCATGGATGAGTGCTCTCCACTCACTCTCTGAAACTGCGAGAGGACGCTCATATCTAGGGTTAAATTGAAATTGCGTCCTATAGGTGTCCCTGGTATATTTCAAATATTTGCCAGCTACCTGAGCCACCGCTTTTCTGTCAAATGTGCCGACCCCAAAAAGGGCTTCTAGATAATCTAGAAGTTCTCTTTTCAGGTTGGAATTCTGGGAATTCCACCCTGTACGTATGGTTGGGCCAAAAATTACCAACGCATGGCTCTCCAGAATCCTGTAGAACTCATTGTTTCCTACACAGAATAAAACCAAAAGAAAAAGAAGATATTATTATTAATTTAAAAATAAAAATCATGATAAATATGTTTTAGATAAAGTACATGAAATAGTTAAAATATTAAAATTTACCTGGGAGTTGTACATGCTTTATAGGGACACCCTCATCGTTCACCAACAATGTGCCATTAATGGTCCTTGTGGAGCTGACACGTGTAGCTCCAGGAAACGCAATAATGTAGTTGGCCATATCAGCCTCATCATTGCCAACACGTTCAGCGGTTGGCTGGGTGTCTGCTTGGGCAGGGTGTGTTTCTTGCCTGGCACCTAAAGGAGTAGAAGGTGTATAAGAGGGTTGTTGGGCAATCTCTTGCCCTTGTGTCCCACTACCACCAACACCGGATTCAACAAGTGCCAGAAAACGCTACATACAAAAGAAATTTTTGTTAGTTTAGTCAATGTAAAAATTAAAAATCAAACTATCACAATTCATCTCATGCAGAACAAAATAAATATCCTTTTGAATTTTTATTATTACCTGATATGTTTCTAGCTGGGTCATAAGTTGTTTTATCCTCTCTTCTGTTTCAGGTGTTTGAGGCGCGTCTATCAAAGTATCAAATTCTGACCTTGCATTTCGTGCCTTTTTTCGCAACAAGAGCACTGGAGATAGCGATGAAGAAAGCTCTTCCTCATAGAGGGAATCATCAGGCGTACCATGGCTAGGTGTCTGCATATTTGAACAAAATTAATATTATTTCAATTATGTAAATAACTAAAATACCTAAAGATAGAGCAATGCTGGAACTTTACATGTTCTTCCGCTGGCCTCTTTCCGCGATCATCCTGTCTCGGGGTTGTTCCTGCACTGCTCTGATCAGTCTGCCACATTGCAATAAAATTATAAATGTAAAAACTTGAAAACTATATCTAACTTGAAAACACAAAATGAAAACTGAAATAATTTCTAATAAGACACCGGAAGACAGAGTTAGAGTTTCAAATATGCCTTGCATTGAATTCAGTCCTGGAAACATGTCAATGCACATTAAGGCACCCAAACAAGAGACGAGTTGACAATGAAGACCTTATTGAATATATTGTTGGAGCAACTTCTAGTAAACTTGTTGTGAAGACCTTGAGGACATTTTTGGAGCAACATTGTTGAAGCTGATGGTATAACATTGTTGGAGACGATTTTGAAGGGCCTTGAAGTGAAGCTTTTGGAGCAACTATTGAAAAATCCTTGGAGCATTTAAGTAAGGCACTTTCTATCTTCCATCACCTTTTTCCTTTCAATATCCTTTAAAAAATTTTGTTGATATTTAATGTTTGAAATCACGTTATATTTCCTTGATTATATGTGTTTGGGGACTTTCCCTTTGAAATTACCCAAAAATACCCTGGCAATTTTATCTTCAGGATGCATGTCTGACCCTATTGTTCAATATTTTGATTGATAGTAGTAAACATAGAGAGTTAGGGGCTCTTGACTTGGTTTGGTTGGGCCAT
Organism: Pinus albicaulis; assembly: GCA_034641835.2. Taxonomy (NCBI): domain Eukaryota; kingdom Viridiplantae; phylum Streptophyta; class Pinopsida; order Pinales; family Pinaceae; genus Pinus; species Pinus albicaulis. The sequence goes on along the minus strand of CM076580.1, from coordinate 465,073,793 downwards.
TAGATCCCTAACATCTACTAGGGAGAACCCCCCTTGAGTTGGAGGAGAGCTAGCCCGAAGTGAAAAGAGGTTGGTGAGGTGACAATGGGGCTATTGAATTACACATGGTATCACACTTTAGCTTTGGGACTTTATCTTGAGAAGTGCGAGATTTTTCTATATCAATTCTCAAATTGTTTACAACACTATTGTTAAGAACTAATAAGAAGTGATGTTGAGGGGTTTTTGGGTATAAGAAACAATACCATTTAAAAACTAGGGTTCTCAGTCCTTGGCATGCCTTCATCTGGGCCTAGGGGCACACAAGAATAATTTCACACTGAACCATGCAAACTTAAAAGTAACTTAATAGATCCATAAAGTAATAATAATCATAATTCCTAATTTCCTATTGTACGATATAATGCAAATTATTCAAACATGAAGCAATGAAGACATGCAATGTCTGAATTTCAAGATTGATGAACCAATACAAGAAGTTAGAAACTACAACTTTGAATCAATACTTTGTGTCCTAACTCCAGGAAGGAATCTAGTTTGTAGTATAGGACATGCATCGTGTATTATCAATTCTTAATTGACAACAACTAAAGGTCATCTACCTCATCAATTCCTTCCCATTTTGTGTTTTTATGTTATATTCCTTATAAAAGTGTCAAATTTCTCTCAAAGTAAGCAACCACTGAATAAAATAAAAAATAGTTGAGATATGATTGAGAAATGGTAATTTATTTCTTGAAAGGATCTTCACGATTTATTTGGTTGTTTTTCATCTCAAGAAACAAGAAATGACCTAAGAAACTATTGTGATGTAATATAAGAAACAACACGGTGCAATGGCCATTTTCAAAGCCAAATGATGCCCATTGAGGACATGGCCTTTATTTGGTTCCTGTTTCATAGGAGTTTCGGGTAGAAATGGAACTTTGTTGTACCATTTCCAGTAGTAAAAAGGGAAAGCCTTCTTTTTCCATGGGAAATAATTTACCTTTCCTTTTTCAAGATAATCTAAATAAAAAAAATATGAACTATACTGCACACATTATTGGATAATGTGAAAGTGGAAAAGGAATACCCTACACAAGTGATGCACACATGTACACTTGAACACTAATAGATTTTTGTAGTTGAAATGCAATGCTTGTTTTCATTTAAATGTAGGGTTTTTAAAGCAGGGATAAATAATGTCTGCCAATTTAATAAGCGTTTCTTTGGGGAAAATTTAAATCTTGTATTGGGTGATGAAGATAATAGAGGGTATTGAATCTTGATTCTTGACATTGTGTTTAACTTGAATAACTCAAATGATTATAAATATCAGTGGATGAGTTCTTTTTTTCAAGTATGTCACTCAAAACTCTTATGTCAAAGCATTGTATGATGGCTAGCATTTGCTTGTTTCCCTTTCTCCAGTTCAATGTAAAAAGTATATTAATATATTGGAGCACGAATGATAACTACAATTGTTTGCTCTGCAGTATATCTAGCCCCAATATTATGAAAAGTTTTCTCAAGTGGAGCTATTGGTTATTGATGAAGCAGCTGCAATTCCATTGCCTATTGTAAAGGCTCTGCTCGGGCCATATTTAGTGTTTTTGTGCTCTACTGTAAATGGGTAATAATTATAAATGAGCCAACCACAATCACAGATTTTGCAACCATTCGGTTTCCATGGATAGTGATGATGATATTAACCCTATATATCAGTGACCTATATCTATATGAGAATGATCTCAACATTGACCTTGATATGGTTGTATGGATGTGACCTTTGGTATGTCATCAGAAAATCCCCAAATATCAGAAAATCCCCAAATTTGGAGAACTAAAGCTCATCACTTTCGATCTGGAGTACTACCCTTGTGATAAAGTTGATGACTTTCGATCTCCCATTCTCTACCACTTTGCACTTCACCTTCAATATAGATCAGACCAAGGGCAATTCGTTACTGGGTGTTGAGATGGATGAGTTTTTCGAACTAAAATCCATAGCTTAAACTTCATGAAACTGGTGGAGTAAAATTCATGCAAGCACAAACACATCTTACACATCCTCTTTGAAACTCATCCGAAAGAAAATTGGAAGACATCTAGAGAGAACCCTATATCCTAACACAATCCAATGGAATTGACCAAAAAAACCCAAATAGAGTCAACCCTACTATAGGAGGAAGGGCCTGTAGTAAGAACTTACCATTTTGCAAGAGTTGAGGGCGAATGCTGTTCTACAAGAGCTGAGGGTGAATGCTGTTATGCATGAGCTGAGGGCGAATGCTGTTCTGCAAGAGTTGAGGGTGAATGCTGAGGGCGAATGCTGTTCTGCAAGAGCTGAGGGCGAACGCTGTTCTGCAAGAGCTGAGGGCGAATGCTGTTCTGCAAGAGCTGAGGCGAATGCTATTCTACAAGAGCTGAGGGCGAATGCCGTTCTGCAAGAGCTGAGGGCGAATGATGTTCTGCAAGAGTTGAGGTCAAATGCTGTTCTGCAAGAGCCGAGGGCGAATGCTGTTCTGCAAGAGCTGAGGGCGAATGCTGAGGGCGAATGTTGTTCTGCAAGAGCTTAGGGCGAATGCGCGCGTGATATCAGACGTTATTGTAGTTTTTAATAAAATCATTTTTATGTAGCGCACATTTGATTTTTGCATTTCAAATCATTTTTATATACATTTGATTTTTTCATTTCTAATACAAGTGACAAACAAATTTCTACAAGAGGTTGAAATTTTTACTAGAATAGCCATGAAAGACTAATTAAAATGGCTTAAAATGCAAGTGGATCTTCAAAATAAATGTAATTGAAGGTTCTCCCCACTAAATTTTCGCAAAAGTGCTTACATTATTTAAGTTATCTAGGATATTTTTTTGTATTACACAATCTAAATTAAATAATGAAATAGTTGAGTAGTCTTATTGTTTCAAATTAGGACACAATTTTCAAATGGTGATGAAGTTTCATGTGATGATTAACTGACAATATTCTCCTTTCCTATCCTTGAAAAACTATACAAGGTTCCCTGCTGCCACATGAAACCTTAACTCATGTAGCAGCATAGGACCAATCCTCCATTTGGCCCGTCATAAGGCATTTTGCACGTATTTGACAACTAGAATTTGTGGATTCCTGTTTTCCGTGACGTGCTAGGAAGGATAGAAGACTTAATTTTGACGTTTGAAATTTTTTCAAAAACATTCTTACGCCCTTTAATTTCCACTTACCAATAATTTTGCAACACTAGTCCTCTTCGCAATTGCAAGGTTGTACTCAAAAAGTAAGGAAAGTTACTTTTTTGGCTCACTCAAAATAAAAAATTTAATAAAGGAATTACCACTTATCATTATTGATATTTTAAAATTAGAATCAATTTAGTTTTCCCCTTCCTATTACAAAAAGTTCACAAATACTTTCTTTTACATAAAACACCAAAGAAAGAATAAAGCCCGTTGCCCTGCAAACTTCCAAGGTTGTGATTAGTGAAGCAGTGAAAAAGTATGGCTATAACACTAAAAAAATAGAATGCCAATCTGCCCCAACATGAAGTAGTGCTAATATAGCTGGTGGCTTGGCTTGATGGTCAAATAGTGAATTACACAAGCAAAAAATAAAAGCTTTAGGCGTCTAGTTCCTTACACTCGCACTCTCAAGGCATTCAGACTTAGGCCGAGCTCAAGATTGGCTCCAAGGAAACTAGATTGGCTCATTAACCTGCCATATTTTAATTTCATAAGGTATGTTCGAAGTTTGAACTGCTAGGGTAATTTATTATTGTGAAATCATAGTTCTAAATTATCTCTTATTCTGTGAGCAATGTAATCTATTAATTGTAAGTAGATTCATTAAAAAAATTGAAACTAATTTTAGCATGAATGATGACAATTTATATATTAATTTGTTTTTAAGAGTATTTGTATGATGTCGAAGCACTGGAAAGAAAAATCAAGACTTAATTTTCTGTTTTCCTTATTTTATTGGGCTGAACTGGAGAAAATTGAATATGAATAGTGAGTTAATTGTAAGATCAATGGGCCAAGGCCATACATCAACATTGACCACAGTGGGGAAGTATAAAAGCATGGATATTCATGCAAGTATAGTTATTAATGTAAGATCAAAGTTAACTCTTAGCTTCACTAAAGAAATAGAAGGCAAAGATCTAGCATCAACTGAAACTCACGTGAAAAAGTAGATGAAAAATATACAATCATCCAATGGAGAGGTAATCTATAATTATCCAGTAAGACTCTTGGCTATGGCTTGAGACTAAACTAATTCTCAATATTTTTGAATAATCATCCATTGGAATTTAGTAGGAAAACCATAGTAAATCATTGTCCAATGGCCATGCAAAAATATATAAAAAAAATAATATTTGTTGGTTGTTTTTCAATAGGTGGACCATGATGGGACCACTGAGAAGGTGGGGGTGTTTTTTTAATCATGGAAGTGAGGTTTAGTAGATTGATAATCAAGTTACCTTTCCCTATAAATTTTCTCGATCAAGTTATTCATTCATTGAACTTTGATTCATTCCTACTGTTTTGATACACAATCCAATCCATTTGAGTCTTGAGTCTTCATTGAGAATGGCATTCATAGGTTGTCAAGAAAGAGGTTATCATGCACATGCACTCTTCTTTTCTTGGTATCTTTGTAACTATGTTCAGCCTGAGTTCTATATTTTTAAATTATCATAATAGTTCATGATTATTAGGCTTTTATTTTGTCTTTTAAGAATTTTAATTTAATTATTATTAATCATTAAATTAATATATATCTACACACACAAACACACATATATATAGTTATTATAGTCATTAAACTTTCAATATAATTATTAAACTTTCAATGGTACATCAACTTTCATACATGAGAAAATAGATACTAACAAATGGTACATCATGGCCTGATTAATTTCGCTCAGCAATTTCAAATGGTATAACATTTAGTCAACAGTAATCATTAATTTCTACACACAGAGACTAATTTCTCTGGAAGCCTGAGATTTCTTTGGCTTGTTATTCTTATAACTACATAGACATAATTAATAGAGAGATTGAGGACAAAAAAAAATCTAGCGCTTAGTCTCCACTACTCAACATGATTTTGTGAGAAATAATACATAGATTGATTTCTTTGAGTGCCTTAGCTTTCTTTGGCTCATTATTTTAATCACAACAACAATAAAAAATGCACTGAGGATCTTTTCTTAGTCTGATTATGCAATTTTTATACGACAGATTATGCAATATTAATAATAAACATAAATTTATTGCAATTTAGGGAAAGCTCGTTCATGTTTTTTTCTTTGTATTGGAAGGTTAATTTATTTTTGAAGTAATTTTTAGTAGATCATAACATATATTGAGGAAGTATTAGTTTGACAAGAACCAATTATTTCTCTTGAAAATTTAGTTATTAAAAGTCCATGACACAGATATATCACACTCCAAAATCCAAAGAAAATGGAAGAGTGTTCAATTTTTTTAATCAAACTTTTATTGGTGAAGGGTTAATTTATTACAAGAACTTCATTAATGAAGTGCAAAATTTTAAACGTAACGTTTATTGAATAGAAAAATAATGACCAAAACGTCAAAAAAAATTGTGTGACGGGTAAAGAGAAATCCAAATTCCAACCCTGCCTGCCACCTGTTGGTGAGTGGAGGTTATTCACTTTTCATTTACAGCTTACCAGGTTACTCATGTTACCAATATTTTCACATGGCTCATTTTAGGTGACTACTTATTGTACTTCTTTATAAAGAAAAATTGGTAGATAATTGTATTATTTGAAATCTATAACAAATCCAGGCAACAAAATTACAACAAATAGAAAATTATGCAAAAAATTCACCAGGGCACTAATGTGTGGATAACCTATCATTTCTTAGATCCTCATAACTTACCAACACCTACTATATTGGTATACACATAATATGGCATTTACCTGAAGTATTTCATATGTATATAGAAGTAAATAAGTTGTATGACAATTGTTATGGTAGATATAAGATGTGTATTATAGTTTATATTTCAATTTTTCTTAAGTAGCATGCATGTGTGGTTCATATAGTGACTACAATTACCAAATATATTTCAGTGAAGATGTGAAGATGATCTCTCATTAGGTCCTAATTACTTAAAGCATCATTAATTAGCTTTCCAAATGAATAAAATATGTTAACAAATTAGTTAAAACTAAGAAAACAAATCATGCTTTAAAAAAATATGGCACAATGAGTCACACTCTGAGATTTATTTAATTACTCATCAAGTGTCGCTACAACATATATATGATCACCATTACCATAGAAATGGGACATGTGACCATCATTTTGGTTTCGCCAATGACATTCCACATCATGAGCATTGTTTAGGGTTGATTGTGTTGATTTTTTTTAAACAATTCATTTATACATTTTATGGAAATTATAGACACAATTTATAATCACATTACAAGATCATGATGTATGGATATTCCTTATCATTTCTTAGATACTCACAACTTAACAACACCTAATAGATTGATATACACATCATATGGAATTTACCCCTAGAATGCCACATGTATCCTAAAACAAATTAGTTGTATGGAAATTGTTATGGTGCATATATGATGTGTATTATAGTTTATCTTATAATTTTTTTGAAGTAGCATACAACAATTTACATAGTGATATGAGAACCACTCTCTAGAGTATACATCGATTTTGTACACATGGCTTTTCAGTTGATTTTTAAGATATATCATTGGTGATGGTCACATGATTATATAATGAACCATTAAGTTGAACTATGAAATTATTCATCACAACACACACACACACATATTGATGAATTAATAATTTTTCTCATATAATTTTTTTAATCTATTTTGAAAAAAAAATTTATATATAATTATTTCTAAGAAGAAAAAGAGAGAATTCCTTACCATATCTTCGTAAAACATATAATAGTAAGAAAATTAATCTATTGAAATTTCATTTCCAAACATATTCATGGAGTAAAATGAAGATTAAAAGGAGATATTCATGGATTTACCTATAACATCACCTCATAATTAAGAATGTAAATGTACAATATTGATGATACATAGGTTAGGAGAAAATTAATTTATTGAAATTTCATTTCCAAACATATTCATGGAGTAAAATGAGGATTCAAAAGAGATATTTATGAATTTACTTATAACATCACCTCATAAAAGTGTAAGTGTACAATATTGATAAAATTTATTTATATATGATAAATAATAAACCTTTATCTCACATGTATCATATAATCTTATAAACAAACACATTCTATAATATGCAATAAAAGTTAAATTACACAATCCACATGGAAATAAGACTTAGTTCAAGCAAAAGAAAATAAAAAATAAACCATAAGTGACACGGATTTTGCAAAGGCATATAAGTGTCGTTTATTGCATATAAGTGTCGTTATACCGACGACGGACAAAGCATTTCTATTGCGACAGATGCCTCCAAATGTCACAATTGCGACACTTAGACATTGTGTCGCAATTGCGACGTTTGGAGGCAGCCGTCGCAATAGCGACGCTTTGGGGCATAGTGTCGCAATTGCGACGTCTTCCTCCAAACGTCGCAATTGCGACACTTTTTCTAAGTGTCGGTATTGCGACACCTTTCTCTAAACGTCGGTATAGTGATGGTTTCGGGCGTGATTGAAAAAATTTGGGAAAAATTCCGACATTTGGTCAAAAGTGTCAGAACCAAGTGTCGAAATTTCCCCCAAATGTACTAGTGCTTTGTCGCTCGAGGGTTTCTTTGAGAAATATTTTGAAAGGATATTCAACCCCCTCATTTTTATTTTCTTTATCCATGAGATATTTTCGGGTTCGGGGAGGATGGTCTTGCAAAGGTTCAACTAGTTCAAGCCCTAACTCCTTATACTCGAGCTCATTGGGGATATGCACAGAAAAACAAAGAAAGAGCAGGCTGCTCTGATACCACTAATCTAAATTTATGAAGGAATGAAATGAAATACATATAAGAACATAAACATATTGAGACAACGAAAACATAACTTCAATTCATTAATAACAAAGTACTAATAACTGCTACATGCAAAATGGAAATAAACTAGCTTAGGTGATGGTAGCTTATCTCTGACAAAAGATGTGGCAACGACATTCCTTCTGAACTGTCTTACAATGAGGCTTGATGGAATTTTTATCATGTTGAAACAATTGAAACCCTAAAAATCCAAAAACCTAACCCTAGGAGATGAAGCACCAAAAGCTTGTGGGCCCAGTTGGGGTTAATTTGAACGTCAAATTCCTGGGGTTGTAACATTGGCATATGATCTCTGTTTGACTATCATAATACCTCGATTCAAAGATCTTGAAGAAGAGGCCAAAAACAAGCTAGTAAAATAGTTTGGCACTTTTCCAATCTCTCCATTTTCCAAAAAAAAAATGTCTTTTAAATCTTCAAAATGGCTTCGAAAGTTTAGGACTCTAAAAAAATCCAAAATATTAAGTCGGGCTATAATTAAGGAAACTGAAAAGAAACAATGATGGGGGTCCAAGGGGAATAGGTGGGTGGCCACCAATATACACCTATATCAATCCTACCCCCTTAGGAAGCAATGGTCCCATTGCATTGAGTGCTTCTAGGAGATGGGGAAATTTGTAGAAATTATACAAACAATATGTATACCAATGGATTCAATCCGATCATGCGATATGCTAAAGCAAGATACTGAATCCTTATACAAATTAATTGTGGAAAATAAACACGATCGCCAATCACACCAAGTAAAATAAAGAAAAAAATCAATCCACGACACATATATTTTTCCTGGGAAAGCTTGCTGTTCAAAACCCCTCTTTCTTCTATTGTATATTCAACCAAGGAATCATGAAACAATTACAATGCACTCTTCTCACAAGAGTCTGCTGCACCCTTCTAATTGTATCACACTAATCTAGACAAAACCGACCAACACTTATCCAATTTCCTGCCTCTGCTCAGCCTGCCTTGCTTGCGCAATTCATGTGGAATGCAATCCCTATTATTTAGGAATTTTAGCTTTCCAAAACTGTGTAATGCTCATGGGAAATCCTATCGGTGTATTACTATATGTGGGCAGTTTGCTAATAATAAAACTGATAGTTAACATCCCTTTAACCTTTGTCTCAACTGGGTCTTCATCAGAATTGACATGCATGCATCTATTAATAGTAAATCATCAGTTACTTGACAGATCACTGCATGTGAATTAAATCTGATTTAAATCACTTGACCTCTCACTAGTGCAACAATCAGTTACAACTATTTAAACCGATTTTAAATCAATTAATCGAGTTAACTGATTTCTCATGCATTAAACTAATGCATTAACTACAACTTGGACTAAACAAATAGAATCACTCTGCATGCCTCACCGACCACCCTCAACTCAAATTCCATGAGCTAACTGAGTTTATCACACTCAGTTAACTATTACAAGTGATTATGAGATAAGATTACATTTTTTTGTCCAATTTAATTAAGGGAAAATTAAATTAGACACACATTTCTTATTGAATTTTCAACACTCCCTCTCAACAAGAAATGGATTATCAGCTACCTCGATCCTGCCTCTATGGTATTCGAATTTTCTCTTGGCAAGCGCCTTCATCAGAATATCTGCATCCTGATCCTCTGTGGGAATGCATTGAAGTAACATAATGCATCTCTAAACACAATCTCTGAGATGGTGGTACCAGATGTCAATATGCTTGAACCTATCATGGAATAATGGATTAACCGAGATTTTTATGCAACTCTGGTTATCACAATGTATAACCGTTTGATCCATCTGATGACCAAAAAAACAAACAAGAATCTTCCTCATCGAGATGGCCTCACATGCAGCCTGACTGGCTGCCATGTACTCTGCATCGGCTGAACTGAGTGAAACTGATATCTGTTTCCTACTGTACCAAGAAAGTGCTGTCGATCCTATGCTGAAGATCCATACTGATGTGCTCTTCCTGTCTGATGGACTTCCTACCCAATCTGCATCGGTGAAGCCTTGAAGCTTCACTCCCTCTGTCTGTCTGTACCATAATCCATACTCTGTAGTGCCTTTGATATATCTCAAGACATGATTTCTCACTTCCAAAAGATATTGGTTTCCTTAACCATAGCTTGAATCACTTGGTTAACTGCGTAGCAAATGTCTAGTCATGTGTTCACCAAGTACATGAGTGAACCCACAAGCTGCCTATAAAAAATAATGTCCACTACCTCACCTGAAGTAGCATCCTCCTTCCTCTAGTTTCCTGCAAGAGGAGTCTCCATGGGTTTACATCTGTCCATGTGGAACTTCCTCAAAATATTTTTGGCATAATTGCCTTGAAAAACAAATAGCTCCCCATCTTGCTGCCATATCTCCAAACCAAGGAAATAGTGAAGGAGTCCCATGTCCTTCATCTAAAACTCTCTTGAAAGATCCTCTTTGCAAGAAGTTATGAGATGCTCATCACCTATCAAAATAAGATCATCAACATAAAGTACGATAATCAAAAGCCCAACCCGGTGAAAAAACTGTCAATCTTGGTGTACTAATCATGAGGTGCTTGCTTCATCCCATACAGTGCTCTCTTGGGTATGCACACATGCAACTCACTGTCAGAGATATCAAAACCTTCTGGTTGCTCAATGTACACTTCTTCCTCAATAAGTCCATTTAGAAATTCAGTCTTCGCATTGATTTGATGTATCTACCACCCCATCTGTGCTAAGAGTGCTAATCAATGATTACCTTGATAGAGCTAATCAATAATTACCTTGATAGAGCTAATCATTGATAGAGCTAATAAATGATTACCTTGCAACCGGTGCTAAAGTATCCTCATAGTCAATCCCCTCAACTTATGAGAATTATCAGGCTAAAAATCTAGCGTTGTACTTCTCCACACTCCTATCAGCTGCCCACTTCACCTTGTAGATCCATCTAGATCCAACCACTGACTTCCTGACTGGTCTTGGGAAAACTTCCCATGCACTGTTCGTGACAATGGAGTCATACTCCTCAACCATGGCATCAACCCAAATTGGTTGCTGCACTACTTCCTCAAAAGAAGATGGTTCTATCACAATACACTTGCTCATAAGAGCCATGTATCTAATAAAAATATCTGTAGACTGTCTCTATCTGCGTAGTGATGTAGGTTCTCCTACATGTTCTGCCACATCAAGTCTCAATCTGTCAGCTTCTGTGGTGCACCTTCTGCCATGTCTCGTGGATGGCTCTGCATGAGCGGTTTTTGCCACTCCTTAATCCTCCACATGTGGATGCTCCACATCTTGAGGTTCATCCTTTGGAACCAAGAGTTCCTCATTTGCATGCAAATCAAGCTCCCTCTCAAGGGATAATCACATGGCTTTCTCCTCATCAAATTTTACATCCCGTCTTACAACAGTCATACTGCTGTTCAACAAATACACTCGATAGTTGTGGGTAGTACCAGTGTACCCCAAAAATATCCCAATCTTAGCTATTAGTTATAGATTCTTTTTGGAATATTTGGTCACATGGAAATAGACATATGAGCCAAAAAATTTAAAATATGAAACATCAGGTTTCTTACCAGAAAAAGCCTCCTCTGGTGTACTCATGCCAAGTATCCGATGAGGGCTACGGTTCTACCCAAATACCGCTGTGTTGTATGCCTTTGCCCACAAATTCAACGGTAGGCCCTGATCATGCAACATCACTCGTGCTGCACCCACAATTTTTCTGTTATTTCTTTCTACAACCCCATTCTGTTGTGGGTTATGAGGTGCAATCAACTCTCTCCAAATTCCTTCTTTGGCACAAAATTTCTTGAATTAATTGGAGATGTACTCACCACCATTGTCGCTCCTCAGAACGTTCACATGCTTCCCTGTATCTTTCTCAACCAGTGCTTTGAACTCACAAAATTTTGAGAACATTTGATCTTTCTTCTGCATGAAGTAGATCCAAAAATTTCTAGAAAAATCATAAAAAAAATCACATAATACCTGTGATTTGATGTTGAACATGTAAATAATGGTCCACACACATCTGAGTGAAATCTCTCAAGGATTTATGCTGATCAGTTCTCCTTCCCGTGAAAAGTGGATTTTGCATACTTCCCATGGTACATCCCTTGCATGTGTCTATCTGTGCAAGAATACCCTTTGGAAGCACTGTATAACTCTATTGCATGACCTTCAGAGCACCGTGGTGTAGATGGTTCAATATCCTATGCCATAACTCACCCTCATACTGGCTTACTACTTTGCTTGCTTTACCCATCAATGCTGCACAACCATCTACTTCAATTTTGTAGAGATTATTTGTACGAATCCCAATATTCTTGACTTTTCTTGTGGCTTTGTGATGAAGGAATGCTTTCCCTTCACTGAAAACCACATCATATCCTCTATCCTCCAACATAGAAATTGAGACTAAATTATTTTTCAAGCCTGGTACATGCATTACATCTTTTAATAAGAAGGGTTTATCTAACTATCTCTGGAATGTAACTATACCAATCCCGATAGTTTTATACCTCCTTCCATCACCCATTTCGATATGCATCTGAAGATCCTTCTCCTCCAAGCTACTAAAAATCTCTTTGTTTCCCGTCATGTAGAAAGATGCACCACTATCCAACTACCACATTGATCCCATCACAGTAGACATCATGCATGCGATGAGTGAGAAGTCCAACTCAAATTGTGAAGCCAAAGCTTCACCAGCTGCAGATCATAAATCCTTCTTGTTCTTGTTCTTCTTCTTGTGTGGACAATTAGTGGCATAATGTCCATGCTCGTGACAGTGAAAAAATTTCAATCTCAAGATGTCACACTTCTTGCCTTCTTTGCTGGTCTCATATTTGGAATAGGATTTCTTTCCCTTCCCCTACTTTTCCTTACCGTCCAAGGCACAATTTTCCTCATCATCTGCCTTGGATGAGGATCCATCCCTGGTATTCCACTTGAATTCTTCTTGTACCAAATCCGACCAAAGTTTCTCCCAATCTGGTAGCTTCTCCCTCCCATTGATAGAGTCCTGATAACTATGCCAATTATTGGGAAGGCCTAGAAAATCTAGGCTCACCAAGTCATCATCTGCTATAGTAATCCCAACACTCCCAAGCTCATCTCGAAATTGGATGAACTTGGTGAAATATTTTGGAATAGCGTCGCCTTTCTCCATTTTGATTTTCTCGAGCTTGTCCTTTAGTGCCAATTTTCTATGGTAACTTCTACTCTGAAATAGATCTGTCAAAGCCTTCCACATTGCATATGGAGTCACTTTTCCATGGAGGCTTGAGACAATGAGGTCTCGAACTCCCTCTACTAAGACCCTCCTCACCTTTGCAACCTTCTTTTGCCAAGCATCAAGAAAAGCGGTGTTTGCTGCTGCAGGTTTGGCAATATCATTATCAATGAATTATTTCAACCTGTTGTCCTCCAAAACTGCCTCCATTTTATCTTTCCATGAAATATAATTAGAACTTCCCTCAAGTGCATATTCCAATCTTAACCCATTGAAAGCCATCTTGATTTTCTCGTTGCATCAAAGAATATTTTGCAAATTCGAATGTTATTCAACACAAACTCAATTTCTTCTCCACTATGATGATTTCCTACGCTCTGATACCATGTATAAATTATACAAACAATATGTATACCAATGGATTCAATCCGATCATGTAACATGCTAAAGAAATATACTGAATCATTCTACAAATTAATTGCGGAAAATAACACGATCGCCAATCACACCAAGTAAAGGAAAGAAGCAAATCAACCCACAACACATGTATTTTTCTTGGGGAAAGATTGCTGCTCAAAACCCCTCTATTTTCTATTGTATATTAAACCAAGGAATCATGAAATAATTACAATGCACTCTTCTCACAACAGTCTGTTGCATTCTACTAACTGTCTCACACTGATCCAGAAAAAATCGACCAACACTTATCTAATTTCTTGCCTCTGCTCAGCCTGCCTTGCTTGCATAATTCACGTGGAATGAAATCCATATTCTTTAGGAATTTAAGCCTTCCAAAAATGCGCAATGCTCATGGGAAATCATATGGGTGTATTACTGCATGCGAGAAATTTGCTAATAATACAAATGATAGTTAACATCCCTTTAACCTTTGTCTCAACTGGGTCTTCATCAGAATTGACATGCATGCAGCTATTAATAGTAAATCATCAGTTACTTGACAGATCACTGCATTCGAATTAAATTTGATTTAATTCACTTGACCTCTCACTAGGGAAACAATCAGTTACAACTAATTAAACTAATTTTAACTCAATTAATTGAGTTAACTAATTTATCATGCATTAAACTAATGCGCTAACTGAAACTTGGGCTAAAAAACAAATAGAATCACTGTGCATGCCTCACCAACCACCCTCAACTCGAATTCCATGGGCTAACTGAGTTTATCACACTCAATTAACTATTACAAGTGATTATGAGATAAGATTACAATTTACTCTCCAATTTAATTATGGGAAAATTAAATTAAACACACATTTCTTGTTGACTTTTCAACAAAATTTCTGCTGAAATTGGTCATTGGTGAGCCACTTGCCTTAGTGCAGGAGTTGGCCAGCTTTGACAACCTGATACAGTTGGATCTTATGCTAGAGGTTGTTATTGATATGTTTGTCCATAATCCAATTATTTGTGTCATGTTCCATGCAGTCCGGGTTTAACTCTGTTGGTGTGAGTTGTTCTGCAATATCTGATGTGTCTATTAATGGTGGAAAGTATGTCCAGAAGCGGTTCACATTGAACATTGGGTGCAAGCCAAGGAATGGGGGAATGTGTTTTTCAAAAGTGTTGTCTCCCAAAACCTTGGTGATGATGTAAGGCCCATATCATAGCTTTTTGAATCCACATGAAGCTTTTGTGGCACCTGATGTTGATCATGTTGCTCCTTGTACTTGGCATTGGACTTCTCCAAGATGTCGTGAACCTTCTGGAAGATGTTTTTGATGCGTTCAATAAACCTGGTTTCTTTATCAACCTCAAAATATACATGTGTGGATTATGTTTGTGTAATTTCATGAAGCATGGTGCTATTAATTAGACACATTGTTTGAAATCAAAGACCCACTTGAAAGGGATTGCAACCAATCAAGTTATGGAGAGCTCAGTTATAGTTGTGTTGCACATAAGGAAGACTCTCATCCCAGGTTCACAAATTCTTGGAGTTTTACATGCAAAGTATGTTCACTATCATCTTATTGACGACTTCTGTTTGGCCATCAGTATGGGGATGGAATGCATTCAACTTGGTGAGCTTGGTTTCCAATAGTGTCTAGAGGCTCGATCAAAATGTGGTCAGGAACCTACTATCCTGATCTGATATAATGGTCTATGGGATCCCAAAGTGTACCCACACTCGTTAAAATAAGAGCTTGGTAGTGTCCTCTACTGTGATACTCTTTTTGCAAGATGCCAATATAGCCATCTTAGAAAATTTATCCTCGACAACAAATACATAGTCATTAGAGTGCTTGGTAGAAGGGAGGCCAGATACATATTCCATGGAGATGGATTCCTAGAGCTGGATGGGAGTAGGAAAAGGAGTGTGCAAGCCTTGCTTCTTGATGGTTGGCTTGGCGATGGCATAGGCACTGCAAGATTTGATGTATTTTCTAACATCCTGCTAGAGTTTTTGCCAATAAAAGTACTTCTATAGTACGAATACAATTTTCTCCACACCAAATTGTCCTGTGAACTGAATGTAGTGTGCCTCCCAAATCATCTTGACATGCTCACTTGAATGAATAAAAAGGTTTCCCAAGTAGCATAATAATACATCCTGGAGGTGGAAATCAAGAAATTTATTTCCATCCACTAGCATTTGGTATGTGGTGGCAAATTGTTGATCATTTTTGTATAGTTATGACCATCCAGAGGTCTTGTTTCCACAAGATTTGAGAACAATAGTCAGTGTTGCAACTGGGGGCTAGTTGAGGGAATCTGGAACATGATTTGTGCTGAATTTTTTGTATTTAATGTTGAAGTGGAATTATTACAGATATGTAGAATACTTTTGATGGAGATATTTTTTCAAATTCCTTTGTGTCTGTATAAAATTAAGAGGTCGATGATTATTGTGGATGACCATATGCTTCCCTAGAATGTAATGTTTCCATTTATAACAAGCCTGGACAATAGAATACATCTCTTTATCATATGTGGGGTATTTTTGAACTGTATCGGAAAGTGTATCACTGTGATACGCCATTGGATGCCTATGCTAGGTGAGGACTTCACCAATAACATAGTCAGAGGCATCTATCTCAATTTAAAATGGCTGATGCAAGTCAGAAAATGTGAGTCCATGTGCAAAGCAGAGGCAGTGTTTTAGCTCAATGAATGCATTATGTTGGGACTCAGACCAGGAAAATATTTCTTTCGCTTCGCCTTTGGTAATCTGACTAAAAGGCCAAGTGATATGGAAGAATCCCGACATGAATCTCCAATAAAAATTTGTGAGACCCAAAAAGTTGCGAAGCTCTGTTAGAGTGGTCGAGGCTGGCCAATCCTGAATGAATTGGATCTTCGCCGGATCCACATGAATGCCTTGCTCATATTTGATGTAACCAATATATTTGACCTGACTCATGCCAAAGGTGAATTTATCCAAGTTGGCACATAGTTTGTGCTGCCACAGGGTTTGAAGGACCTTCAGAATGTGTTGTAAGTGTTCTTCCCAATTCTTGCTAAAGATGAGGATGTTTTCTAGATTAACAACCAAGAACGAGTTGGTGAAGGGATGCAAGGTGTCATCCATTAGCCTCATAAAAGTATCAAGGGAATTTTTCAACTCGAAGGGCATGGCCAACTATTTAAAAAGGACCTCCTTAGATTTAAAGGCAGTATTCCATACATATGTGGGCTATTATAACCTGGTGATAACGAGAATTAAAAGCTATATTGTTGAAATACTTGGCCGCATTGAGAGTGTTCAGAAGGTCATCAATCTGTGGGAGTGGGTACCTGTTCTTGATAATGATTTTGTTTAGTTCTTGATTGATGAGCCTTAGTATTTGTAGAGCTATAAAAAGGGTCTCTTTCACCTCTAATTACCTCACATTAATATGTCAATCCGTGAGCGTTTTGTTATTCCAAAGAGTGTCTCATTCTGAGGCTATCACTTGTTAGAGTAATGCTAGTAGTACAGTGTTTAGAAATACAAGAGTAAACGGATGCTTGTCTATAACTAAGTTACTTTAAAAGAATAAATCACACGTTCAGAAAACTAGGCAGCTTATCAGTCAAGGGTTCGGCAGCGATAACCCATCCCTTTGGAAACTGATGGAAAGGAAATTAGAGCATAGACCACGGGTCTGGGAGCTAGACAGTGAATGCTGAAGCTCACTACAGCCTTAGATCGTCTCTCACACCAAAACAACAAATGCGAGTAAATGGAATGGCAGATAGCAAAATGGAACATCAAATAAAGAACTGAACAGCAAATCTGGAATGGAACGGTAATCGAACAACTAAGTCTCGCGAGTTGTAACCAAACTTAATCTGTTAACCCAAATGCACTCTTCGCAATCAAATAACAATCTTTCACTCTTAAGGCAAATCAAGCAGAACACACTAATGGAACAACACTAACTATTGATACATTATGGAACAACACTAATAAATCATATACGCACACAACACGCTGGAATAGTAATCTGATCGATCTCAATTAACATGAATACGACTGTGCTTCCAAATAGAACATCATTATTTATGAATCCAACAATCATGAAGAACACAACTTTAAATGAATCTATGACATGAATGTTCAGTACAAAAGCTCCGTAACAGAACAGTAGGAATATTCGGTTAAGACTAATAACATGCAATCAACTCTGAAAGGATCAGTAACATAATATAGAGTCAATACACAATTCTATCTGTAAAAACCTTAATGATTTAATCTTAACAGAGCATGTAATAGCAACTTATAAAGCATACCAGATTACCGAATAACAATGATAAGCAAACCACCCAGAAATCAAATCGTATTGATACAGAAGCAAGTGTCCTCCGGGGCCGGGCCCTTAGCCTCCAGGGATACACCGCCTTAAGTTAATCCAGACACAGAAATGAGGTAATCACCAAGCTTATATTAATGCATAAGACAAAAGTACAATGAACCAGTTCTCAACGAGAATCGATGATCAAAGTTGATTTTTAACAGAAAATTACATAAAAGTATATATCTCCAAGCTAACAGTGCTGTCCCTTTATATAAAGGTGACGGTGGAGATGTCCAAGTAACAAGATAAATAAAGCAGCGATCCCTCAGGATCAAAGATCCTGAGGGATTCGCCAAACTGTTAATCCTTCATCTTTTCTTTTCTTCTCCGCCGAGCTGGTGTCTTCTCCTCCTTTTCCGGGCCGATTTGCTTTGATCTGCTTAGCCTTGTTTGCATTCGGTTCCCCTTCAAAGGGACAACAGTTATCTCGTCTTTGTCCTTTCCTTTGGAATGACAACTCCTCGTTTTCACCTTTTCCTGCACAGAAAAATAACAATTATCAGCGGTTAAGTCTTGCATATCAACTCTCACATGTTTTGTTATAATTATTTATCATTTTCCAAATTCATGATGCAAAAAGGTTCACAAATTCTACTAAAAAGCCACTGAAATGATCATCAAAAGCATACCTTTTTAGTACTCCACAGTATTGCAACAAGAATTTTGCAACTCCTGAGGCTACCAACTTAAATTATCAACCCGAGGTTCATACACACTTAAGAGGGGCTGGCATTGTATGTGCAACCGACACCTTCCTCTTCCTATTTTGAATCCATTTGATGTAAGAGAAAGAATGAAATGAAACAAATTCAAATGAGAAAAGATATATGTAAGTCGTCAATCCTATGTTGCAAAAGGAAAATAAAAATAAGTAAATGTATTCTACTTTTGCTCGAAAGTAAATGACAGAAAGGAAATCTATTCTATTTGCAAAAATGTAAAGCACAATGAAAACCAAGAAATCTAATCTATCCTCATGGAAAATAAATATCATTAAAATAAATATATTCTATTTGTAGGAAATAAATGTCATAGATTACTTTTTCAAGAAGGAAGTCACACTTTGCGTAAAGTAAATTGCGGAAAGGAAATCTATACTAATTGCATAAATCAACATTCAAGAAGAAAAAAATATAAGACCTAAATGGCGACCTAACCAAGCCTCAACTCAACCAATTTGGTCTCAGATAATTCATAGGCTATAAATATACTTCCACCATGAATTTGGAGTGAATTTGGTTAAGGAATATCTCAAAAACAAATTGTTACAAGATTGCTACAAGAGTTATACATGATTGGTATTTCTCGAGTAAATTTGCTGAATGCTCAAGAAAATAAAATAAAAATGGGATAGGAAAATTTTTGTTATTAATTAGGATTTCCTAAGACTCCAATCCAAGGGGAATCACTCAAAAATACCCCTGTTAACATGTGCTAAAAAATCACAAAAAATTACTAAAAAAATCGGGAATTCAAGAATTATTGAGCTACTTAACCTATTAAATGCCTAACCTAATCAAGTGAAAATGATATGGGATAATTTTTTTTATTAACTTGAATTTTTTTATGACTCAACCAAGTGAAATAAGCTCAAAATAGCCTCATTAACATGTTATAAAAAATAGTAGAAAATTACTACTAGAAACCATAAATTTTAGAGAAATGAACTAGTAAGCTGATCTAAGTGCCCAAATGCCTAGGATAATAAAGTGAAAATGTTGTGGGATAAATTTTGTAATTAATTTGGATGTTTTTAAGCCCCAATAAAAGTGGATTAAACTTGAAATAATATACATGTGCTAAAAACTAACAGAAAATTACTACTATTTTGCTACATGATACTTCCAGAAATTCGAAAATTGTGAATTAGTAAACCAATCCAAGTAGATCAATCATATATATGATTTTTTTTTTTAATAAAGATGTGTCATGCTTGTGAATTCATACATAACCTGCGAAAAAAATCACTTCAATCATTTAACCAATACAACCTACATCGAATGAAACATGAATACTAAATGCAAAAATAGGAAAAACAAGAATAAAAGGTGCAAGTGAAAACATTCAAAGAAGATAAATAAATTGTACGGAAGAGCTTTGAGGCTCCTGGAATGGCCAAGCCCAAGGATACTTAGTGCCCTACGAAATAAATCAAGTTTTAGAAGCTAAAAATGGCACCAAACTTCATTATTTGAATCAATATTCCAAGTACATCTCTGCTAGAAAGGAAAGTGGGGTTGCTAAATAACAAGTTTTCTCCACAAGAAGACTAAGAAAATCATGCCTCTATAGGAAAATGAAAATGGGTACATATAAAAATTTATGGGAAAGCATTATCCTTGAAAGGAGGAAGCTCTCCCCTCCAAATTCCCTCAAAAAGTGGATTTGGTTCCCGACACTAGGAATCTGCATTAAATGATAGGGGGTACATTCCTAGATTTTCTTAATCATTGGAGCTCCAGAATTTGCGCAATAATTTCATAATATTTTTTTTTTCATTTTTTATCCGACCTTGGTCCATCCTTTTGCAAGGATCAAGTACCTAGATTATCTCATCCTCTAAATCCTTATAATCTGCCCAATATTCTCACAATATTCTACAAAAGTAAATAGTATTAGGCACATAATATGAAATTATCTCTAAACCTTCCTAATGAACATATCAAAGCTAAAAATACAATGCAAAAATATAAGTTTAATGTGAAAAAGGATGGTTAGATGGGCCTTAATTTGTATCTAATTTGGAGGCCCATCATACCCCCCTACTAAAAGTGTGGCTCATCCTCTGAGCAACTTAGTCACCTAATTGTACCCCATTCATGCCCCTGGTGGTATTTCATCTCATTCCTATAGTCCCACATCCTTTTCTTGCAGTAGTTCCCTACCTTCTTGTAGTATCATATTCTTCTGCAGCTGTTTAGTCTTGGCTTCCTTCCTTTAGGCTTGACTAGTGTGCCCAAGGCTACCAAAGTGGCAACCACTTTTCTCTTTGTATTTCCTTCTGAACAATTATTTGTTTCTCTTGTATTCATATTTTTTGGCGGGGGGTGTGTGGGGGGGTGGAGCGAGGGCCGGGGGGGGGGGGTGTTTGGAAGGTTCCTCAATGACCTTTGGGTTCCCTGATTCCTCCTTTTCTCCTTCTTTTATATTCTCCTCTTATTTTTCTTTTGGCACTTTTTCTTCTGCTTCAAGTTATTTATTTTCTTTGCCAACCTCTCTTTCTCCTTCTTCTTATTTTGTAGAGCCATCCTTAGTTGTATTTTATTAAAACCATCCCCAATGGCTCCCATTGTAGCTTCTTCCAAAGTTTTTCAAGAGATTTATGTTATCAACTACAAATTTTAGAACAATTTAGGGGTTTTTGAACATAATTCAAAGGTGTAATGATGTTTTTTTGGTTAGGGTAAAGAAAAGTAACTTTCCCAACTCAAAAAAATTTCATTACTCCACTACATGCTCAACTTCACAAAACATTTCACACTTGAATTTCATTTCATTTTTAGAGACCTACTACAAGATTTTATTTGGAAAAAAATTATTTATTTCACAAACTTATTGTTCACAAAATATGAGGAAAATTAGTTTCCTACCATTCCCTTGGATATTCCTTCATAAATCTAGGATTTTGTGGCCGAAATTTCTCATATTGGGCTCCTTTACACCTCTTGGGATAATTCTGAAGCACATAGTCTGCATCCTATAATACAAAATCTGCATCATGTAGCACCTACTCTATCTCCTGTAGCACACAATATACATCCTGTAGCACCTACTCTGGCTCTTGTAACAAATGGTCTATGGTCCCGAAGCTTCTATGTGGTAGCCTATGAGATTCTTGGGGTAGCTTATTAGACCTCCAACTATGGAAGTGGGCCCCTTTACAATTTTTGGAATGAAACCATTGGTACAAATAAACCTCAAGCCCAAATTATTCCATTTTGTGGCTTGGTGGTGGGCTCCGCATGTTGTATTAACTAGCCTCACCTACAACCTTCACAACTTACTCATTGGCCTGTTGGCCCACCCTCGTAGTCATCATCCTTTTTGACTTGACCTTTTCTCCATGTGTGATGAGGGAAAGATAACTTCATCTCACTATTTGAGGGTGGCTGAGATTGCTGAACCATACTTAGCTTATAAAGCCTCATCTCTCATGCATTGATAACATTTTTTTAACCATAATACACTCAAGAGGAGAGGTGAAGAACAATTCATACCTATGCCTCCTTGATGGTCTCGCTGATGTGCTGATCAATTGATGGTTGCATGGAATTTATAGACATGGTTGAGGCTTCTTTTGAGTGTCTTATGAGATGTCATTTATTTTGATTCGCTACTTCCTAAAATTTCTTTGAGAAAATACAAAATTTTAAAATGTGTTTTGTTGATTGAAACTTGATGATGCAAGTCCTTCTTGATGCAGGTGCTCTTCTTTGAATCAAATGCTACTTTTTGTTGGTGAAAAAATATCCTGTAGTAGCTTGCATAGGGACTTGCAGCTACTCAAAATCATAGTTTTGAATTCTGTAATGCTCCATGGTGATTGATTTCTATATCTAATGCTTTAGTTGTGGTCCTACATGAGATGTACAAACCATACTAATACCTCTCATATTTCCCAATATCACTTAAAAAAGTTCTGATAATTTATAAGAATGTTAAAGATGCATGTCAAGGAGCTTTGTGGTTATAGGAAAGGTCGATTATGGGGTGAAAGATATGGTTTTTGATGGACAACGATGAATTTTTGGACAAATAGGTGACTAAATGGTGTGGAGGATGGATGATGGTGGTGTGATAGACTTCTATTTTCATTCCCCCAAGGAAAACATAAGATCTGACCCATTTGTCTATGTCGATCACAATCTTGTATCAATTCTGATCAATCATGTAGCACTTTATGTCAATCCTATAACAACCTTGTTTAACCCATATCTCTCAAACGGTATATTGGATTGACCTGAATTTTTTTGAGCATGTTACCATCATCCTTATGCATATCCACATAAAATAATCTTGGCCAATATATGCAAAAAACTTGAGAAAATGAAAAAATAGGTTTTCAACTAGTAGGTCAGCCTAGGCGCCTCAGAGGAGGTTTTCACCTAGGATATTTTTCATTTTTTATCTTTTATATTCCCAACCCACTGACTGCCTCATGGAAGTTTTCAATTATTGAGCCAATATCAAGCACCTCAAAGGAGGTTTTCACCTGAGATTTTTTTTTCTCTTTTTCTTTTATTCCTTTATCCTACCCTACTTGAAAAAAATAAAATGTCTTTCAATAGGAATACTTCCAATGGAGTCATGTTCATAACAATATCACAAATAAAATCACGTGTAGGCTCAAAACATATGCTTTGACATGTACTTGAATATGAGATACCAACTACTTTGATGATGTCAAGAACTATTGAAGAAGGGAGTGGTGCTCCTGCTGAGTGATTTTCAAGAACCAAAGTTCAATATAACTGTGATGCCCTTGGTTCACTTTCTCATATGGATAATTTGTATTCCTTCTTCTTCCATGCAATTCAAATCTTCTACTTTTTCTAATTAGCCCCTTTAACACATAAAGTATTTGATGATAAACATGGTAGAAATTTTTCAATCCCAGGCTCCAATGGTTGCTCTCCATCAAAGGTGGTCTATGAATATTTATTTCCTTTGGATTTTATTCTTCTTGATATTTTTCTTTAATTATAGTAGATGAGTCTTATTTTTGGAATACTCTTCTTGATATAAGATGAATTCCATTTAGATCAAGAGGATGTTTTTGAATATTTTTCATCT
The DNA here is from genome assembly GCA_034641835.2 of Pinus albicaulis. Lineage (NCBI taxonomy): Eukaryota > Viridiplantae > Streptophyta > Pinopsida > Pinales > Pinaceae > Pinus > Pinus albicaulis. Next base: position 465,049,937 of record CM076580.1, on the reverse strand, counting down.
CAACATTGTAAGGGGGTTCAGACATTTTATTGTTGGGGTTGGGAAATGGCTGTGCAGGTAGTTGAGTGGGAGTAGATCTCTGAAATTTTTGTGGTGGAGGTGGATGAGATGGGTAGAATTGAGGTTGGTATGGAGGATATTGAGGTTTTTGAGGCAAATATGGATCACCCCATTGAGGAGGTTGGTGTTGATATGGATGAAAATGAGGAATGACATATTAGGGAGGATATGATCATGAATATGGAAGAAAGTATGGATAATTCCATGGGTGATGATATGGGTGAAAATAAGGATTGGCATAAGACCCTTGAAGTGGTTGAAAATGTTGGGAAGGATAAGACCCTTGATGTGGTTGAAAAGGTTGGGGAGGATAAGACCTTTGTTGATATGGGTTGCCAAAGTAGAGCTGATCCATGCCTTCTTCTAACTTCTCTGCCACATATTCTTCTTCTACCTGCAGATGATCAAGTGGGGGGGTTTTTGGTATTGAATAATATAATTTTTTTGTTTTTATAAAAAACTTGAATGAGAATGCTAATGCAATGAGAGACTCCCTAATGCTATTTTTTGTTGTTGCAAAAAATATGAATATAGAAAAGAAGAAAGGAATCATTCCAAGAATAAGAGAGTGTTTTCTTTGACACCCTCCATGCCAAAGACACCAAAAAGTGACGAGACCGAATATTTCAATAAGAATGTTGCAACTCCTGAGGCCACTGACTTAAATTATCAACCCGAGGTTCGTATAAGCTTAAGAGGGGCCGACACTGTAAGTGCAATTGAAACCTTCCTCTTTCTAGTCTGACCCCCTTTGATGAAAGTGAAATAAGGAAATGAAACAACTTCAAATGAGAAAATATGTAGGTAAGCCACCAATCCTAAGTTGCAAAAGGTAAATAACAATAAGCAAACCTATTCTACTTTTGCTCGAAAGTAAATGACATAAATGAAATCTATTCTATTTGAAAAAATGTGAAGCACAATAACAAACAAGAAAATCTAATCTATATTGATGGAAAATAAATGGAATTAAAATAAATCTATTCTATTTTGTAGGAAATAAAATTCCTAGATTACTTTTGCAAGAATGAAATCAAACTTTGCTTAAAGTAAATTGCGGAAAATAAATCTAGCATAATTGCAGAAATCAACATTCAAGAAGAAAGAAATATAATAGCTAAATGGCGACCTAACCAAGCCTCATATCAACCAAAGTGGTCTTAGAGAATTCATAGGCTATAAATATACTTCCACCATGAATTTTAAGTGAATTTAGGCAAGGAATATCTTGAAAACAAATTACTACATGAAATCTACATGATTGGTGTTTCTCGAGTTAACTTGTTGAATTCCAAAAAAAATAAAATGAAAATGGGATGAGACACATTTTTTTATTAAGTAGGATTCCCTAGGACTCTAATAAAAGTGGAATCACCCAAAAATAACCCTGTTAACATGTGCTAAATAATAACAAAAAATTACTACTAAAAAAAACATAAATTCAAGAATTAGTGAGCTACTTAACCTATCAAATGCCTCACCCGATCATGTGAAAATCATATGGGGTAAATTTTATTATTAACTTGAATGTTTTTATGAATAAATACAATTGTAATTAACTCAAAATAACCTTGTTAAAATGTTCTAAAAAATAGTTTAAAAATATTAATAGAAACGAGAAATTTCAGAGCAATGAACTAGTACGCTGATCTAAGTGCCAAAATGCCTAGGATAATCAAGTGAAAATGTTGTGGGATAAAATTTGTTATTAATTTGGATTTTTTTACGCCCCAATACAAATGGAATAAAATTTAAATAATCCCATTAACATGTGCTAAAAATTAGCAGAAAATTACTACTATTTTGCAACACAATACTTCCAGAAATTCCAAAATTATGAATTAGTAAACCAATCCAAGTAGATCAATCATGGATATGAATATAAAAAGTTTTAATAAATATTAATCATTCTTGTGAATTCATAAATAACTTGAAAAACATCTCACTTCAATCATTTAACCAATATAACCTACACCAAATGAAACATGAATACTAAATGCATAAATAGGGAAAATAAGAATAAAACATGCAAGTGAAAACATTCAAAGAAGATAAATAAATTGCACAACAAGGCTCTGAGGCTCCTGGGATGGCCAAGCCCAAGGATACTCAGATTCCTATGAAGGAAACCAAGCTTTAGAAGCTAAAAATGGAACCAAACTTCATTATTTGAATCAATCCAAGTACTTCTCTGATAGAAATGAAAATGGAGCTTCTAAATAATTTTTTTTCTCCAAAATAAGACTGAGAAAATCATGCCCCTAGAAGAAAATTCGAATTTGTACTTATAAAAATTGATAGGGAAGCATTATTATTGAAAGAAGTAATCTCTCCCCTCCAAAATCCCTCAGAAAGTGGACATGGTTCTCAAAATTAGGAATCTACATTAAATGATAAAGAGCACATTCCTAGATTTTCTCAATCACTGGAGCTCCAGAATTTGTGAAATAATTTCATAATATATTGATAATTTATTATCCAATATTGGTCCATCCTATAGAAGGGATAAAGTCCCTAGATCATCTCATCCTCTAAATCCTTATAATCTACCCAATATTCTCACAATATTATACAAAAAATAATAGTAATAAGCACATAAATGCAATTATCTCTAAACATTCAAAATGAACATATTAAAGCTAAAAATATGTCATCCAATGAAAAAAGAGAGGTTTAAGGTGCTGAAAGGTGGTTAGATGGGCCTTAATTTGTATCTAATTTGGAGGTCCATTACTGATAATCAATGCAGAGCCTCTACGTCCCATCCTTCTTCAGTACACGTACAATCGATCTCCCACAAGGTGAGGAACTTGGTCAGATGTGCCCTTTTAGCAACAAATCTTGGATCTACTGCTTTATATCTTCATTTTCCATAATGGAGTGTCGGTATATCAACCCATTAGGTAGTGGTGCTCCGGGAGTCAGATTGATCGAATGCTTGACCTAACAATGCAAGGGTACCCCTGTGGGTGAGGAGAAGATGTTATTATATTCTTCCACGACCTCATCCACCTGATTATGCTATGTGGAAGAACCTTTTCCCAGGGCCACAGATACAAAAATGATATTCCCCTTATTCTAAGATCGAATCATAAAGAAAAAAACTTCCTAGTTTGGGAGATGATATTACTGCATTACTTAGCAGAGATCAAATATATGGTGGGAGGTGGGGCTACCTCCAGTATCCTCTATAACTTATTTCCCAAATTAATAATAAAAGTGCAAGGCCTTGAGTCATACATAACATGACACTCCCACAAGTATGATTTGCCTAATAATACATCACAAAATTCAAGAGGGAAACATCACACAATACCTCATCCATGAAGGGCTTGATGTTGTAGGGAATGTGACACTGCTGGCTGAGGCAGATATCTCATCCTTCGTGAAACCACCCGATGGTGAATGACCATGGGTGTGGTGTGGTTAGTAGGCTAAATATCTTCACGAACTCTAATGAAATGCGGTTCTTTTGGCTCCCGCTGTCAATAATGAATTGCAGCATGTTATCACTCCCTCCTTTTCCCAAGGATGAGAATGGAGACTGAAGAAGGTAACCTCAAACCAATATTTAGGTTTGGTAGCTAGCCCTACAAAAAATAGAGAGGGATCTCTCAATGTCACTTTTACAGTCAATGAGGTGATTGTAGATGTAATGATATTAGGCTAGATATAAGCTTAGTGAATTAGATTTGTGTTTTGAAATTTTGCTAGATAGGAATGACAGTTAAGGAAATAGGTCTAGGTTTTAGGTCCAATTTCAAAGGTACAACTGCAGAGATGAAGATGATGGTAGGTAGGTATAATTAAGAACATACTTAAATTGTCATTATGTATAGGGTTTTAAAAGAGAAAGAGAGTCAAAATGAGCATGAAACATAAGTTCATTCATAAAAAGAGGTAAAAAAAAATTCATGAAAATCTTAAAGCACATCAAGTGAATTCTTTCATAGCCTTCTTGTGCCTGACCACTATTCACCATAAAAAATCAGAACTAATCTTTGTCCTTTTTCCCAAGAAATATTTAACCTTTGGTCCCCGATAATAGTGCCAAAAATGTTATCACTCCCTCCGTTTCCCAAGGCTGATAATGGAGACTAAAGGAGGTAACCTCAAACTAATATTTAGGTTTGGTAGCTAGCCCTACCCAAAAAAGAGAGGGATCTCAAAATGCCACTTTTACATTCAATTAGGTGACTGTAGATGTACTGATATTAGGCTAGATATAAGCTCAGTGAATAGGTTTTTGTTTTGAAATTTTTCTAGATAGGAATGATAGTTAAGGAATTAGGTCTAGGTTTTAAGTCTAATTTCAAAGGTAAAAGTGCAGAGATGAATATGAGGCCAGGTAGGTGTAATTAATAATATACTTAAATTGTCATTGTTTATAGGGTTTGAAAAGAGAAAGAGAGTCAGAATGAGCATGATACATGATTTCATTCATCAGAAGAGGTAAAACAAAATTCTTGAAAATATTATAAAACAAAGCATAAAAAGGAATAATTTTGTTCATAGACTCATAAGACCATCATATAGAAGCATATATGTGATGGAAATAAAACATAAACATTAAAAATGATGGTGATTACTGAGAAAAAATAATGCTAATAAGAATACCACTCGAATCCCAAAATTATAGCTACAACATGTCTTTGATTTCACTGAAAAAGTCTGTACATAAGCTCCACACTGCAATTAACAACTATCCAACCTCTAAAATGACTTGAGTTGGAATACATATAGAAAATAGAGAATATTCCACCTCAATTGGTCAAAACCTGATCCAAAATACAACATAAATGCACCTAATGGGTCATTACCTATAATTTAGGGAAGTTAGAAACAGTCCCCCCAAATATAGCTAATAACTAGGAGTGTTTGTCTCCTTGAGTAATTACATGATTCCTCAACAATGAGGGGCAAAAAAAACTCTCTTATACAAAAAAAATCTCATAGGACAGTTGTAACCTCGATATTTGGACCAATTTTCCTTGACATCTGCCTAGAAAGAATCCAAGACACAAGCGTCGTGCTACTTACAGAAGCATTTCACCTTTCAGCAGAAGCGTCGCACCACTTTGAGGGAATTTTGGGTGGCTTTAAGGCATCCTCCTGCTAATCTGAAGATTGGGAAAGGTAGCCCTGGATTTCCTCTATCCAAACCAACTTCAAAACTAAAAAATACCTCTTGCAAGGCCTTTAAAACTCCATTTTTCCAAAATTACTCCAGAAGTGCCACAAACAGGAAAAAATAGTGGCAGAAGGATGAAAAAGAGGGTGTTTTTCTCCAAAACCGGTGGGTGTCATGAAAACATAAGACCATATTGTTGAACCTCTAATTAAACTGAGAGGGGGGGGGTGAATCAGTTTAATACATTCCTGATCTTTTAAAACTTTTCATTAAACTTATCTACACCTTCATTACAAACTCAATTTGATGTGAGAGTAATTTTAGAATGTAATCATAAAGTATTAGTTTAATAGAGCAGTAGACTTAATATGAGAGCAGCAGATATTAAGAAAATGATACATATCAGATCAATACATAAATATCATGCACAGAGACACCAGATATAAGTGGAAACCCATAAAGGGAGAAAACCACATCTTATTATTGTTGTGATGCAAAGGCAAGCTCCAACTCCCTCTCACCACTGTTTTTCTGCAGGCACCAACCCACAGGAGGCTCCTACCTCAATTCTGCAAGCTACAACTTGCAAGGAAGCACCAACTCCCTTCAATTTTCTGCAGGCACCAACCTACAGGAGGCTCCAACCTCAGTCAGCTACAATTGACGACTATCAAGCTGCAACTTGATAGGGAAGCTCCAACTTCCTCAATTTATCAAACTGAATGCTTGCTGATTTTCCTCAGATATCAGCTCTGTTCTATAGCTTCTCTTAATCTTCTCCGCCTTCTATATTCTGCATTCTCTCTATATATGCTCTCTTCCTTGCTCTCCAAAAAACTCTCTCTGCATATCAAGATGATATTATTTATAGATTTCCTCACATGAATGTTTGTATTCTGCTTGGAATTCGAAATGGAAAGTCATGTCTCTTTGCCTTCTGCCTTCTCACTCCTTTTATTAGCTTACTCAGAAATTATAACTGTAGGTGTCAATTTTAACATTACAGTGGGAGTTTGTTTTCTCTCGGAGACTTGCCAATGCATCAAAAACAATAAAAATTTAAATAAAACATTTACATTCAAATTTAAATGAGAACTCCAGCTCACTCATTTTGTCTCTTGGCTTGCTGCGCATCTGTCTTTTCTACTGCTGTCGAGTGGCTGTTATATATCTTGGTTCATCTCTGTATTTATTTATCTATTCACTAGACTTGTGTGCATTACCATTTCTGTTCTCGGGCGACCTGTCAACATTATCTGTTCATACATGAGTTTAAGCATAATTGTTTGAAGTTCACATTACAATTTTAGTTCAATTTTCTTTTGTTCCATATTTCTGCTGCTGTCTCTAGTTCTTTTGTTCCCGCATGCTCTTGTAATAAACCCAATCTTCAGGCTTTTGTAATAAACCCAATATTATTACATATATGTTTCGATTTTCTTTATGCATACTGTAACATATCAATGTATATAAAAAATCTTGAACTATATCCAAACCTTTGGATATATTAACCATTCCTTTCAAATTCCACGGGGGTTGATGACTAACTCTTGAACCGATATACAAGGCCTCCGGAATTACAGACTCATGCGCCTTATCATATATATATATACCAATCATATCACAGTGCTCGTTTTATACCATTCCTTAATTCCGCGGGGGTAGCAAACTCGGGCCGATAGTGGAGTGGGACCCCCTCGGAATAAATGACGTCATCCTCAGCTGGGCCCATGCTTTACATACTCCATTATATATATATATATATATATGCGTTAACAGAACTCAATAGTTTATATATATATTTCCGCCCCGGGCCCACCATACAATTAAACGAATGCATACACCGTTAGATGTCGGCCCACCAGATCGACGGTTTATATGCATTTCGCTAAGCATCTTGGTACGATTTATAACGTGCGAAGGCGCAGTTTAACCGGGGTCTTTCAATACCACCTATGCCACGTGCTGTTTGATCAATGGAATCGCTCCTCGTCCCAGCAATACCGCCTGTGTACCAAAAGCGGTGCGGAATGGGGAAATATTATTTTGTAAAACCGCTGTGAGTTTAGTTTCCGGTCAGGTTTCCGTCTCCCCGCTCATGGTTCCAGTTTCCTCCAGGTTCCAGTTTCCGCTCGGGTTCCGTCCTCCATGATTCAATTATACATATATATATATAACATTTCATCGTATTTCAATGATATATATATATATATATATATATATATATATATATATATATTCGCCTCCGATGCGAAGTTTCGCTATCTGCAATTTCAGTTATATATATATATATATATTTCAACTCTGGTTCGACTATATGTATATATATAAAACACTCAAAATATTCTCATGTGTAACGCTTGGTTCTGTCTCCTTTATATTCTCTGCAATAACAGCTTCTGTCACTCTGCCTCTGCCTCTGCCTCTCCGGCTATTACTGTGATAACGACATTGCCAGATAGGTGCCTCTGTTATATTCGTTTCCTCTGCCAGATAGGTGCCTCTGTTATATTCGTTTTCGCTGCCTCTTTTGCCATCAATGTTGCCATCAATGACAACCTTTCCAACACATATATGGAAAGTAAATGGTTAGATAAATCCAAGCATAAAGAAAAATTCTCATTTGGAGGCATTGAGGAAAATATCCACGCCGCTGCGCGATGCTTCTTTACAATCGAAGTTTCCAAAATTTCCAAAAATCCAAAATTTTCCAAAATTTTCTATAGAAATAGGGCTCAAAGATGGATTGATATCTCTCTAACCATAACGTGTTTTGAAAAAATAAGAGGGTTTTTTTTTATTTGTTGTCATATTAACAAAAACCTCCATTTTTCAAAAATACTTTCTCATTTGTTCAAAATCCAAGTTTGACGTTGATCACTAGAGAAGTTTTGGGATGCAACTATATTTTGGAAAATTATATAAAATGATAACACCTATGCATAAAATGAAGGAGGTTTTTGTTCTTTATTGTTTTATTGACAAAAATCACTTTCAGTTTTGTCAAATTCATCTTCATTTCTTCAGAAAGTAAATTTGAAGTAGGACTGTCCTTGTGTGCAATGTACACCCTAGAAAATGATCACAAAACTTTGAAAATGATGCCATGGGTCTAAGTTGGCTCAAAATTGGAATGATGCCATCCCTTATTCGAATTTTTATTCTCACCTTCCATGATTTTTTTCAGCAAAAATAAACCCTAGTTTGATATGAAGGAAAGGAAGGGTGAAAACTAGGAAAACAAGGGAAAATGGGGCATTTTGTTTAGGGAGGGAAATGGAGGGGACAAGAGTTAGGTAAAATTTTGAAGAAACTAGGGGAGATAGGGTAGTTTGTTAGGAACACATTATAGGTGTAATTTTTTGAAATGGATAAGGGAAAGAGGGAAAAAGGTCCTAAACACAGAGTTGGCCTAGTATCTCTGCAAAAGCGTAGTGAGAACTAGGGTTTGAGTGAAATGATAGTTATGAGAGGTATGAGTGATATGTAGTGATTTGGTAGGGAATATGGGTGATGTGCGAAGGATTTTATGTGATGAAAATAGGGGTTTTCCAACTGAAACAATATTAACATCATAACAATCCAAAAACGTAGTTGAAAACCCAAGAAGAGGGAATCCACCCTTTGCTGAAGAAATTCACTTGAAGGAAAGGTAAGGAGTGTTCACTTACTGACTTGGGAGCACCTGAACCTTGAGAAATTATGAATTTACCCTTTTTATGCTTGATTGGCCTCCAATTTAAAAAGCACATCAAGTGATCTAGAAGCGCATCGTAGGAAGTAAACTCATGCTTTGGGGATGAATTTTGATGCTCTGGCGGCTAGGATGATGCTAAATGATGGATGGGTGCTCAATAAAACTTAAATGAGAAATTGGAATGCTTTTATGGTTTTCTCATAAGCTAGAGATCGATTTTTTGCTTTAGTCATGAAGTGACATCATATGTACTTTAAGGAAAATATCTTTTGAAATATTTGACAACGTAGCGTACTTCTTTGAAAAAAGGACAAGTTACCCTTTGTTTTATTTCCTAAATTTGCTAACTCCTAATGAAGGTGAATTGAATAATGAAAAGGCCTCTTATTTTCATTCTTCATAACATGATTTGGATGTTATGATGGTGAAACAAAAGAAGCCTAGACGATGACCTAGATGGAGGTATGTTGACTGATCTATGACCCTAGATTGATGATGAATGACATGAAATTTGAATTTATGATGACCATGAATGGGTGAAGGGATTAGCATTAAGACCTAGACAACATTTAGTGAATAAAATTTATTTGAGAATTTGTTTGAAAACATGGAATTTTTACCAAGGACTTCTACCAAGTAAAACTGAAAGAGTGTATTTGACCAATGAAAATTTAGACACTAACATTGGCTCCAGCTGGGGATGGGAGCTCGTTCAAGAGGTGTCAAGAAAACCATAGACCAAGAAGCCTCATCCATTGGGAAATGGAGTCAAAAATAAAAACAAAGCTCGATACTGAAATGATTGACTCACAAACTAAAGCAAAAAAAAAACTGACTTGAATTACATATGGCAGCAGACCATCGGGAAGTTAGGGCCTTCGCCGTGGGCTTTAAATCCTGTTGATAACCGCCCACCTACTGAAGATATATATAAAATAATGTGATAGGATCCCTCCAATGTAACCAATCCAGCAAATGGCTACTTGAATCCTGCTCACACTTTCCTTGAGCAGGCAGGAGAAACTAAAGATGGGCAAATCGTAGTGTCCACTGAATATGTGCTTATGATTCATAAATGCAAGAAGATTCATCTTCCCATATGGCTACAAAAAAATGAAAATAGGGCCTTCAATAATATCAGGAGAAAGGGAAGCTTGTTCTTGAAAATTTGTGTTTGAGGTAGCCATATTATCAAAAGAAAAAAAGTGCATATCCATAGGAACTAGGAAATACTCCTCTTCTTCACTAGACTCTTCATTTTTTTAACCTAGAGGAAGATCATATCTGCAAGAGGCTCTAAAAAAACCTCTTCTTTTTCACTACTTTATTGCAACTTATGATGGTCAATTTGAAGTCTAGCGTCTCCAAAATCATGCAAAATGCCTTTAAAATTTTCACCCAGAACTTCATGAAAATTATCAAAATGAATGAGTGCATCTTGGTTAACTAAGTCTGCTTTCATATCATTTCCAAAACAATAATCTGAATGTTTGTGAAAGGTTTCAATAGGATTAATCATACCATTATGCACAAACACAGATTTTTGATCATTCAAATCTGCATCGAGACATTTTGGGACAACGACTTGTGTATTAAAAAGTTGTTTTTCATTCTTTGTAAGAACATCCTCATGATAAGCTTCAAGTATAATAGCCATACCATTTATATCGGGATTGTTCTTTTTTGGATCAAACTATTCTGTTGTAGTCTCATTAGATAATTATTTTTGAAGACTATCATCTTGCTTTTTATGATGGAAAACAATCTCTGACACTTGATCCTCTTGCAACTGTGGAATGCTGTCTACACGAATTAGTTCAATAATTTCACCTTGATCACACAAAAACTGAGAAATGGGACGCATATTTTCACTTATCTCTGGAGAAAGGACATGGATATCCACATCATGTTCTTGATTGATTTCTTCTTCAGCTAAAAGAGAAATTGTTGATGGTTTTAAGTTTTCTACATGTTTTAAATTCTCTTGATCATATTGACAACTAACCTGAGAAGATAATTCATAAATCTCCTTTAACATACCCTCATCATCCATAAATGCTTGATCCTCATGAATACTTTAAAGATACTGAATGAAACCCTCAAAATGATCACAAAAATTCTGTACCAGCAACAAACATGGATAATACTCTTTATAATTTTTAAAAAAACTGAATGAAAATCCTTTAAAGAACATATACTAGATGGTCTCAACCATTCATACCATGTTCTTGCTTTTTCTTCCAGAGTAGCCATAATTATATTCATTAAGAAATCCTCAGGAAACTTAACTTTAAGTCTACGTACATGCATATTAAACTTGATCAAGTGCAAAGAAACATCATTTTTATTTTCATCTTTGAACATGGGAAGATAAGATAACCAATAAACACGAGGCATAGGATTTGGAAATCCAGGGATGTGCGTACAATTCATAGGGGCATACCTTCTAGCAGTTGAATCCATATTGAAAAAAATGAAGTCACCAAAAATTTCTTCAAGCTACTGGTTTTTGAACAATGGAGTCGCCATGAAAACTCATAACTTTGGATTCTTCGACACTAGAGTTGCCAGGTGAAAGATGCACAACCTTATTGTGCCTGACCACTATTCACCATTAGTAATTAGAGCTAATATTTGTCATTATTTCCCAGGAAATATTTAACCTTCACTCCCTCACAATGATTCCAAAAATGTTATCACTACCTCTGTTTCCCAAGGATGGTAATGGAGACTAAAGGGGGTAAACTCAAACTAATCTTTAGGTTTGGTAGCTAGCCCTATCAAAACCAGAGAGGGCTCTCTCAATGTCATTTTTACAGTAAATGCGGTGACTGTAGATGTAATGATATTAGGCTAGATATAAGCTCAGTGAATTAGGTTTTTGTTTTGAAATTTTCCTAGATAGGAATGATAGTCAAGGAACTAGGTCTAGGTTTTAGGTTTGATTTTAAAGGTACAAGTGCATATATGAAGATGAGGCCAGGTAGGTATACTTAAGAACATACTTAAATTATCATTGTGTATAGGGTTTGAAAATATAAGGAGAGTCAGAATGAGCATGATACATGAGTTCATTCATCAGAAGAGGTAAAACAAAATTCATGAAATTCTTATAAAATAGTGCATAAAAAGCAATAATTTTGTTCATAGACTCATAAGATAATTTTATAGAAGCATACATGTTAATTCAATAAAACGTAAAAAATCAACTTGATGGTGATTACTGAGAAAAACAATGCTAATAAGCATACCACTGGAATCACAAAATTATAGCTGCAACATGTCTTTGATTTCACTAAAAAAGTTTGTACATAAGCTCCACATTGCAATTAACAACTATACAACCTATAAAATGACTTGAGTTGGACTACATATAGAAAATAGAGAAGATGACACCTAATTGGGTCGAAACTTGATCCAAAATAAATCATAAATGCACCTAATGAGTCATTACCTATAATGTAGGGAAGTTAGAAACAATCCCCCCAAATTTAGCTAATAACTAGGAGTGTTTGTCTCCTTTGTAGAAATTATATACAAGATGCATGTATATATCCAGATTCTCCTAATCTAACAATATTAATCTTCTTGCTAAACACAAAATCCTTCCACTGTTAATATTTTTCAGAAATTTAAAATTCAATTGCAAACACATGAAGCAATAAAAACAATCGCACATAACACAATTGTTTAATGGGAAATTATGAAGTTGAAAACCCCAAATATCATATATTATGTATCATGGAGATCATTTAACAATCTCATACAAAGCTTAGTACATCAAGCTCTCAGTACAATCAATCGTCACACACTAATCAGAAGAAATTTGAAAATCCATGCACTGATTTCTTGCCACCTGATAGCCTGCCTCCACTGCGCGATCCCTACTGAAGAAGACCCCTGAATGAATTCGAATTGGCCTTACTTGCACTGTGCAATCCTCATTGGCAACTCCAATGTGTGTGTGGTGCAATCAATGCATCACTATAGTGACAATGGATAGTCCATCTTGCCCTTTCACCTATCTCTCCACTGGAACTGACATGCACTGTAGTTAACTGTTGTATTTGTTCAGTTGATTAATGAGTTATTATTTGTGAATTAATTAACTAATTAATTCACTCCACTCTCACTAGTGTATCATTCAGTTAGACTAGATACAAATAGCTCAACTAAGTTTAACTCCATTAACTAAGTTAAACTGAATAACAAATCCATGAACTACTCTTCCAACTCTGTCATAACTTTGCCACTTCAGTTCTAACTGAGTCCTCCATGCATGAACCACTAGTAAACCCTAGGAATTGCATAATTCCTTCAGCCCACTGATTTCACAAATCTGTACATTGAAATTAAGTGCTCCAAGAGAATAAGTTGATGTTTAGAGTCTGATTATTATTAAGAGCTAATAATAATCGACACTTCTATTTTTAGATTGAAGATCTATAAATAGACTTCGCCTAATATTCTAAAAATAGAATTTCATCTATTTTTCCAACTTGACCAACCATCCAAAAATAGCATACTACAACTTCTGAAATATGATCACCATGTCTAAAAATAGACATACACCTAAAAATAGTCTACGGGCCCACTTAGTGAAGGTGACTGATTTTCACTAAGCTCATCATCTTGTTGAATCTCAACACTCCCTGTCAACAAGATAGGGATTATCCTTCACCCCGATCCTGCCTCTATGGTATTCGAATTTTCTCCTACCGAGCGTCTTCGTCAGAATGCCTACATCCTGATATTCCGTAGGAATGTATTGAAGCAACATGATCTTCCGCTGCACACAACCTCTGATATAACGATACCATATATCAATATGTTTAGATCTATCATGAAACACATGATTAATCGAGAGTTTAATGCAACTCTGATTATGACAATGTATCGCTGTAGGATCTTAATGTGAACTGAAAAAACCAACCAGGATCTTCCTCATCCAGATAGCCTCACATGCAGCTTGACTTGTTGCCATGTATTCTGCTTCTGCTGAACTGAGTGCCAAGGATCTTTTTTTCCTTCCATACCAAGAAATTGTTGTAGATCCGATACTGAAAACCCCTCCTGATGTGCTCTTTCTGTCTTTTGGGCTACCTGGCCAATCTACATCCATGAAGCCAAGAAAATTCACCTCATCCATCTGTCTGTACCATAAGCCATACTCATATGTGCCCCTAAGATATCTCAGGACATGCCTGCCTGCCTTCCGAAAGATCTTGGTAGGCTTAACCATCGCTTGTGAAAGCTGGTTCACCGCATAACATATGTCTGGTCTTGTATTAACTAAATACATGAGCGAACCCACCAACTGTCGATAAACAGTGGCATCCACTACCTCTGCTGATGTAGCATCCTATTTCCTACAATTTCCTGGAAGAGGAGTATCAATAGGCTTGCAGCCTTGCATGTGAAACTTCTCCAGTATCTCCCGGGCATACTTGCCTTGAGACACAAACATTTCACCTTCCTGCTGCCATATTTCCAATCCAAGGAAATAATGAAGGAGGCCCAAATCCTTCATCTCAAACTCCTTTGCAATATCTGCCTTGCATGAGTGTATCAACTGCTCATCACCCGTTAGTATTAAATCATCAACATAAAGAACAATGATTAAAAGCTTACCCTCCACCACAATTTGGTACAGGTTTGCATCTGCCTCACTCTTGGTGAAGCCAAGTCCAGTGAAATATTTTTCGATACGTGTGTACCAAGCACGAGGTGCTTATTTCAGCCCTTACAATGCTCTTTTGAGCCTACACACATGTGACTCGCTGCTGAAGATCTCAAATCCTTCAGGTTGCTCAATGTACACCTCTTCCTCAATGATCCCATTAAGGAACATAGTATTCACATCCATCTAATGAATGTGCCAACCCATCTATGCTGAGAGATCAAGGATGGTCCTTATGGAAGAATACCGTGCGACAGGTGCAAAGGTTTCTTCATAATCAATCCCCTCGATCTGTGAGAAGCCTCGGGCAACAAATCTTTCCTTATACTTCTCGACGCTCCCATCAACAACTTGCTTTACCTTGTAGATCCATCTTGATCCTACAACTGATTTTCCCACCAGCCTTGGAACAATCTCCCAGGCACTGTTTCTGACAATGGAGTCATACTCCTCCACCATGGCATCTACCCATGTGGGCTCCTGCACTAGTTCTTCAAAAGAAGATGGCTCTGTCACGATACTTGCTCGTAAGAGCCATGTATCCAGTAAATTGGTCAGGTGTCTGTCTCTGTCTGTGCTGTGATGTAGGGACTCCTAAATTCTGTGATGCATCAAGCTTCAGTCTCTCAGCTTCTGTGGTATGATTTCTACCTTGTCTGATGTTTGGTTCTGCATGAGTGGACTCCTCCACTCCATGAATCTCCTCCTGTGGCTGATCCACATCTATAGGCTCATCTTTGGGAACAAGAAGTTCCTCCTCTGCATGCAAGTGTAGTTCCCTCTCAAGTGACAACTTCATGGATTTCACCTCATTGAATTTTATATCCCATCGCACCATAGTCATCCGACTGTCTAGAAAATACACACGATAATTATGGGGTGTTTCTGTGTAACCCACAAATATCCAACCTTTTGCAGTCGATTCCAGCTTCTTCCTGGCATCCTTTTTCACATGAATGTAAACAGATGAGCCAAAAATCTTCAAATGAGAAATATCAAAATTCTTACCAGTAAAAGCTTCTTCAGGTGTACTCATGCCAAGTACTCTATGAGGACAATGGTTTTGCACATAAAATGCAGTGTTGCATGCTTTTGCCCACAAGTTTATCGGCAGGCCCTAGTCATGCAACATAGCTCGTGCAGCACCCACGATCGTTCTATTCTTCCTCTCCGTGACCCCATTCTTCTGTGGGTTATGAGGCGCTATGAGTTCTCTTAAAATTCCTTCTTTGCGACAGAAGTCTTTTAATTCGCCCGAGATATATTCACTACGATTATCGCTCCGTAGAGCTTTCACTTGCTTCCCCGACTCCTTCTCCACCAATGCTTTAAAATCACAGAACTTTGAGAATGTTTCACTCTTCTTCTGCATGAAGAAGATCCATCATCTATGAGAATAGTCATCAACAAATATAACATAATACCTGTGTTTTGTTTTTGAAGCAACCGAGAAAGTTCCACACACATCTCTGTGAATTCTCTCCAGGATCACCGAAGCACGGTTCTCCTTCTCATGAAAGGTGGTCTTCACAAACTTACCCATATTACATCCCTTACACTTATATGACTACGCAAGAGTACCCTTTGGAAGTCCATTATAAATTTGCTGCAAAATATTCAAAGCGCCATGGTGAAGATGGCCCAATCTCTTGTGCCATAATTCGCCCTCATCCCGGCTCACCAGTTCTTCTGCTTTGCCCATCATTGCAGCGCAGCCATATACCTCCATCTTGTAGATATTATTAACTCGAATCCATATCCTATTGGTTTGACCCATTTTTTATGTCGCAGGAAAGCTTTTCCATCGCTAAAAACAACGTCATAACCTTTGTCTTCCAACATTGCGACCGAGACCAAGTTCTTCTTCAGACCTAGAACATGCATAACATCTTTCAACATAAATGGATTAACTGAATCCCTCTCAAAGGTAATGGTCCCAATGCCGGTTGCATCATATTGACCATCGTCACCCATCTCTATATGCATTTGAAGGTCCTTCTCCTCTAAGTCACTAAACAAATCCTTGTCTCCCGTCATATGGAAAGACACACCACTATCAAGATACCACACCGATCCCATAGAGCTTGAAACTAAGCATGCGATAAAAAATAAATCAAGTTCAAATTGCGAGGCTAAGGCCTCTCCAGCTGTAACTCTAGTAGCCTTCTTGTTCTTCTTCTTCTGTGGGAAGTTGGCGAAATTCCCATGTTCGTGCCAGTGAAAACACTTCACCTTGGAAAAATCCTGCTTCTTGCCTTTAGCTTCGGATTTTGAAGGAAATTTCTTCCCCTTACCTTTCCTTGCTTTTGCATCCAAATCAAAATTCTCTTAATCTTCATTCTTCGATGAAGAGCCATCCCTGGTACTTCGCCTTATCTCCTCCTGCACAAGATCCGACCAAAGTTGCTCCCATCCCGGCAGTTTCTCTCGTCCATTGACAAAGTATTTGTAGCTATGCAAACTCTTCAGAAGCCCAAGGAGAGCCAAGCTCACCAAGTCATCATTATCAACAATAATCCCCACACTTCCTAGTTCATATCTACAGTGGACAAACTTCGTGATATATTTTGGAATATTGTCACCCTTCTCCATTTTTATTTTTTTGAGCTTATCTTTTAGCACCAACTTCCTCTGGTCACTGCTGCTTTGGAAAAAATCTATCAAAGCCTTCCAAATTTCAAATGGAGTGTATTTCCCATGAAGGCTGGACACAATACGATCCTTCACACATTCCAACAGAATTCTTCTTGTCTTTGCTACCTTCTTTTTCCATGCGTCAAGTAATGTAGCACAGCTAGATCCCGGCTTAGGAACATCGCTATCGATGAAATCCTTCAGTACATTATCTTCCAGAACCGCCTCCATCCTATCCTTCCAGTCTATGTAATTCAAGCTCCCATCAAGGGCATACTCCAATCGCAACCCATTGAAAGACATTTCAATGTATACTCAACTGTCGCACCAAGAATTTTCTGCAGCAAATTCGAATTGTCCACCAGCACAAACTCAACAATTCTTCACAATTGCAATCTTCAAGAATCAACATTGCTCTAATACCATGTAGAAATTATATACAAGATGCATGTATATATACATATTCTCCCGATCTATTAATATTTATCTTCTTGCTAAATACAGAATCCTTCCACTGTTAATCTTTTGCGGAAATTTAAAATTCAATTGCAAACACATGAAGCAATAAAAACAATCGCACATAACACAATTGTTTAATGGGAAATTATGAAGTTGAAAACCCCAAATATCATATATTATGTATCATGGAGATCATTTAACAATCTCATACAAAGCTTAGTACATCAAGCTCTCAGTACAATCAATCGTCACACACTAATCAGAAGAAATTTGAAAATCCATGCACTGATTTCTTGCCACCTGATAGCCTGCCTCCACTGCGCGATCCCTACTGAAGAAGACCCCTGAATGAATTCGAATTGGCCTTGCTTGCACTGTGCAATCCTCGTTGGAAACTCCAATGTGTGTGTGGTGCAATCAATGCATCACTATAATCACAACGGATAGTCCATCTTGCCCTTTCACCTATCTCTCCACTGGGTCTCGACTGGAACTGACATGCACTGTAGTTAACTGTTGTATTTTTTTAGTTGACTAATGAGTATTATTTTTGAACTAATTAACTCCTCCACTCTCACTAGTGTATCATTCAGTTAGACTAGATACAACTAGGTCTACTGATTTTAACTCCATTAACTGAGTTAAATTGAATAAAAACTCCATGAACTACTCTTCCAACTCTGTCATAACTTTGCCACTTCAATTCTAACTGAGTTCTCCATGCATGAACCACCAGTAAACACTAAGAATTGAGTAATTCTTTCAGCCCACTGATTTGACAAATCTGTACACTGAAATTAAGTGATCCAAGAGAACAAGTTGATGTTTAGAGTCTGATTGTTATTAAGAGCTAATAATAATCGACACTTCTATTTTTAGATTAACGATCTATAAATAGACTTCGCCTAATATTCTAAAAATAGAATTTCATCTATTTTTCCAACTTGACCAACCATCCACAAATAGCATCCTGCAACTTCTGAAATATGATCACCATGTCTAAAAATGGACATACACCTAAAAATAGCCCGCGGGCCCACTTAGTGAAGGTGACTGATTTTCACTAAGCTCATCATCTTGTTGAATCTCAACACTCCCTCTCAACATGATAGGGATTATCCTTCACCCTGATCCTGCGTCTATGGTATTCGAATTTTCTCTTGTCGAGCACCTTCGTCAGAATGTTTGCATCCTGATCTTCCGTAGGAATGGACTGAAGCAACATGATCTTCCCCTGCACACAAACTCCGATATGATGATACCAGATATCAATATGTTTATATCTATCATGAAACACAGGATTAATCGAGAGTTTAATGCAACTTTGATTATCACAATGTATCACTGTAGGATCTAAATGTGAACCGAACAAACCAACCAGGATCTTCCTCATCCAGATAGCCTCACATGCATCTTGACTCACTGCCATGTATTCTGCTTCCGCTAAACTGAGTGCCACGGATCTTTGTTTCCTACTGTACCAAGAAAATACTGAAGATCCGATACTGAAAACCCCTCCCGATGTGCTCTTTCTTTCTGTTGGGCTGCCTGCCCAATCTGCATCTGTGAAGCCAAGCAACTTCACCTCATCCATCTGTCTGTACCATAAGCCATGCTCAGATGTGCCCCTAAGATATCTCAGGACATGCTTTCCTGCCTTCCAAAAGAGCTTGGTAGGCTTAACCATTGCTTGTGAAAGCTGGTTCACCGCATAGCATATGTCTGGTCTTGTATTAACTAAATACATGAGCAAACCCACCAATTGTCGATAAACAGTGGCATCCACTACCTCTGCAAATGTAGCATCCTCTTTCCTCCAATTTCCTAGAAGAGGAGTATCAATAGGCTTGCAACCTTGCATGTGAAAATTCTCCAGTATCTCCCGGACATACTTGCCTTGAGACACAAACAGTTCACCTTCCCGCTGCCATATTTCCAATCCAAGGAAATAACGAAGGAGGCCCAAATTCTTCATCTCAAACTCCTTTTCAAGATCTTCCTTGCATGAGTGTATCAACTGCTCATCACCTGTTAGTATTAAATCATCAACATAAAGAACAATGATTAAAATCTTACCCTCCACCACAATTTGGTACAGGTTTGAATCTGCCTCACTCTCGGTGAAGCCAAGTCCAGTGAAATAGCTATCGATCCATGTGTACCAAGCACGAGGTGCTTGTTTCAACCCATACAACGCTATTTTGAGCCTGCACACATGTGACTCGCTGCTAAAGATCTCAAATCCTTCAGGCTGCTCAATGTACACCTCTTCCTCAATGATCCCATTAAGGAACACAATACTCACATCCATCTGATGAATGTACCAACCCATCTGCGTTGAGAGAGCAAGGATGGTCCTTATGGAAGAATACCGTGCTACAGGTGCAAAGGTTTCTTCATGATCAATCCCCTCGATCTGTGAGAATCCCCGAGCAAAAAATCTTGCCTTATACTTCTCGACGCTCCCATCAACAGCTTGCTTTACCTAGTAGATCCATCTTGATCCTATAATTGATTTTCCCACCAGCCTTGGAACAATCTCCCAAGCACTGTTTCTGACAATGGAGTCATACTCTTCGACCATGGCATCTACCGTGGGCTCCTACACTACTTCTTCAAAAGAAGATGGCTCTGTCACAATACACTTGCTCATAAGAGCCATGTATCCAGTAAATTGGTTAGGTTATTGTCTCTGTCTGCGCCGTGATGTAGGGACTCCTACATTCTGTGCCGCATCAAGCTTCAATCTCTCAGCTTTTGTGGTACGCTTTCTGCCTTGTCTGATGTTTGGTTTTGCATGAGTGGACTCCTGCACTCCATGAATCTCCTCCTGTGGCTGATCCACATCTAGAGGCTCATCTTTGGGAATGAGAAGTTCCTCCTCTGCATGAAAGTGTAGCTCCCTCTCAAGTGACAACTTCATGGCTTTCACCTCATTGAATTTTATATCCCGTCACACCATAGTCATCCAACTGTCTGTAAAATACACACGATAATTATGGGGTGTTTCTATGTACCCCAAAAATATCCCAACTTCTGCAGTCAGCTCCAACTTCTTCCTGGCATCCTTTGTCACATGAATGTAAACAGATGAGCCAAAAATCTTCAAATGAGAAATATCAGGATTCTTACTAGTAAAATATTCTTCAGGTGTACTCATGCCAAGTACTCTATGAGGACAACGATTTTGCAGATAAAACACTGTGTTGCATGCTTCCACCCACAAGTGCATCGGTAGGCCCTGATCATGCATCATAGCTCGTGCAGCACCCACGATCGTTTTGTTCTTCCTCTCCATGACCCCATTCTGCTGTGGGTTATGAGGCACTATGAGTTCTCTTTGAATTCCTTCTTTGCTACAGAAGTATTTGAATTCGCTCGAGATATATTCACCACCATTATCACTTCGTAGAGCTTTCACTTGCTACCCCAACTCCTTCTCCACCAATGCTTTAAACTCACAAGACTTTGAGAATGTTTCACTCTTCTTCTGCATGAAGAAGATCCAACATATACAAGAATAGTCATCAACAAATATAACATAATACTTGTGTTTTTTTGTTGAAGCAACCGAGAAAGGTCCACACACGTCTGTGTGAATTCTCTCCAGGATCACCGAAGCACGGTTGTCCTTCTCATGAAAGGTGGTCTTTACAAACTTACCGATAGTACATCCCTTGTACTAATTTGACTGTGCAAGAGAACCCTTGGGAATTCCAGTAGAAATCTGCTGCAAAATCTTCAAAGTGCCATGGTGAAGATGGCGCAATATCCTGTGCCATAATTCACCCTCATCCTGGCTCACCACTTCTTCTGCTTCACCCATCATTGCAGCGCAACCATCTACCTCCAGCTTGTATAGATTCTTAGCTCGAATCCCTATCCTATTGGTTTGACCCATTGTTTTATGTCGCAGGAAAGCTTTTCCGTCATAACCTTTGTCTTCCGACATTGCGACTGAGACCAAGTTCTTCTTCAGACCTGGAACATGCATAACATCTTTCAACAGAAATGGATTACCTGACTCCCTCTCAAAGGTAATAGTCCCAATTCCGATCGCACTGTATCGAAAATCGTCGCCCATCTCTATATGCATTTGAAGGTCCTTCTCCTCTAAGTCACTAAACAACTCCTTGTCTCCCGTCATATGGAAAGACGCACCACTATCAAGATACCACATCGATCCCATAGAGCTTGAAACCAAGCATGAAATCAAAGAGAAATCAAGTTCAAATTTCGAGGCTAAGGCCTCTCCAGCTGCAACTCCAGCAACCCTCTTGTTCTTCTTCTTCTATGGGCAGTTAGTGGCAAAATTCCCATGTTCGTGATAGTGAAAACACTTCACCTTGGAAAAATCATTCTTCTTGCCTTTAGCTTCGGATTTTGAAGGAATTTTCTTCCCCTTCCCTTTCCTTGCTTTGGCAGATGTTGAAGAGGTAAATCCCCTCTGCGGACAGAGGCGATCCCTACTAGCCCAGACCGGGTCTAGCAACAATCGTTCACGCTATAGTGCAGGTTCCTAATTACAAATAAACCAACTAGTGATGGAGGCTTACCTGGAATCCAACGCTGTCACTCGTAGATAAAGTAGCGCTCCCATTCCTTAGCTCCGGAAGATCACAATCCTCATGATCTCCGTGATCGGACACCTGCACACGCAAGAAACAAAACAAACGCAAGCGTAAAATCCAATATATGTGACTATATGTCAGTCAGAGAAGACATAACTCATCATCATAATCAACAACAGGAGTGGAACCCTAACCAATATTCGTTTATCATTAATCAATCAAAGGAGGATACAACCTGGCTCTGACGCTAAATTCTCCTTCGGAGGGTCGCCAGCGGAACACGTCTCAAAAAAGCCTATCGGGGATAGGACAAGCCTCTCTCTTTGGATGTCTCGACAATAATCTCCTTGCTTGGATTTGGCCTTAAGGGGATGAATCAAGGTTCTTGCAGCATAAGGCTCTGATGGCTCTTGGGAACTAGCTTGCAAAGGACATGAGCAAGCTTTTATAGATGGAGGAAGGGGAGTTGGGATCCCTATAATCATGGGATTGGCCCTATCCTCAAGGAAGCTTCCATGAGAGGTGGCAAACCACTTCCTCTACATGGAGATCCGGAGCCAAACCTCCCAACTCAAATTAGATACCAGTTTATGGATTGGTTAGGACGAAACTTCTGCCATTTATTTTTAAAAAACACTCCTTAAAATGGCTGGCGCGAGTGCGAATCTAAGACAGAGCATCAATTGGCGCGCCCTATTTGAAGGATTTCCCCCATCGGCGCGAGTACTGAACTGGCTAGTCATGCCAATGATGAAAATGCCATTTTTAGGGTTTTTCACAAGGAGGTGTCTTCAGGGCAATGAAAACTCATGTTCAGAGGAATGTCATGAAAATGGTTTCAAGTCATGTCACTGCTCATAGGTCACGGAATGAGCCCTCCAATTTTGCGGGATGGGGAATTGCAGGGACGGTGAAAAATTGCTGTGTAACAGATGCCCCCTAAACCATGAGGCCCGAAAGAGAGAGAGGGGTGAAATGCTTTACGAGAACGTGTCCAACTGAAAACACCGCCATTGGAAAACCTGCGTAGAGAAGTACAACTGATATCTCAAATACATGATATATATGTGGTACGGGCGCAACCGTCCATAACAGAGTATGTAATAATCTAGATCTGAGGCATGGACGCAGCCATCCAATGAGGATCGATAAATAGACTCAGGTATGGTCGTAGCCATCCAGTGAATGAGTCATGTAACCAATCATAATAATCCACAAAATCACAGCCTGGATTCCAACAGAAAAAATGCAGGGTCTTGCGCTCCATCTCGACCCAAACAAAGTACAAGTTCAAGCATGCGAATAAGTGAGTTGAAGTCGAACATGAAAGAACATCGCCTGATTACTAGCCAATGATGAAGGTTGTTAACAGATGCGAGAGGTACCACCATTAATGATAATGGTCCTCAAGGTACTACCGGTACAATCTACGGCATGTGAATCAATGATTTAGCGTCGAACACCTATAGAATCACTCGATCAGAGGCCAATAATGAAAACCTCATGTCGAATGCGAAAAACCTGCCATTGAGGCATGCAGGCTCTAAGGTACCAGAAGGGAGTCTCTAGATCAGCTTCCTGGAGAATGAGCTGAAGTCGACAGGAAGTGACCTTGATCGAAGGTGGGCCATAATGTTTCCCACATCATCGACACGAGACAGAAGAACATAATGTCTTTGTGAATCAAGATCAGATGAGAATCAGAGGAAGGTTGGTACTTGCAGAGGTCAACTTCTCTTGAACATATTGGTGGCACGATAGTGGATTTGGCAGTATTTGACATCAAAAGATCAAATTTCATGGCGACGAGGCAAAGAGCAGATGAGAGGTCAAAAGAGATCACCCAAACCCACGGAGGCAATTGAGAAAACGAGATGAGATATTCCCAACCCGACATGAATGCAGACAAGTGCCATGTTCAAGAGCGACATACTGCCGACACGACAATGATGTTGGTTCCATTTTCCCCACCATTTCTGGCCAGTACCTCTTTATTTTTACACAAGCTTGAAGAGTATACCATATGCTTGTTGTATAAGCCCATCCTAGTACATTTAACGAGCCCTAGGAAGGAGGAACTCGGATACCATCATTACGACTGAATCCAATATCATCAGGGTTTAACGAGTTTGACAAAGGAAGAAATCAGCGTCTTTTCATATTTAGAGAGTTTGAAAAGACAACAGAAAAGTAAACTCCAAAGGTCCCTTTTCGTAAATAGTTTCTCAGACCCGAAAAGGTAGAAAACTTTTTCTGAGAAAACCTCCTAGTCGCAATAGGCTAGGGTATTCATTTTTCGCAAATAATCTATCCCATCTCAAAAAAGGGGTAAACGTATACTGGGTAGATGTTGTTTCGTGGCCACTTTAACGAGATCGAAACGACAAGGGCCTTGGAAATCTTTTCATGTTTAGAGAGTCGGAAAAGAGCTGAAAGATGACTCCTTCTGGAGGAACAAGTGGTATAAAGGGTAGCAACTGGTTCCGGTAATGGTGGAACTACTCAGAACAAGTAAAAGTCAAGAGGCTGGCTAGCAAGACCACTCAATGTAGTGGTTCCTTAGGAATGGGTAAAACAGCCAAGTGAAGGCATATGATCGGCCAAGCAGATAGTGATGATGGAATGAGAAAACCAAGGCTCATCTAGCAAAACATGCTGATAAAATGGAAATCACAAGAGGTAAAATGGGAAAGGTTTCATTTTTACACAAGCTTGAAATCAGGAAACTCTGCTTGAAGTTGGTTTCATTTTTACCCAAGCTTTAAACAAAGATAAACTATGCTTGAAACCGGTTTCATTTTTACACAAGCTTGAAACAGAAACAAACTATGCTTGAAAAAGTAAGCATGCCCCCAACATGGTGACTCAATTCGAGGTACATGCCCCCCAAGCTTCAGTCCATATGAAAGGCAGATGGAGTGAAGGTTCAAATTACGAGATCGAAGAAAGACTCGACTGGGATTTTACGAGATCTAAACAAAGACTCGAATTGAACGGGAACGTGTTTCGTTATTTTAACGAGGTTTACACATTAAAAGAACTATCCTCAGGACACCTTGTTTCATTTTTTAAGGAGCTTGACACAAGACAAGGAACTCTGCTCCAACCAGCTTGTTTCATTTTTTAAGGAGATTGACACAAGAAAACGAACTGTGCTTCGACCAGCTTGTTTCATTTTTTAAGGATATGGACACAAGAAAACGAACTGTGCTCCAACAACCTCATCATAATGAACAAGAAGTCATGGCTTCCAAGATTTCCACTCTTGATGGAAGGGAAACATCCTGGAAGTCAGGACCCAATTCCCCCAGCACCTGATGCACGATGGCATCATCACTGAGCACAGGAACAGGGTAGGTAGCCACATAGTTGACCTGAGGTGGGGCGGATACAACGGGTGGATAAAAACCAGGAAGGGATGATGGTGGGCCAGCTGCCATATCAGGACCAAAGAACGGAAGCTGATCAATGTTCACGATTCGTCCTTCATTCGGAAAACAGACCACATGAAAAAGGGAGGAGACAAGAACTCCCATGGCATAGGTGTAATCACGCCCCAAGAGCAGATTGAAATCCAAGGGGCTTGGAACAATCATCACATCCATATGGAAATTTTTACCTCCCAAAGTAGCAGGTAACCTTGGAAGGACCTCTAATGGTTGACTCGTTCTTCTGTTAAATGCCAACAGATTCTGCGTAACAGGCGCAAGCGACGGCGAGCCAAAATCTTGCCAAGTAGTTGAGGATAGAACACTAACAGATGCACCTTCGTCTATAATGGTGCTGGGTACAACCAGACCAAAGGCCTGTATTGTTATCTCGAAAGGAACATAAGACGGAAGGCGGTATCCTGCAAATCGATTCCAATCAAAGGAAGCGACCAAACTACTTGGAGGGGCTACCATCGAACTAAGATGGTCTTCCCCTAGTGTTACGGAAGAAGAAGGAGCATCCTCCACAACCTCCATCTCGAAGGTGGGAGGGGAATCCTCCGGGACCTCTATCACGGGAGGCAGAAGAGAAAATTATTGAGATATAGGGACAGGAGAATCTTTCTCCAAGTCTAAGGAATCTGAAGAAACAAGAAGAACCTGAGGGATGTGAGGTCCAATCTCAACGGAAAATACCTGGTGCACCACTGACGGGACCAGCTCAACCGATCCCACGACCAATGGTTGGTCAGGGATGGATTCCTGAATTTGAATTTCCGGGGGAGCGGGATTGACCAAGGATGACTCTTGACCAAACTGTAGGATCAACTGGTGGAGGACTTAAAGAAAGCTTTTTGTAACCAGTCAGAAGGCATGGTGTAGAAATAGTCGATTTGTCCAAAAATCGCTTGGCTTCATCCATATAAGGACAAAGGTGAATGGCATGGTGCCCTTCACACAACTTACAGGGATTGGTAATCTTACCCTACTTCTTAGGAGCCTTACCAGTAGCAGCCGAAGACGTGCCCCCAACCTGACTCCTAGAAGCCAAGGGCAACGACGGGCAATCGTTGGACCATACTTTGAGCACCTTGGGAATGCTAGGGCAGTCTCGAAGAAGATGGTCTCCCGTGCACAACATGCAAGGGAACTTGACTTTCCGCAGAGGGTTGGGAGATTTATCGATGGAAGGCTTCTTAGGCGCAATAGCCGCAGAGCTAGCCTCTCCTTTATCTGACTTCTTCTTCTTTGTCTTCTTCTTCTTCTTCTTAGCCACCTGGTTAATCGAATCCAAACTTTCACCAGGCGAAGTAGAAGAGGAGGACGCAGAAACAGGCGAAGAAGGGGAGAGGTCTACCTTAGAATCAACATGATGTTGTTCAGGCGGAGGAACTGATTGAACAGTATCTGAGACATTTGGGACCACAGAGGTTGAAAAAAACCAAACAGGCAACCTAACAGTTAACCCAGGAAGGGACAACGTTGCCATATAAGGAGCACCAACATTTCCAAAAGGAGGAAAATGACCAAGATTCCCATCGGAGGGGATTCCTTGGTTGGTGAACTCTGGAATAGTTTCCATCAACAACTCAAAACTGCACACGGGCTAAAAACCAAGGTACACAATCAAACGTCCAACAAGCAAACTCTAAAAGGGCATGTGATCGCGGGTGATTTGTTTTACCACATTGAAACTTCGAAACTTCACCGTTTCATGTTTTAAGAGTCGAGAAACGGATGAAAGATGACTCTATCTCTTTCAGTTTTGAAGCAAGCGTGAAAGGACAAGTGCTTGGTGATCTTTTCAAATTTGAGGAGTCAGATAAGATCAAAATGACTGCTCAGGAATACTAGGCAAAGGGTGTACCAAATAACCGTGAAATACAATATACACCTTGGTTTGAAAATGAAAGAGAAATCAACCAAGGACTTAACGTACGTGCAGGCAATCTCCCCGAATGTTGTGTCTGGTGTATCACGGGTATAGGGCAGCAGACTCGGCTTCCTATGGATAAAGGATAGAAACCTAGTGGGGTCTCCCTTTATATACGCGATGGTACGGGGAGCACAAGTTCGTACTAGTGCTGTCTAAAGCCAAGAGGCGAACGACAGCTACTAGGTTTAAAGACACCGGAACACGTCTCTAGCCTAGACCTCTAAATATTTCGTTAATGTTTCAATGCTGCTTTAGTGTAAATTGAATAAATTTTAATGTTAATCTTCAATTATGTTTCAATTTTCAAGCCCTAGCGAGTGTCATATGACAATCTCCTATATGCAGCTATATGAGAAAAGAACTCTTTTCAATTCGATGAATGCTATCTAGTTAAGGGAAGAGCTTCAAACAATGATGCGACATAAAACAACACTGAAAATGAAATCTTTTCCAAAGTAGATGACTTTCACTATCCAAAAGTAATCTCAAACAGTCAACAATGCGAATAATGCAATGTAATCTATGCAAAATCCTCTTTTTCGAAAACTATGCAATTATAATCTATGCACAATTTCCTTTTTCCTTTTCAAATGATAAGAATGCACTCAATGCATTTTTCGATGAAATGAGAATCTACTTAATGCATGCTTTTAATAAAAGAGAATGCAATCAAAGCGATTTCTAGTTTTCAATCATTAAACAATGTAATCTAAGTTCAATGATGGATCTCAAAAAATACTTTTCAATGCAATGTGATCTAATGCATTTTAACGAAAAGCAAACTATGAGAAGAAAACTAAAAGAACGCAAAACTCCTTAATGAAGGACGAATGCAAAAGAGATGTAAACAAACACTAAGAATGCAATGGTTGTTTCAGACACTTTGTAATGAAATTCCTCAAAAGGCTACAAGACATATGAGGTCAAGCACAAAAAAGGACTTCCAAAGTATGAGTTCAAAACAAGGCATTCATTCCCTTTTACATCAAGAAATCATGGAGAGAAGACATTCCAAACAATGAGCAATGTAATCTATGCTCATACAGGGAAAATACCGGAAAGGAAAGACACACTGGTGAAGGATTTAGGGAAAAAGTCTCAATTTTCATACACCCTGAAATTGGCATGACTTTATCACTGACAACTAGCGCCAACGCCTGAAAATGAAAAAACAAAGAATTTCTCCCAACCAAGACCAGACTCACCACTTCAAGGAGAATCTCCAAGACTCAATTGAACCATGTAATCTAGGCTCAAAGCGAGACAAAGCGAAACTCGAATGAAGAAGAGAAAAAACACTCAAATAATGCAATAAAATGATAAACAACCGCTAAATGAATGCAGAAGAGCAATCAAAAGGTTGACTGAACAAATAGAAACCAAAAACTCCCAATGGAGGCTCGACACACAAGAGCACCTAGATGCCCTAGGGCTAGAATGTGAAATCGATGGAAACGGGCAAACAACCAAAGGACGAAGGTCACAACCAGTCAAACAAGGCTACAGAACATTCAAGCAGTCGAAAAAACAATACCAAACACATTGATCAAGCTCAGGAAGGTCAGAACAGAGAAAACCCTAGTACCTCACAGGATTGGCGCGACTGTGAGGCTGAAACTAGCGCCAGAAACGAATTGGCGCGGGTGATACACTAGCAACCTGCGCCAATGGGCGCGACTGTCAGGTTGTAAAGAGCGCCAGTCGAGTTTGCTAAGAAAAAAAATAAAAATAGGGAATCCAACAAGCAGACTAGTGATGATCAAGCTAACTAAAAGCCAAAATCACAAAAAGATCTAGCGAAAAGAGTCGATCAAGCAAGAAGAATCGAGAAACAACCGAAAAGACGAGACAATACTCCAAGTGTTCAGTTCATAAACTAAACCGGATATGGACTGAAGTAGCTTTGATCTACTTCGCTAAGGTAGAGCAATAGCATTTCGAAGGCTATCTGGCTAACTTCAGGCTCTGTCTGTAGCTTACAAAGTAGAAAAACAACAAGCTAGACGATCCCCAGCGGAGTCGCCAATTTGTTGAAGAGGTAAATCCCCTCTGCGGACAGAGGCGATCCCTACTAGCCCAGACCGGGTCTAGCAACAATCGTTCACGCTATAGTGCAGGTTCCTAATAGCAAATAAACCAACTAGCGATGGAGGCTTACCTTGAATCCAACGATGTCGCTCGTAGAGAAAGTAGCGCTCCCGTTCCTTCACTACTACATTTTGCGGAAATTCCGACACTTGGTTCCGACGCTTTTGACCAAATGTCGGAAACTTCCCCAGATTTTTTCCATCCCGCCCGAAACCGTCGCTATATTGACTTTTATAGAAAAGTGTCGCAATACCGACACTTATAAAAGTGTCGCAACTGTGACGTTTGGAGGAAGACGTCGCAATTGCGACACTATCTCCGAAAGCGTCGCTATTGTTGAGCCTCAAAATTGTGCTTTCCTTCACCTCATTTTACCTCATTTTCCTTTGTCCATTGCTATCTTAGACCCAATTGATCAATGAATATAGTTAAAATTACTTCTAGAATGATTTACATGACTGACTTGCTAAGTTTTGTGATTTTTGCCATTGTTAAGCATTTTGACCGGAACTAGCTGCAGAATGCATACATTCCGTAGCTAACCGGCGATTCTGCAGCTGCCTTCACGTTTGAGTATGTTCCAGGTGGCCTCTTGAGAAAAACCACATATGGGCATGATCCACGTCATGTCTACATGGTTCGTTGCTCATCATGGAGGAAGAAACGAATTCTGGGTACGGTTTTGGAACGTGGGAACACATTTAGGAAAGCAGACTTCTATTAGGACTGTCTCAGTCCAGATGTCTTTTTCCTCTTCACGCAGCCACTTCAAAGAGTCCTAACGTGATTCCGATAAGGAAAGACAGTGTTCCTGAATTATTGCAAGTCTTGTTATGTGCATTTGCTTTATAAACACTTGGGAAACCGAGAGCTATGTTAGATTTTATGTTAGATTTGATGCTAGATTTTGTTTAGACTCTGTGCTACATTTCTGAAGACGCAGAGTGTTATGTTCAAACTATTTCATCTTTAATGGAGCAGACCGTGTTGTTTTGAAAGCGTGATTTAATTTGGAGTTGAATTCCGTCAGGTGGTAGAGGGCCCCTGCCTCTTGCACGGATTTTATTTGCGTAAATTAGATAAGTACTCTAGCTGCCTTTACGTTTTTAGAGTTGAATTCGTAGTTGTTTTAATTAACTACTGTAGTCATCTTCATTCTAACTCTTCCACAAGAAGAAGCTTTTCCAAAAGATTATAATGGTGAATGGAAAATAGCTATAGTATTGTAGGATTTGAAGTTGAATTCATAGTTGTTTTTAATTAGCTACTGTAGTTATATTCATTCTAATTCTTCCACAAGAAGAAATTCTTCCAAAAGATTATAATGATGAATGAGGAATGGCTATGGTACTGTAGGATTTAGTTATAGTTTTTTGTTGTTCACTATCACAGTTACACTTGTTCTAATCACTCTTCCACAAGAAGAAACTCTTCCAAGAAATTCTTAAGAAGTTCAAGACATGACCGTGATAATGAATGATTTAGTTGTGTGTTTGTACTAAGGATCATCTCCGTTCTTGCTCTTAAACGCTTGCCCAAGACATCATAATGACGAGTAGGATATGGATATGATATCTTAGTTTTTCATTTGCTTTCAGTCTATTTGCTTACAATTGCACTCAATTACACAGTCAGAATTGTTCTAACTCTTCCAAAAGAAGGAACTCTTCCAAAATATCACTAATGATGAACAAACAGATTGTGTAACTTCATAGAATAATGCATGTTAGCATAGTTAGAACGCTCCGGAGTTTCATTGCATTTAACTCATGTTCAATTACTTTGTTTCGAGTTTGATGATGACTTATAGTTCAGCATTGTTCTAGATTAGTGGCATCATAGGTTCATTCTTAGATTAACTCATTGCACTTGCACTTCATATTCAAATTGTCATCCATTGCACAATAGATTACTTCAGTTGTTAGGATTAACAAGACAACCTTCATTATTCACAAACATCTTCTTGTTCTAAAATCCCTAATTGATCTATAACCATATGAACAGAAGACAACATCATTCTAAGGCCTGAAGTACCTCTGCAATTTCCTCATCATTTTATAAACAGAGCTCTTCCTCAAAAGACTACTTTGGAAAGAAATCAATAACTCTTGAGTAAAAGTTTTGTGACATTCAATTAAATTGCAGAATAGAGATAAGAACTAGTTCTAGAATAGAAGATCTTATGATGATAACAATGTTTTTCCTCTAAATATGTTTCAAATCTCTAATCAAGGACAAAATATTGCATCATTGTAAGTTAGTTATTTCACTGTTTATTTAAAGGATTTGCATACTTAGTAATCATTTCTCAAGTTTAGTTTGTGTTTTGAATCATTTGTTTGAAAGTCATTATCAAGCTTTGCTTTTATTTAGTCATAGTTTAGATTCAGCTTCAGTGTTTCCAATTGCATTTTCCATTTGTTATTCATCAATTAGGTTTAACTCTGTTTTTAATCATCAGCTCATTTCCATCAACTTTCTAGGCATCTTCCTTGTGAACATAAAACCACCAAAAGACCAAAAACATCATAAATCACCACAAAAGACCAAAAACATCACAAAACACTACACACAACGCATTAAGAAACAAGCTCCTAGGTACATACAGTACACTTCACTTCAGCAGTTTACAAATCCTGGTTGACAATTAAATGAGCTCAGTTTAGGAGACTAGATTGAGACCAAACATTTTGGCGCCGTTGCCGGGGAAGTGAAAACTAGGTAACCTTTGTTTCTTAGTATCCAAAAAAACAATTTTATGCGTAGGGAGAGAGATTCAAGGGGAAGATTTATAAGCAGTAGAGGCAGAAGTTTGATTTCTAGAACACCACTTGTTTCATCTAGATCCAGAGCTAGTACACCTTCAACTCAAACCCATATTCCATCCTCTTCTGATCCTGGACTTCTAGAAAATCTAAGGTCAACTATTCCATTAGAGAAACCTTTCACTTAATCCACTAAACCTGCCATAGAAGAAGATTTAAAAACTCCTGTTAGGAACACAAACCTTTCTACTTCCACAGGAGAGTCAACCATGGCAGAAGAAGGAGGGGGAGGAGTTTTTAATGGAGAACACACATTATTTGGAGGTAGAGGTAGAGGTAGAGGAGAAGGAGGAAGAGGAGAAGGAGGTAGAGGTGCAAATGGAGGAAGAGGTAGAATAGGAAGCTCTTTTGGGTTCCCTATACTTGATGAAGAAACCAATACAACCATGAAAAACATTTCACCCTCCGTCCTTCCAAACTTCTATGGACTTAAAACTGAAGATCCTGAAACTTTCTTATTCGAATTTGAAGTGCTGTGTAGGACTTATGACTACTTACAAGATGCTCAAAAACTGAAATTATTTCCTTCAACTTTGAAGGGAGCAGCATTGAAGTGGTTTATGAGTCTAATCAGTAGCTCTATTAGAACATGGGAAGACATGAAAAAAGCATTTCTAGAGAGATACTTGGATTATTGTATGCCGGTTAATCATAAGGAAGAAGTGTTCAAGATGTTACAAAAAGAAGATGAAAATTTAGAAGATTTGTTGGAAAGATTTCATTACAACATAAAAAGGGCAAAAATGGAAAATCTAGATCAAGACACCTTAAAAGCTCTTTTGTTGAAAACAATTAGGGATGAATGGTTGGATATCCTAAACATGATGGGAAAAGGGGATATATCACAACTCACATTACCTGAAATATCTGAGTTATGTATCAACCTTTCAAGAGGGAAATCTAAAACTGTCAAAGGTCCAAGAGATCCCGCTCTTGTAAGGGCAAGTAAATCTGCCTCTGGGACAGTAAGTAGATCAGAAATTGGACACATGCTTGATGATTTTAAGTCTGACATCTTAGGAAGTCTTAGTGAACAAATAGACACCCTCAAGATACAAAATAAGCAAAAGGCTGAATCTGATGCCTTGGCAATCTTTTGTCCCAAATGTAGAAAGAAACATGCCTTGAGAGAATGTCCTTTAGATGTAAAAGTTGTAGAAACCTGTGTCATTTGTTCTGAGAAGCATGAGACCAAGAATTTTCCTTCTCTTCCTGGTCTCAAGGCTGTTTTTCAAGAAAAAACTCCTACATATCCCACAGAGTCTCTTAACTTTGTATCTAGAAGACCTTGGCAGGGACCTCAGACACAAGGATTCCATGATCAAATGTATAATCAACCTCCACCTTGGAATTCTTGGCAGCAACCTTGGCCCCAATTTCAAAATCAATCTCAAGCTTGGGCACAAGGATCACAAAGTCCCTATGGAAGATACTCTCCATATTACCAGTATCCACCATCCTATCCACCATATCCACATTTTTATCCTCAAAATCCTCAACAAAATTTTCCTCAAAATCTTCCACAAAATTTTCAACAAAATCCTCAACAACATCATCAGAACCAACCACATCAAAATCAACCACTTCCATTACCATTCCCTCAAAATCCAATCAATTGCCAGCTCAGCCCATACCAAACCCCAATAATAAGAACCCTCAGAATACATACATGATAGAAGGACAACAATTTCCAACTTATTTAATTACTCCTCTAGACCTTAGTGATGTTCAACTTAGGTCCGGAAGGATACTTGAGAAGAGGAAACCTTCTGTGATTATACAAGAACAAGATAATTCTGAGGAAGACTCCCTACGGGTTAATAAAAGTCTTGAGGAAGACACATCCTTTCAAGACCAAAACATTGAAAAACTAAAACAAAAAGATCCAATAAATCCAACTCCTGTATTAGAGCAACCATCCACATCTACTTTTATACCTCCCTTTTCAGAAAGATTACAAATTGATAGAGGTGTAGAAAAACAAATCATGGTGCCTAATTATGATTTCTTAGATGAATTGAGAAATGTTTGCATTAAAATTCCATTATTGCAAGCCATCAAGGAAATCCCAATTTTAGCCAAAACAATAAAGGAGTTGAGTATGAAGACAACAAGAAAAAGAATAAGAGAAACCAAGAAAATTCAACTTGTAGGACAAATAGCAGACATTATGATGGGCAAGATTGCTATTCCAAAGTACCTTGACCCAGGAAATCCAGTTGTCAAAATTCACATCAACGGAATTGAAATTCAAAATACACTCATTGATTTAGGAGCAGCAATAAACATCATGAGTAGACAAATCATGGACAAACTGAAACTTCCTAATCTTCTCTTTACACCCACACTGTTACAATTAGTAGATAGATCGGTGATCAAACCAGATGGGGTAATAGAAGATATTCCAGTGTCCCTAGATTCTTGGGAATACCCTGTGGATTTCATGATCCTAACTCCCAAGAATAATCTAGGAGGCCATCCTGTTATATTAGGAAGACCTTGGTTGGCCACAGCTGATGCTTTTATTAGTTGTAGGTCCGGTGATATGTATATTTCTGATGGAAGTTCAACAAAGAAATTCACTTTATATCCTCCAGCTAAGACAATTACAGATCTAGATGACACTCAATGGATAGAGGATGAAGAATATTTACAACCACTCTTCACAATTTCAGAAATTAGTGAAGATAATCAAATTATGAATACTCTAGAAAACTTTGAATCCTCTCCAGAACACAAACATGAATCATTTCAAGAGGGATCCAATATTGAGTTTTTGTCATCTAGGCAGATGTATCTTCATTCTATGGACAAATTTGGCAGCTGTACAAGTGAAATTTTTCCAGGCAAAACTTTGAACATAAACAAGAACCTAGAAAAATCTAAACAAGAAGAGTTAATCAAAGTATTACAGAGACATTCTTCTGCATATGCATGGGAATTCACTGACATGAAAGGGATAAGTCCCAAGACTTGTACTCATCACATCTATATAGAGGCAAATTGCAAACCAATCAGACAGCCTCAAAGACGGATGAATCCAAATCTTAGGGAAATTGTTAAGGAAGAATTGCAAAAATTGTTAAATGTTAATTTCATCTATCCTATTTCAGATAGTCAGTGGGTTTCTCCTTTGGTGATTGTGCCTAAGAAAAATGGAAAATGGAGGGTGTGTGTCGACTACCGAGAACTGAATAAAGCTACTCTTAAAGACCATTTTCCATTACCTTTCATAGATCAAGTATTAGATACATTAGCAGGTAAAATGTACTTTTCATTCCTAGATGGGTTCAGTGGTTACAATCAAATCCAAGTAGCACTTGAAGACCAAGACAAAACGACATTCACCTGTTCTTGGGGTACCTATGCCTACCGAGTATTTCCATTTGGATTATGCAATGCACCTGCAACATTCCAAAGGGCAGTATTAGGAATTTTTTCGAATCTAATACATGATTGTGTAGAGGTGTACATGGATGACTTCACAGTTTATGGGAATACATTTGAAGAGGCTTTAGAGAACTTAGAAAAAGTCTTAAAAAGATGTCAAGAAGCAAACCTTTCACTTAGTCATGAAAAATGTTTTATGATGTTCACTGAAGGTATTGTTTTAGGGCACCACATTTCAGGGGATGGGATTAGAGTTGATGATGCGAAAGTTGAAGTCATATCTAACCTATCCATTCCAAGTTGTCAAAGAGATGTTAGAAGTTTTCTAGGATTTACAGGGTATTATCGGAGATTTATAGAAAAGTTCACCAAAATAGCATCTCCACTCTTCAAATTACTCACCAAGGATTGTGAATTTAGGTGGACTTCTGATTGCCAGTTAGCTTTTGAAACCCTGAAAACCAAAATTTCTGAAGCACCTATATTAAGGGGACCTAACTGGAAGTTACCTTTTCATATCTCGACAGATGCTTCCGATACAGCTCTAGGAGCAGTATTGGGACAAAAATATTTGATTCCCTATGCCATCTATTATATCAGTAAAAATTTGACTCCTGCAAAGTTAAACTATACTGTAACTGAAAAAGAGTTTTTAGCTGTTGTTCATGCCATAAACAAGTTTAGACACTATATAACAGGCTATGAAACTTTTTTTCACACTGATCATTCTGCCATTAGATACTTAATGAATAAATCAATCACTAATGGCAGAGTTATAAGATGGTTGTTACTATTGCAAGAATTCAACATTACTATTCTAGATAGGCCTGGAAAACAAAACACTGTGGCTGATTTCCTATCTAGAATCCAAAATATCAAAGATGACACTCTGGTTGAAGATCAATTTCCTGATGAATATCTTTTTGCAATCTCTACTCAAACTCCATGGTTTGCCGATATTGCCAATTATTTAGTTTCAGGAAAATTTCCTTCAATTATGAATGCAAGGAATAAAAGAAAAATCATTAATGATAGTGCAAGATATTCATGGGTCGCTAATGAGTTGTACAAGACAGGTCCAGATTTGATCATTAGAAGGTGTGTTCGTGAAGATGAGATGCCCGAAATTCTCAAGGCATGTCATGATGAACCTTGTGGCGGACACTTTGCAGATAAGAGGACAGCCTATAAGATCCTTAATTTAGGATATTATTGGCCATCTTTGTTTAAAGATGCAAGGGAGTATGTCAAAAGGTGTGATAGTTGCCAAAGGGTAGGGAAACCTTCTCCTTCAGGTGAGATGCCATTACAACCTCAGGTACACATTGAACCTTTTGAAAATGGGCTTTGGATTTTGTAGGACCTATTAGTCCTCCATCAAGACAAAAGAAATACATATTAGTTTGCACTGATTATGTTACTAAGTGGGTAGAAGCTAAACCATTACTTGTTGCTAATGAATCATCCGTAGTTACTTTTCTTTTTGAGGATATTTTTACTCGTTTTGGTGTCCCAAGGGAAATTGTTACAGATCAAGGAGCTCAATTTACATCAAGGCTAGTGGAGAAAATGATGGAGAAGTAAAAAATCAGACATAGAACATATACTCCTTATCATCCACAAGCAAATGGTCAAGTGGAATCCACTAATAAAGTCATTGAAGGAATCCTAACAAAGACTGTTCATCTACATAGAAGAGATTGGGTAGATAGGCTTCCTGAAGCCTTGTGGGCCTATAGAACTACATGGAGAAACACAACAGGCCATACTCCTTATGAGCTTGTTTATGGAAAGCAAGTTTTTTTTCCCATAGAGTTCCAAATTCAAACCTTCAAGATGGCAGTTCAGCTAGGACTTGATCTAACGGAGGCACAAAGGCATAGACTGGAGCAAATTAATGAATTGGATGAGATCAGACAAGATGCAGTTCAGAAAACAAGTCTAGTCCAACAGAAAAGGGCTAGATGGCATGACAAGTACATCAAGGAGAAGAAATTCAAAGAGGGTGACTGGGCTCTCTTGTTTGATTCAAAATTCAAGGATTTTCAAGGGAAATTTCAGACACATTGGCTTGGGCCATATGAAATTGTTGAAATTTTTTATAATGGGGCAGTCAAAATTAGAACTATAGATGAAGAAAAGGTCACTTTTCTTATGAATGGTCATAGACTGAAGCTTTACCACAAGCCACTCTCAAGGGAAGAGTTTGTCAAGAAGTTCCAAGGAAGTAATGATGTGAAGTTAATGAAGAAGAGTCCCTCTTCTTCATCAACTTGATTAAATTTTCTAAAGCAGTTCTTTTTGAAAAAAATATAAAAAATAATAAAAAAAATATAAAAAAATAAAGGTATAAACATGAAAACCAATCATTGATTGGCATGTTTATACAGAAAATATAGGGTGAAAATCAGAGTCTCTCTGACACTCTAACTTTTCCCATTTTTGTTTTTATAAGCAGCTGTTACAAAAATCATAAGTTCAGTTCCATAGTGCTTATGATTCATTTCATTTCATTTCACTCCATTCACTTATTCATCCATACTCCATTTCATTCCACCATTCATATTTCACTCCATTCCACATTTCATTCATCTCATTCCATCCTCCATCCATCTCATTTTCATGACAAAATACAAAATTTGATGTCTTGCTGTAAGTGAATAAAACATGTCATGAATTGCAGTACAGTTCTTATGTTCTTTCACTCTATTTCATAAACTGAATCCATTTCATTTCATCATCCACTTCATACATATCATAATCCATCATCCATCTCCATTCATAACATATAACATTTCACCCATATTCTAAAAACACTCCATTTTCATGATTAAAGTGCTCTACAGGAACATTCTGCAGCTCAGTAGACATTCTGCAGCTGATCAGCCTTTCTGCAGCTAGACAATCTTTCTGCAGCTACAAACCCTGAAGGCATCAATCAGCAGACATCAGAATTGCAACAAAATGACCCAGTGTATCCATGAATCAAAAGCATCAAGAAAATTTTCCAAAGATGAGCAGAGAAGACAAAGACTACAAAAATCAAATGAAAGGCAGAGGTAACAAGTTTAAATTATAATGGAATTTCATTAAAGTTTAGCATAGTTTTAGTTATGGATTGTTCGAAAAGGTTGTTTTAATTATTTTTATTGATCAATACCAATAAACCCTCCACAGACTTTGGATTAAAATTTCTCGATTCAAATTTCATATCCGATATCATGTAAATGGTTAAAATGGCCAAGGTTTTTGAATTCTCCACGTCTCTTAACCAAATCATTCAATGATGATTCCCTCTGCCGTCGTAAAAACCTCCGCCGTCTCTTCAATCATTAATTCATTCCATCCACCTCACTCCACTACTCCATTCCGTGACCACTGCAATCACTTCATTCTATAGCCGGCATTTCATTCCGTAGACAGAGATATTTTTAACACCGAGAGCAGAGCCAAAGGATGTCAGTTTGAATAGCATTGAGCATTGTAAACGCAGAGCAGAGCAGAAGGGTAAATTTGGAAGCATAACAGCGTGAGGACTTGAAGCCACTTGATTCCGTGGGCAGACAAAATATCACTGTGGGCAGAGTTTGAGCATTTTCACTATAAACACAAAAGTGTAGAAGTGTGGAGTTTGAAGTCCTTTGTCACTAGGAGACAGAGGTATTGCAATGTTAAATTTGAGACCATTTGCTACCAAGAGACAGAGGTATTATAGTGAAGAATTTGAAGCCATTAGCCACTGTCTATCAGAGACATATCAGTTCGAAATTTGAAACTGTTTTCAATTGTCAACAGAGGTACATCATTCCGAAATTTGAAGACATTTGTCTGAGGTATGTCATTCTCAAGTTTGAAGCTATTTTCATTTAGAACTTGAAGCCATTTCAATTCGAAGGTGAAAGTCATTGTTCTTGTGAGTATAAGAGTGTTAATTTGAACATTGAGAAATAAATCATGGGTTTCATTGTAAGAACAGAACCAGTGGGTTCAAAATATTTAGAAGGCTACCCTCAATGCAAAGAAATGTTACAACAAATAGGATGGCTTCAATTTTTGGAGAGATTTAATGGCTTCCACAAGGAAGTCACTAAAACATTTGCAAGATCATTTCAAGGAACCGAAGTTGAAGTAGGAGATGTAAAATTTACTGTCACTGACGTTTTCATTGCAGAGGCTACAGGATTGCTCATAACTGGAGAGAGATGGTTTAAAAATAGAGAATTCCACAATGACTCCTGGAAACAAATTTTAAAATCACCAGGTATGGATGTTAGTGTATTTAAGAAAGGAATTCCCAGTTCTGCATTGAAAAACAAATGGAGAAACATACTACTTCTTCTGCAAAAATTTATTACATGTGAGGGTAGATATGGAACATTTTATGTCTACCACATTAGACTAATGATGCATTTTCAGGGGGAAGACTTAAACCTACCATATTTCTTGCTTCAAAGTCTGAAGAAGATAGCTTCTTGTGTTCAGAGAAGGGTTCAATTTTTAGAGACAACCCTATATCATCATGGTTTGGTCAAAATTCTGATTGAACATCATCTAGCTAAAACAAATGATACATGGGACGATTTCTTAATAAGAAATAATTTTGAAGAAGCAAAAGAACCATCACCTGAACCACATCCTACAAAAAGAAGTAGAAAATGGAGAGCTTCAGAAGTTGAAATTGATAAAACAGTCCAAGAGAGCAGTGAGGAAATCATTTTAGAGAAGTTGACCCAAATCAAGAGGCAACTTAAGGAAGAAAAGGTAATCAAGAAATCTGCCATGGAGAAAGGAGAGGGATCCTCTCAGCCTAGGAGAAGCCACAGATTAAAGGGGAAACTGAAGAAAACACTAATCAAACAAACAGGGGTAATCAATATAGAAGATGAAGAAACATCCATTGAAGAGGATACTGAAGAGGATTTTTATGAAGGAACTCCTGAAATTGACCCTGCTCAACAAGAAATATATGACTATGTGGAAACTTTGGAGAGGAGAGCTTCAGAAAGCAGAGAAAGAACCCCCAGTCCTCCACTGTCTGAAATAGATATATTAAGAAGGGATAGGTATGAGTTGGAATTACTGAATAGACACATCAAAAATGAGAATGAAATTCTCAAGGATCAAGTCAAGCTCAAAACTAATATGAACTCAACCTTATCCCCGCATATAGACAAAGTGGAGAAGACCAATGAGAAGTTGAAGACAAGGAACAAAAAATTAATCAGGGCACTCACCAACCTAAGGTTCAAACTTGTTATCAGAAAACCCAGAAGATCTCTAGCTTCCAGACAAAGGAGAAGAAGAGGATTAGATGTCCTTGTAGAAGCCTCTGAGTTCATAGGATAATTTGCATGAGGACATGCAAAGAGACAGCAGTGGGGGTATGTTGAGCCTCAAAATTGTGCTTTCCTTCACTTCATTTTACCTCATTTTCCCTTGTCCATTGCTATCTTAGACCCAATTGATCAATGAATATAGTTAAAATTACTTTTAGAATGATTTACATGACTGACTTTCTAAGTTTTGTGATTTTTGCCATTGTAAAGCATTTTGACCGGAACTAGCTGCAGAATGCAGACATTCCGTAGCTAACTAGCGATTCTGCAGTTGTCTTCACGTTTGGGTATGTTCTAGGTGGCCTCTCAAGAAAAATTGCACATGGGCATAATCCACGTCATGTCTACATGGTTCGTTGCTCATCATGGAGGAAGAAACGAATTCTGGGTACGGTTTTGGAACGTGGGAACACATTTAGGAAAGCATACTTCTATTAGGACTGTCTCAGTCCAGATGTCTTTTTTCCTCTTCACGCAGCCACTTCAAGAGTCCTAACGTGATTCCGATAAGGAAAGACAGTGTTCCTAAATTATTGCAAGTATTGTTATGTGCATTTTCTTTATAAACACTTGGGAGACCGAGATTTTATGTTAGATTTGATGCTAGATTTTGTTTAGA
The DNA here is from genome assembly GCA_034641835.2 of Pinus albicaulis. NCBI lineage: Eukaryota > Viridiplantae > Streptophyta > Pinopsida > Pinales > Pinaceae > Pinus > Pinus albicaulis. The sequence goes on along the minus strand of CM076580.1, from coordinate 465,008,080 downwards.
CTCTGTGCTACATTCCTGAAGACGTAGAGTGTTATGTTCAAGTTCTTTCATCTTTAATGAAGCAGACAAAGTTATTTTGAAGGCGTTGATTTAATTTGGAGTCAAATTCCGTCAGGTGGTAGAGGGCCCCTGCCTCTTGCACGGATTTTATTTGCGTAAATTAGATAAGTATTCTAGCTGCCTTTACGTTTTTAGAGTTGAATTCATAGTTGTTTTAATTAACTACTGTAGTCATCTTCGTTCTAACTCTTCCACAAGAAGAAGCTTTTCCAAAAGATTATAATGATGAATGGAAAATGACTATAGTACTGTAGGATTTGAAGTTGAATTCATAGTTGTTTTTAATTAGCTACTGTAGTTGTACTCATTCTAATTCTTCCACAAGAAGAAATTCTTCCAAAAGATTATAATGATGAATGATGAATGGCTATAGTACTGTAGGATTTAGTTGTAGTTTTTGTGTTCACTATCACAGTTACACTTGTTCTAATCACTCTTCCACAAGAAGAAACTCTTCCAAGAAATTCTTAAGAAGTTCAAGACATGACCGTGATAATGAATGATTTAGTTGTGTGTTTGTACTAAGTATCATCTCTGTTCTTGCTCTTAAACGCTTGCCCAAGACATCTTAATGACGAGTAGGATATGGATATGATATCTTAGTTTTTCATTTTCTTTCAGTCCTTTATATTTGCATTTGCACTCAATTACACAGTCAGAATTGTTCTAACTCTTCCAAAAGAAGGAACTCTTCCAAAATATCAACAATGATGGACAAAAAGATTGTGTAATTTCATAGAATAATGCATGGTAGCTTAGTTAGGATACTCCAGAGTTTAATTGCACTTAACTCATGTTCAGTTACTTTGTTTCAAGTTTGATGATGACTTATAGTTTAGCATTGTTCTAGATTAGTGGCATCTTAAGTTCATTCTTAGATTAACTCATTGCACTTGCACTTCATATTCAAATTATCATCCATTGCACAATAGATTACTTCAGTTGTTAGGATTAACAAGACAGCCTTCATTATTCACAAACCTCTTCTTGTTCTAAAATTCATAATTGATCTATAACCATATGAACAGAAGACAACATCATTTTAAGGCCTGAAGTACCTCTGCAATTTCCTCATCATTTTATAAACAGAGCTCTTCCTCAAAAGACTACTTTGAAAAGAAATCAATAACTCTTGAGTAAAGGTTTTGTGACATTCAATTAAATTGCAGAATAGAGATAGGAACTAGTTCTAGAATAGAAGATCTTATGATGGTAACAATGTTTTTCCTCTAATTATGTTTCAAACCTATAATCAAGGACAAAATATTGTATCATTGTAAGTTAGTTGTTTCACTGTTTAGTTAGAGGACTTGCATATTTAGTGAACATTTCTCAAGTTTAGTTTGTGTTTTTAATCATTTGCTTAAAAGTCATTATCAAGCTTTGCTTTTATTTAGTCATAGTTTAGATTTAATTTTGCTTCAGTGTTTCCAATTGCATTTGTCATTTGACATTCCATCAATTAGGCTTAACTCTGTTTTTAATCACCAGCTTCTTTCCACTAGCTTTCTAGGCATTTTCCTGCAAACATAAAACCACCAAAAGACCAAAAACATCATAAATCATCACAAAAGACCAAAAACATCATAAACACTACACACAACGCATTAGGAAACAAGCACTTAGGTACATACAGTACACTTCACTTCAGCAGGCATAAATCCCTGCCGTACAATTAAATGAGCTCAGCTTTAGGAGACTAGATTGAGACTAAACAAATATTACATTTAAACCTTAAACGTCGTAAGTGCGACACAATGTATATGTGTCGCAACCGCGACGTATAGAGGCCTCACGCAAGGCGACCACCTTCCGCCTACTCCGTATAACGACACTTATATGCGCGTTTAAATAAAAATACAAAACTTATATGTTACGACATAAAATGATTTTATCGTTTCATATCCATCGCAATAGCTACATTAACGTCCGATATCACACGCATTCGCTCCGTCTTGCGCATTCGCGCCGCATTCGCCGCATCTTGGCACAGAATTTTTCCCCGCATTCGCCCCCGCCGCCCGCCCCGCCGTTCGCCCCCCGCCCCCGCAGAACAACATTTTCCCCCGCCCTCAAAATGGTAAGTTCTTACTGCAGGCCCTTCCTCCTATAGTAGGGTTGAATCTATTTGGGTTTTTGTGGTCAATTCCATTGGATTGTGTTAGGCTGTAGGGTTCTCTCTAGATGTCAAGAATCAAGATTCAATACCCTCTATTATCTTCATCACCCAATACAAGATTTAAATTTTTTCCCAAAGAAACGCTTATTAATTTGGCAGCCATTATTTCTCCCTGCTTTAAAAACCCTACATTTAAATGAAAACAAGCATTGCATTTCAACTACAAAAATCTATTAGTGTTCAAATGTACATGTGTGCTACATTAACGTCTGATATCACGCGCGCATTCGCCCTCCGCTCTTGTAGAACAACATTCTCCCTTAGCATTCACCCTCAACTCTTGCAGAACAACATTCGCCCTCAGCATTCACTCTGAGCTCTTGTAGAACAGCATTCGCCCTGAGCTCTTTCAGAACAGCATTCGCCCTGCATTCGCCCTCAGCTCTTGCAGAACAGCATTCGCCCTCAGCTCTTGCAAAATGGTAAGTTCTTACTGCAGGCCCTTCCTCCTATAGTAGGGTTGACTCTATTTGGTTTTTTTTGGTCAATTCCATTGGATTGTGTTAGGCTGTAGGGTTCTCTCTAGATGTCAAGAATCAAGATTAAATACCCTCTATTATCTTCATCACCCAATAAAAGATTTAAATTTTTCCCAAAGAAACGCTTATTAATTTGGCAGCCATTATTTCTCCCTGCTTAAAAAACCCTACATTTAAATGAAAACAAGCATTGCATTTCAACTACAAAAATCTTTTAGTGTTCAAATGTACATGTGTGCATCACTTGTGTAGGGTATTCCTTTTCCAATTTCACATTATCCAAGAATGTGTGCGGTATAGTTCATATTTTTTGTGATTCAGATTATCTTGAAAAAGGAAAGGTAAATTATTTCCCATGGAAAAAGAAGGTTTTCCCTTTTTATAGGTTGTTTGGACTTATGTGGAAAAATTTATGGTATGCCTTTCATATTATGTAGTTTAAATTTGAATTAACATATTATTCTACATGAAAATATAATTACCTATGTGATGTCCTTCATCACTAATTAAAATTATAGGGTTTCAATTTCCTAGACTCTAACTCATTTGATGCTAAATTCTAGGTTCTCATTGGTGGATCACTCTTCCATTGATTTCCTTTCCCTTTGGATCTTGTCATACTTTAAAAGTCATCAATGATACATATATTATTTTAGGTATCCCAAAAGGCTTTATAGTAGAACATATTGTGAAGTTTTTTTGACACTTGAGGATTCTTTTTAGAACTGCAACGCGGTCTATGTTATCGAGTTATATACCAAGCAACTTGTCCTTAATAACCACACTATGAGGTAGGTTCAACTAGTTTGAACTTGTTGGGACATAGCATATGAAGTTGTGTGATGAGTCCAAATCACAGGTCTATTATGGTGACAAAAGTGAAGACACGTAATGATAGTTATTATGTTAACATTACTAGAAACATTTTCGAAATTATCCATGCTATCAAGATGTCAAAATTCCAAGCATTAGGTGTCAATACTCGTAGCTAATAGATAATAATAATAATATAAAAGAATCACAACTTTATTCTTGAAATATGATTGTTACACATTGGTAACCTAGTTCATGAGTTACTATCACCCAAAGACTGCAAAACAAACTTAAAATATAAATTAAACCAACATGAGAATCCAACCAAGGGTTTCTCGACAAAATCATGCCATAATCTGGCATTTTGAAACCCAAATTTGAATCCATCATAAGTAATACAATGCAAACTCAGATGGATTTTCAATGCATGTTTGCATGCTACACTTATTCTCTGTCTAGATATCATTTTTTAAATGGAACCATTAGTCAAGCCCACAGTCCTTTTTATGTGAAAAATTTCAGCTCTATTTGAGCTCTTTTTTGCTCCACCACCTCTATAAACATATGCAAACATATATCATGATCTTGGAATTCCATTACATATGTATGTGCCAGTGTTCCATAATCATGCCCCATCATCAATTTAAGAAATTTCCATTGAATATCAAATTATGGAGGGGGGGGGGGGAACTTTTTGCTGCAACATTTGGCTCAAAATCAGGGACCATCTCCGTATGAGGTGAATGAGAACTATAGATATTTGAAGAAGTAGATTAGTGCCTTTTCCTCTCGCCATGGAGTCATATACAGTCATCCATCACAAAAATTTGTCTTTGTTCATTCTCACCTTGAAAGTTGCAAAAATTCATGCCCTAATTGAAACGACACTAAATTTGAAAGATATAATAGAAATGCAAGCTAGAAGTGCCCTATTAATACAAAGGGAAAACCTTCCTACCTACCCTAACTGAGATAAATTTGATTGAATAGGAAACATGATATTTCCAATGGAGTTGATCCAACAACTTGTTAAATGTATGGGACTAAATCATAGTATGGGACTAAATCATACTTGATCCAACAACACAGAGTATTGAATCAAAGTTGTAGTTTCTAACTTCTTGTATTGGTTCATCAATCTTGAAATTCAGACATTGCATGTCTTCATTGCTTCATGTTTGAATAATTTGCATCATATCGTACAATAGGAAATTAGGAATTATGATTATTATTACTTTATGGATCTCTTAAGTTACTTTTAAGTTTGCATGGTTTAGTGTGAAATTATTCTAGTGTGCCCCTAGGCCCAGGTGAAGGAATGCCAAGGACTAAGAACCCTAGTTTTTAAATGGTATTGTTTCTTATACCCAAAAACCCCTCAACATCACTTCTTATTAGTTCTTAACAATATTGTTGTAAAAAATTTGAGAATTGATATAGCAAAATATTGCACTTCTCAAGATAAAGTCCTAAAGCTAAAGTGTGATACCATGTGTAATTCAGTAGCCCCATTGTCACCTCACCAACCTCTTTTCACTTCGGGCTAGCTCTCCTCCAACTCAAGGAGGGTTCTCCCTAGTAGATTTTAGGGATCTAATGGCCCAACCAAACCAAGTCAAGAGCCCCCTAACTCTCTATGTTTACTACTATCAATCAAAATATTGAATAGTAGGGTCAGACATGCATCCTGAAGATAAAATTGCCAGGGTATTTTTGGGTAATTTCAAAGGGAAAGTCCCCAAACACATATAATCAAGGAATTATAACGTGATTTCAAACATTAAATATCAACAAAATCATTTAAAGGATATTGAAAGGAAAAAGGTGATGGAAGATAGAAAGTGCCTTACTTAAATGCTCTAAGGATTTTCCAATAGTTGCTCCAAAAGCTTCACTTCAAGGCCCTTCAAGATCGTCTCCAACAATGTTATACCATCAGCTTCAACAATGTTGCTCCAAAAATGTCCTCAAGGTCTTCACAACAAGTTTACTAGAAGTTGCTCCAACAATATATTCAATAAGGTCTTCATTGTCAACTTGTCTCTTGGTTGGGTGCCTTAATGTGCAATGACATGTTTCCAGGACTGAATTCAATGCAAGGCATATTTGAAACTCTAACTCTGTCTTCCGGTGTCTTATTAGAAATTATTTCAGTTTTAATTTTGTGTTTTCAAGTTAGATATTTTTTTCAAGTTTTTACATTTATAATTTTATTGCAATGTGGCAGACTGATCAGAGCAGTGCAGGAACAACCCCGAGACGGGATGATCGCGGAAAGAGGCCAACGGAAGAACATGTAAAGTGCCAGCATTGCTCTATCTTCAGGTATTTTAGTTATTTACACAATTGAAATAATATTAATTTTGTTCAAATATGCAGACACCTAGCCATGGTACGCCTGATGATTCCCTCTTTGAGGAAGAGCTTTCTTCATCCCTATCTCCAATGTTCTTGTTGCAAAAAAAGGCACGAGATGCAAGGTCGGAATTTAATACTTCGATAGACGCGCCTCAAACACCTGAAATAGAAGAGAGGATAAAACATCTTATGAGCCAGCTAGAAAGATATCAGGTAATAATAAAAAGTCAAAAGGATATTTTTTTTGTTCTGCATGAGATGAATTGTGATAGTTTGATTTTTAATTTTTACATTGACTAAACTAACAAAAATTTCTTTTGTATGTAGCATTTTTTGGCACTTGCTGAACCCGGTGTTGGTGGTAGTGGGACACAAGGGCAAGAGATTACCCAACAACCCTCTCGTACACCTTCTACTCCTTTAGGTGCCAGCCAAGAAACACACCCTGCCCAAGCAGACACCCAGCCAACCGCTGAACGTGTTGGCAATGATGAGGCTGATATGGCCAGCTACATTATTGCATTTCCTGAAGCTACACATGTCAGCTCCACAGGGACCATTAATGGTACGTTGTTGGTGAACGATGAGGGTGTCCCTATAAAGCATGTACAACTCCCAGGTAAATTTTAATATTTTAACTATTTCATGTACTTTATCTAAAACATATTTATCATGATTTTTATTTTTAAATTAATGATAATATCTTCTTCTTCTTCTTCTTCTTCTTTTTTCTTTCTTTTTTTTTCTTTTTTTTCTTTTTCTTCTTTTTCTTCCCTTTTTTTTTCTGTGTAGGAAATAATGATTTCTACAAGTTTTTGGAGAGCCATGCGTTGGTAATTTTTGGCCTAACCATACACATAGGGTGGAATTCCCAAAATTTCAACTTGAAAAAAGAACTTCTAGATTATCTAGAAGCCCTTTTTGGGGTCGGCACATTTGACAGAACAACGGTGGCTCGGGTAGCCGGCAAATATTTGAAATATACCAGGGACACCTATAGGACGCAATTGCAATTTAACCTTAGATATGAGCGTCCTCTCGCAGTTCCAGAGAGTGAGTGGAGAGCACTCATCCATGACGGAAAAGAGAAAAGGGCAAAGAAAGAAGGAAAAATGCCAACTGGACTCGCAAGGTAAATTACAACTTTAATTCAATAGCTTTAATTTTCTCTATGTCTAAAATAAAAGTGTGCTACGTCATATCTGACTTCAATTTTGTTGATGCTAGGTTTCCTGACACCTCAAAGGCAACCAAAGCTAGGATTGAGAAAAAGGGCCATCACAAGCTAGGCCAAGGCAACTACTTGAAATTAGCTGCAAGAATTGTAATTAAGTAGCTAAACATCTTATAATTAATTGTATCGCCTTCCAACGTTTTTGTAATCCTATCAAATATGATTAAAAATACACAACCATATGTAATGTAGGGTGATGACTTTGGAATAGAAACTACAGAGGAAGATAAAAATATCGCTTTCCATTTCGGCTATCACGCTGTAGTTGAACGTCACAGAAGCTTGGGGCAGGTCCCAAGATCCAGAATGCCTGATAAGGTAAAATATTAACCTTTCAATATGTTTGTTTTCATCCATAAATTTAATGTCTAACAAATTTGTTTAAATCAGGGGAGCAGCACTACCGACGAGGCAAATAACCCAGTTTTAGAGCCAGATGTAGATGATCCTCACGTGCAACATGATCATTGTAGTGGGGACCAGGTCGACAATGCTACTATCAGTGAGAGCCGTGACGGTAATTAATTTCCACTTATAAGTTTTTCTAATTATACTTTGATAGTTGTCCTTATAAATTTTTTTGTTTCAATGACAAAGAATGTTTCCCTTGAGGATCTTACCACCAGAGAGGAAGACAGGGCAACAGTCCCAACGACGACAACTGGTGCACCAGGTAAATAATCTCATTGCAATTTTTTTTATTAATATTATCAAACTAGTTCAATGATATTTAAAAACTGAATTAAAATTTAATATTATCTGTTTTTGTAGATGATGCCCCATCACTGGATGAGACCAGACATCGTGACTATGCAACTAGGTCAGCGGCGACAACTGGTGCACCAGGTAAATAATCTCATTGCAATTTTTTTTATTAATATTACCGAACTAGTTCAATGATATTTAAAAACTGACAATTAAAATTGAATATTATCTGTTTTTGTAGGCGATGCCCCGTCACTGGATGAGACCAGACATTGTGACTACGCAACTAGGTCAGCGGCGACAACTGGTGCACCAGGTAAATAATCTCATTGCAATTTTTTTTTATTAATATTACCGAACTAGTTCAATGATATTTAAAAACTGACAATTAAAATTTAATATTATCTGTTTTTGTAGGCGATGCCCCGTCACTGGATGAGACCAGACATCGTGACTACGCAACTAGGTCAGCAGTGCGGGGCGAAAGGCACGAAACAGGAGAAGAGCATGATGATATTGATGATGTAATTAGGAGCTTTAAAAATAGGAAGAAGAAAAAGAAAATTCGATAATGTAAAATATTGTATTATTATAAGACAAACGTTACCATACTTGGAACGTTTTTTGCGTTATATAAAAAACTCATTTATCATACTATTTTTATGTAAAGCATTAATTGCAATGTTTCCTTGCGTACTTTTTGTTGAATTGTTTTTTTATTAGTTATTGAATATTTTTTTTTATGCTCATGAAAGTAAAAAATGAAATATAGATTGGGTATTGGGGAATTGAGAGTGATGTGGGGGGGGGGGGAGGGGCCATAAGAGCTTCCACCTTCACGTGGTTGGCCCTGTTTAGTAGAGAATAATTTATTGGAGCGATTTAATCTTGGAGCAAACCTCCCTCGATCCAGCGTAGCAATAAAAAAGTCACTATTGACTTAGTTGCTACTCTTTCAGATCGTGGGAGGCTTGTTCCAAGTTCATGCGACTCCAATAAATTTTTCTTGAAACGAAGAGGAGCTTATTCAGGTATTTTTTGACATTTTCAACATATGTTCTAACATTATCATAAGAATGCATCTTAGAGTAAAAAATACTACATCAATTACTTGTATTTATTGTATAGATAATGATGGATTTTGATTGACTTGGCAGTGCAGGTACAAATCCTCTTCCATCATGAGCAATGCAACTTGTCAACTAGGGTCATGTCTAGGATATTTTTGCTTGTGCGCTTGACCAGGTTCGTAATGTCACATTTTGTAAGTTCCTTTACAGTTCACAATTCAATATTAAGCTAGTTCATGATTATTATCTAGGTTTTTTGTATGTGTTTTTTCATCTATTTGATTGTAAGCAACTCTGCATGTTTCTTGTTGTTCACTATGATTTCTCCCATTACCACTCCCAGGATGAATCCGACTTTATTGTTACATAGGTTACTTTATTGTTACTATGATTTCTCCATTTACGATTTCATAGGTTACACCATGTAAAGTTGTCAATCTCAGGTTGGTGATGAGCTTTAGTTCTCCAGATTTGGGGCTTTTCTGATATTTTCTCCCTCATGTCATTCCTGCATCACCTCGTTGTTTGAGCATGCCAATTATCTACCACTTGTACCAATTGGCACATGTCAATCTTTGAGTGGTGCCACATTTCACCTATTTTCAGTGAGAGTTTAGGGTTTCTCTAACATAGCTTCAGAAATCCAATTCAGTGCCTGCTTGAATATTGTCACATAATACTCATGGTTTGTATTGATGAGCATGTTCTGAATTGTTGGTTGATTCATAAGAACCACCCATATAGTCATCTTGAGATATTTCAGAAGTTTTCTCGGGTTTCCTTTTTCACCGTTTCTAGTGGGTGGGATGGTGTGGGGTGATCCATCAATACTGGTGCTCTTGTAGTAGGGAATTTGTTTTTGGGGATATAAAGGAGCATTTGATGTAGATATCCCATTGGATGCATCCATAGATGGGCACGAGAGGTCAAGAATTTAAATTAAAAATATGCAACCTCTAGCATGGCAACCTGAAGGCCGCGAGAGACACTGGTTAAAGATTGTTTTGTGCTGGTTTTAATATAGTCGTGATTTCTTTCTATTATCTTAATGCAAATATATAGTCCGGTCTCATTAAAATGAGGATTGTGGTTGTATTTCTCTTTGTTTTTTTCTCTCTTAATGCTCCAGAAGTTGCCAAAAGTTGCGATAGTTGTTTAGTTTGCCTGTTACAACTTAAAAGTGGTTTTTAGCAATGGGAGTCATGTTTTTTAAGGTTCATACTAATATGAAGATCTTGTAATTCTATATTCTGTTGAACCTTTAGTTAAACTGAGAGGGGGGGGGGGTGAATCAGTTTAACACATTCCTGATCTTTTAATTTAATTTAATGTGTGAGTAGTCTTAGAATGTAAGCAGCAAGTATTAGTATAATATAGCAGTAGAATTAATATGAGAGCAGCAGGTATTAAGCAGATGATACATATCAGATCAATACATAAATATCATGCACAGAGACACCAGATATAAGTGGAAACCCATAAAGGGAGAAAACCACATCTTATTATTGTTATGATGCAAAGGCAAGCTCCAACTCCCTCTCACCACTGTTTTTCTGCAGGCACCAACCTACAGGAGGCTCCAACCTCAATTCTGCAAGCTACAACTTGCAAGGAAGCACCAACTCCCTTTAATTTTCTGCAGGCACCAACCTACAGGAGGCTCCAACCTCAGTCAGCTACAACTGACAGCTATCAAGCTGCAACTTGATAGGGAAGCTCCAACTTCCTCAATTTATCAAACTGAATGTTTGCTGATTTACTTCAGATATCAACTCTGTTCTGTAGCTTCTCTTTCTGCTCTTCTTCTCTTAATCTTCTCTCCCTTATTCTTCTATATTTTGCATTCTCAATATTTGCTCTCTCTCCTTCTCTGGCCTCTCTTGTGCATATCAATGTGATATTATATATAGATTTCATCACATGACTCTTTACATTCCTCAGGGAATTTGAAGTGAGTAGTCCTGACTTTTTGCCTTCTACCTTCTCATTTCTTTTAACCAACTCATTTTAAAATTATAGCAATATGTACAAATTTCCATGCTACAGTGGGATTTTGTCTTTTCCTTAGGATACTTGCCTTTGCATCACAAACAATAAAAAAATTAATTACAACATTTACATTCACATTTTTAATTACATATTTCAATTTCACTCAGCTCATTTTCTGGATTTTGGCTTTACTGGATTTGTCTTTTCCTGCTGCTGTTAAGAACCTGTTCTGCATACACTTTTTTCACTGTCATCTGCATATTCCCTGTTTTTTGTGCTTATTCACTTGTCCAACTCATTCCTGTACATATTCCTGTCAAACCTGTAATCTCTGTGGATCTCTGCATGCTCTCCTCTTCTTTTTCTTTTTCATAATTGCATTCAAGTTTCATGCCCAATCATTTCCCAAGTCCAGGAAATCTCACAATCTCTACTTTGTTCTACGCTGGCAGTTTCAATGCTTAAATCTGAAGTGTTAATAAATCAACCATACTGCCAGTACTTTTCAATATTTCACTTAACTGTGTGTAAATGCATCCCAAAATTTCATTGTCCAATCATTTTCCCAATCCGGGCACTCTTGCATGTTCTCTTTATTCCACACTGGCAAACTTAAAAAAAACAAGTCTGGTCATTTTTAATATCTCAATTCTTCAATTATAATCTGACAGTCCATTACATGTACATGTATTAGGCCCCGTTCACATATTTCATATTTCATATCGCGCCAGTTAACCATATACAACTATTATAATCAACATAATACTTTGGTTATTAAAACCATGAAAATTGACCCTCAGCACGTTTAACCATATATGCATATTCCATATACATATTACGATGCCCTTCACATATACAGTCATTATATATAATATATCCACTCATATATTATTAGATAATCGGCAATCTTTTATTAATTAGAAACCTTAGTCTTCCAACGTATATTAATAACCCGTCAGACTTTAATAAACAATATAAACCAAATTCATTGTATATGACTCCGCCCCGGGCCCACAGTACAATCAAAGACTAATCAAATGTGCGCACTGTACCTTTGTTAACCCCCGGGCTCTTCCATTAAACTTCGTGCGGGTCCTGCGAGCGATCACCGTCAGATGTCGACCCACCAGATCGACGGCTCCTGTCCATTTCGCTCCGTGTCCTGGTACGATAGTTAATGCGCGATGGCGCACGTTAAACGGCGATTTTGGAATGTCAGTCGAGGACACATGTTTATCAATCAATGGAATCGTTGCTCCTCCGGGCAATACCACTTATGGTCGATAGGCGGTGCGATGAAATCTACTTACGGCCTTTACTGTTCACGCTAAACCACTTCACTGTTCCTGTCGCAAGGTTCCGTTCTCCACTCCAGGTTCCGATCCAACGCTTTTACTCCGGGTTCCGTTCTCCAACGATTTCAATTATATATATATATATATATATATATATTTTTTGTTACTAAGACTATGGTTCTGTTCTCCACAATTTCAATTATATATATATATATTTGCTACGATTATGGTTCCGCCATACTCTGATGCAGAGTTCCGCTCCTTTTCTCGGTTCCGTTGCCTATATTATGTACAAGGGTTCTATCAAACAGTTAACCCCGAAACTCGTAGGATAATCACTACCAGGGCATCATTGGCTACCAAGTTTACACTGAAGCTTATGGCTACCAGAATTCAGAGATTTGAAAAAATCAGGATTTTTTCCAAAAATGAATATTTTTGTATTTTTTTAGTTTTGCCGACTTTTTCAAAAAACTCCCGACTTTATCGAGTATTTCAACTTTTGGACCCTTGCCGATTTAATCCCGACTTCGACTTTTTCCACATTACATTTTTGAGCTAATTCTTTATTCTTCTTTTTCTTGAATGAAGATTGCTTATGAAGATTGCTTATAATGCTATAATCTAAAAAATACCCAATTACCCTCAAATTATCTTTCACTTCAATGTTGTTCCCCTTGTTGTTTTATCATGTTTCATGTCATTTGAAGGTTTTCCATAATAATTTTCAAAATTTCTTTAGTATTTTCCATATGTGACTCTGTTTCCTATACTTTGGACTTATCTTGCAAAAAGTATGAGATACTAGGAGTTGGATATCCATAAAAGGCCTTAAATGGGGAAATTTTAGTAGATGTGTGATAGGTAGTATGATAGTATCATATTACCATTCTTCCTTGAGGAACCCACTTCATCCATTAAGATTTCTTTTCTAAAGAGTAACATTGTAGATAACCTTAAAAAAATTTGTTAACTATTTTTGTTTGACCATTTGATTGTGTTTGATATGTAGAACTCATGGCAACTAGTGTTTCTCCACTCATATTAAATAATTATTTCCAAAAGTTTCTTGTTGCTATTACTTTAGGAAAACCATGAAGACTATGAATTTCTTTCACGGACACTTCTGCCACTTGGCTTGTTGTTTATGTACTTATAAGATGGGATCAAACAAAATTGTTCTTAAGTCGAGCCCGCCGGACTTCAAACGGCGATAAACCATAATTAAAACCAAATTCGCGTTCCAAAATAGCCTGATGACGTCGGCCAATTTTGTGACGCGAAAACCAAATGAATTCGACCCTAATATTTTTCGGGTCCGAAGTTGGGCTGGCATACGGAGGGAGAGTTGTGACGCGAATTTCTTATCAAATTCGCCCTAATCTTTTTCGGGTCCAGATTTCCACTGCGCGAACGGTCTAATCATCAATCAAAACCCGCCACCCTTTTGACTTTGTAAATAAAACAAATTGCGTCTACGTCATTTTCATTGGTCCGTGCGCTAGCCAGTCTTCCATGCAACAAAATTCAAAAACCAACTATTAACGCTTGCTGACCGTTACCTTGCTGAAGAGAATTGAAACCGAGTATTTCAGGGTTCTTCTGTCATAACCAGCGCCTGTTTAAATACGTTTCATTTCCCGTAAACAGGTATTTATTCCAATTCCCCGCTAAACTCTGTAAAAAATCCTGGTTTTAGTTTTAATTCTGCACTAAGGTCTGAAAATAAGTTCAGTTTGGTCTTTTTCGTTCCCAGAACTGCAATTATATTCGCAAAACTGGTAATTGTGCCCCTTTTCCACAAAAACCCCGAAATTCCATTTCTGAATCCATAAGAACCAGAAATGGAAGTTCCTGTAGCTCTGAATGTCGTGCCCATCAATGCCCCTCACAAGGACTTGGATTATTTTCCTTTAGCCGATATGGATTTTCAAATTAAGGACTTGCTTCTCAGTGAGAATCCTCTTCGAATATTTTGCTGCTACAGAGACAATTATTTGAATGGTTCTGACATCTTTGGACTTTGGGAATCAAATCTTCCTATGTACTTTCTCCCCTCAGTTCGTATTTTTCCTGAGTTAATCCATTATTGCTCCGCAAATTATGATCCCAAGCAACGAGCAGTTTTATCCCCAAGTCAAAATGTCCTTTTCCCAATAACTGCTCAGTCCATAAATGAAATGCTACAATTCCAACCTGGTCAAGCTCTCACTCCCCTGTCCATGGCTGAATTACTTGAGAAATCTACTAGGTTATCCCATGAAGAGTTAAACCGCCTATGCCAAACCTTCATGTTACCAGAGCATCAGCCTAAAAACCCTCCCCCTTATGGTTATACTTTCTTTACTGATGAGGGTAGAGTTATTTTAGACATGATATCTTCCATAATGGGCTTTAATACTAGTGAGTATGTTGATGAGTTAACCCTAGTATTGTTATCCATTTTTATCCCTGGACAGCCTCCTGCTGTCAAGTACGATTTTGCATCTTATATTGCTGACAAAATCCATGATCAGTTCATGAGATTTGAGAATGAGAGAGTATTTAAGTATTCTTCTATCATATATCATCTCATGATTTACTTTCAGTCATAAAATTTCCCTTTTTATGTTAAGAAACTCGATGCCAAAGGGAATCCTAGGTCAGTCATCTTTTGGTCTGCCATTACTCACAAATCCTCTAATTCTCCTTATTCCTATGATGAGTTTTTCGACCTTTTTGTTCATCCTGCAACTACCTTGTTGACAGGAGTCTCTCCTCCTAGAATTAACAATGAAATCAAGAAAATCCTTCAGCTCTCAAAGAAGTACAAGATAGGTGACTGGTACCTATATCAAAAGTACACAGAGATCAGGATATATGGATGTGAATTATGCCCATTCAAACTGCCCAAGTATGTCCCAATGAGACTCTTTGCATTAGAATATTTCAGGCAGATGAATAATTCAGATATAATTCATTTTTGCAATGCAAAGAAAAAGGTTCAACTCAGGATCAAGAGCCAATTAGGTCCCTTCATTTGTAACTCTAGGGAAGCCGGAAAGGAAGCCGAAAGGATTTTAGAAGACTATCTCAAACTACAAAAGAGTTTCTACTGGGTGCCTTATGATCCAAACAACTTTATCTGTGATAGAAGAATGAAAAATAAACAGTCACCATACATCCATCAAAGAATCCCAGAAATAGAACAATATGCTAATATGGATGAATGGACAAAAGGGACATTGGTTGAAAATGATAGTGAGCAGGTCAATGTTGAAAATGTAATGAAAGATCTTGAAAAGATACTTGACCTAGAATCTTTTGGACAGGTGCAGGGATCTTCTTCAGCCAGGACTTTACAACAAAATTTGCAGGAGATTAGTACAGTAGCAGTAGAATCTAAAGGAAAAGAAAAGGAGCCCGATATACAAATAATTGAAAAATTCATAATGACAGCGCAACCAGAGACTTCTAAAGAACAAGGTCAAGGAAAAATTCCTCCTACTCAGATCAGTGAGCCAGAAATTTCTATTTTACAAACTCCTCTAAATATAGAAAAGGGAAAAAAGAGAGAGGCTGAAACAACTACTCCTATTGGTGGCTCTTCTGAACAGCAAGATGTTAAAAGGCAGAAATTAACTCCCCTTCCAGAAGATGAATCATTTCAAGAAATCCCTGATAGCCAGGGAAGAGAAGACAGTCAGCAAACAGGGACAGGAATTGGGACATCCACTAATTTTCAAAAACAGGAAATACAGAGGCAACAAAGTGTAGAAATATCTTCTTTCAAACCTCCAGTAAAAACTGCCTGGGACATCAAAAGAACATTCATCAATATAAAAGCCAGGAACGATCCACTTAGGCTTCAAGTGTACAATCAATATTTGAAGATGGCTCCAAAAAATCAAGAAAGATTGATGTCAGCTTATGACATCCAACAGGGTAAGATGTTAATGAGCCATTTAAACCCCAAGGTGCAGCAGCCTCAGACAGCTGCAGATTACGTTAGGACTAATTTTGAAGTCTTAGCAAAGGATATCCATCCTTTAGATCAAATTGAGCTACACAAGCAAATAGGTGAGATGATTTGTTCTACTCTGACGGATAAATCAATGATGACCCATAAGTTGCAGGATTCTTTGGATAATACTAATACACAGTTGCAGCTTGAAAAAGCCTCCTCCCAGGCTAAGAATAATAGAATCAAAACTTTAGAGGAAATAATCATTGGTTTGGGTCATAATCCTAAAGATGTGAAAGGTATTGAAGCTTTGATCAAGAGAAAAGATGATGATATTGCAGCTCTGAAAAAACAATTAAAGTTACTGGCCTCAAGACATCCACAGATTGCAGAAATCATCAAACAAAATTCTGAGGAAGAACTAATGGATTTGCTCTTAAAATTGAATGAGCGACTTACTGCAACTGAAAAAGAGCTTGAGAATGCATTAAAAGACAAGCAGGCAAATATTCCAGTATCTACAACAGGGGTAGTGACAGGTACAGCAACAACAGGTCAGCCAGCAGAATTGTCACAGAGCAACACTGCAAATTTGAACACTGATGAATTAACAAAGTCAATGGAAGATATGAAACTTCAGGCCATAGAGCTTCACAAAACAAAGGAACAATTGGCCACTCTAGAACATAAATATGATCTTTCAAAAATTAGTGTTGCTGATAAAACAAGAGAAGTGAACAAATTAGAAAAAACAGGGAAAGCATTGGAAAAGGATCTCACATTGGAGAAACCTTTAAAAGAAATAAACGAAATTCTTTGGGATAATATCATTCAATCAATAAAGGATGTTTGGTCCTCAATTCAAATAATGGATGAACATAATAACTTAGTTAAATTGGATCTGGATGAGATTGAGAGATCAAGAGAAGAGTTGGGAAATATGCCAGAAGAGGCCAACAGTCTTATAAATTTTTTGAATACTCAGACTAAGAATCAACTTGCAGAAATTGGTATTCAGGACATGACCGGAGCAATTCTGGAAATAAAGAGAGTTTTTACTAAAAGAACTCTGGTACAGAATTTAGAACGAAGGTGCTCAGATATGCAAGAAGAAATCATTGCCTTCAGAGAAAGACTGAATATTTTGTTAAATAGAGGATTGCCCAGTCCTATAGTTGCAGAAGATAAGCTAATGGACCTTGATAGTTATGTTGAAAAATTGGACAAATATGCTCATAATCAAGCTAGTTCTTCAACCATTTCATCAACAGCAGCATTGCCTACAGGGAAAAACCTTCCTGACAGATTGGAGAATTTATTTTATCTTGAGCATGAAGTAAATCATTTGTTCCCAATTCAGCCTAATTTCTTAAGATATACTGAGGCTGATGAAACACTAAGAAAGTTGCAAAGGACCAGAGTGCCAGAAGTTCAATGGTGGGAAGAAATGATGGAACTTTTGTAAAAAATTATCCTTACATAAATTTTTTCCTATTTACCACAGTATATCATGATAAAAAGGATAAAAGGATGAACAAAGGTCAAAGAGTATCAGAGCAGTTAAAGAGTATCAGTGAAACGAAATAATCAACATAGATAATATCATGTCCCTATATGTGACATGGGGTATTTTTCTATCATTGTCTGGGGTGGGACTTCCACTTTTTTGGATGGATATTTGGGTTCCAATCTTCATATGTGAAAATGTAATGACTTCATGGACTGTTTTACTTCATATAATATATTCAAAACAACATTTTTTCTCTTGTGAAAAAAAAATGATTAATGTTTATCACTCTGCCTTCAAAACTAGCGATGCCGGTCTATGTTGTTGGTTTATTGATATGGTCTGATGGTATTTTTATATTTTGGACATATCACACTCCTCACATGATTAGCGTTTTTCTCTATTCAAGGATTTTGGGTACTTTAATTTGTATTTGGAACAATGGACGTCGGTACTCTATCCATTGCTTTACTATTCTACATACTGCTATTTCACTTTCTTATAGATGCCTCGGGCATATTTGGATGCTTTCTCAGATTGTCGATAATCTCCATGTGGACCGTTACTGGGTTTTATATCAAGTCCCTGTATGTGACATGGGGTATTTTTCTATCACTTTCTAGGGTGGGACTTCCACTTTTCTGGATGGATATTTGGGTTCCAACCTTCAGATGTGAAAATTTAATAACTTCATATAATATATTCAAAACAACGTTTTTTCTCTTGTGAAAAAAAAATGATTAATGTTTATCACTCTGCCTTCAAAACTAGCGATGTTGGTTTATGTTGCCGGTTTATTGATATGGTCTGATGGTCTTTTTATATTTTGGACATATCACACTCCTCACATGATTAGCGTTTTTCTCTGTTCAAGGATTTTGGGTACTTTAATTTGTATTTGGAACAATGGACGTCGGTACTCTATCTATTGCTTTACTATTCTACATACTGCTATTTCACTTTCTTATAGATGCCTCGGGCATATTTTGATGCTTTCTCAGATTGTCGATAATCTCCATGTGGACCGTTACTGGGTTTTATATCATGTCCCTGTATGTGACATGGGGTATTTTTCTATCATTGTCCGGGGTGGGACTTCCACTTTTCTGGATGGATATTTGGGTTCCCATCTTCAGATGTGAAAATGTAATGACTTCATGGACTGTTTTACTTCATATAATATATTCAAAACAACGTTTTTCCTCTTTTAAAGTTTCAATTTTTTTTTCTAAAATTGAACCTGCCGTCGCTATACCGACGCCTTGTAAGCGTCGGACTTGAGACAGATTAAAACGTCGGAAGAGCGACAGTACAAAAACGTCGGACGAGCGACATTCAAAACGTCGGACCACGTTTCGTCGGAATTGCGACAGATCACAGACGTTGGACGAGCGACGTCCAAAACGTCGGACCACATTTCGTCGGAATTGTGACAGTTTACAACCGTCGGAAGAGCGACGTCCAAAACGTCGGACCACATTGCACCGGACTTGGGACAGTTTACAAACGTCGGAAGAGCGACGTTTAAAACGTTGGACCACATTTCGTCGGAAGTGTGACAGTTTACAAAGGTCGGAAGTGCGACGGATTGGGAAACGTCGGAAGAGTGACGCTTGTTTGGAAGCGACGGAAAAGGTGTCGATAGTGCGACACTTTTTAATTGCGTCGGAACTGCGACGGTATGACAAACCATGTTTTTCCCGCGCTCGAACTGTCGCTCTTGCGAAGAGTATGTGTCGGAATAGCGACGAATTGGCCGTCGGAATTTCCGCCAAATTTTCTAGTGCTTAGCTCCGACAGATCACAATCCTCATGATCTCCGTGATCGGACACCTGCACACGCAAGAAACAAAACAAACGCAAGTGTAAAATCCAATATATGCGACTATATGTCAATCAGAGAAGACATAACTCATCATCATAATCAACAACAGGAGTGGAACCATAACCAATAATCATTTATCATTAATCAATCAAAGGAGGATACATCCTGGCTCTAACGCTGAATTCTCCTTCGAAGGGTCGCCAGCCGAACACGTCTCGAAAAAGCCTATCGGGGATAGGACAAGCCTTTCTCTTCGGATGTCTCGAAAATAATCTCCTTGCTTGGATTTGGCCTTAAGGGGATGAATCAAGGCTCTTGCAGCATAAGGCTCTAATGGCTCTTGGGAACTAGCTTGCAAAGGAGATGAGCAAGCTTTATAGATGGAGGAAGGGGAGTTGGGATCCCTATAATCATGGTATTGGCCCTATCCTCAAGGAAGCTTCCATGAGAGGTGGCAAACCACTTCCTCTACATGGAGATCCGGAGCCAAACCTCCCAACTCAAATTAGATACCAGTTTATGGATTGGTTAGGACGAAACTTCCACCATTTATTTTTTTAAAACACTCCTTAAAATGGCTGGCGCGAGTGCGACTCTAAGACAGAGCGCCAATTGGTGCACCCTATTTGAAGGATTTCCCCCATTTGCACGGGTACTGAACTGGCTATTCGCGCCAATGATGAAAAGGCCATTTTTAGGGTTTTTCACAAGGAGGTGTCTTCAGGGAAATGAAAACTCATGTTCAGAGGAATGTCATGAAAATGGTTTCAAGTCATGTCACTGCTCACAAGTCATGGAATGAGCCCTCCAATTGCGCGGGATGGGGAATTGCAGGGACGGTGACAAATTGCTGTGTAACAACAGCCAAAGCACAATTCTCTTCATCTTCATTATTCGATGAAGAGCCATCCCTGGTACTCGCCTTATCTCCTCCTGCACAAGATCCAACCAAAGTCGCTCCCATTTCGACAGTTTCTCTCATCCATTGACAAAGTCTTCCTAGCTATGCCAACTCTTCAAAAGTCCAAGGAGAGCCAAGCTCACCAAGTCTTCATCATCAACAATAATCCCCACACTTCCTAGTCATCCCTACAGTGGACAAAATTCGTGAGATATTTTGGAATATTGTCTCCCTTCTCCATTTTTATTTTTCTGAGCTTATCTTTCATCGCCAACTTCCTTTGGTCACTTCTGCTTTGGAAAAAATCTGTCAAAGCCTTCCACATTGCAAATTGAGTGGATTTCCCGTAAAGGCTGGACATAATATGGTCCTTCACATCTTCCAACAGAATTATTCTTGTCTTTGCTACCTTCTTTTTCCATGTGTCAAGTAATGTAGCATCGCTAGATCCCGGCTTAGGAACATCGCTATCAATGAATTCATTCAGTCCATTATCTTCCAGCACTGCCTCCATCCTATCCTTCCAGGCTATGTAATTCGAGCTCCCATCAAGGGCATACTCCAATTGCAACCCATTGAAGGACATTTCAATGTATACTCAACTGTCGCACCAAGAATTTTCTGCAACAAATTCGAATTGTCCACCAGCACAAACTCAACAATTCTTCACAATTGCAATCTTCAAGAATCAACACTGCTCTGATACCATGTATAAATTATATACAATATGCATGTATATATCAAGATTCTCCTGATCTAACAATATTTATCTTCTTGATAAATACAGAATACTTCCACTGTTAATCTTTTGCGGAAATTTAAAATTCAATTGCAAACACATGAAGCAATAAAAACAATCGCACATAACACAGTTGTTTAACGGGAAAGCCTGAAGCTTTTAACCCCAACTATCATATATTATGTATCATGGAGATCATGTAACAATCTCATACAAATCTTAGTACATCAAGCTCTCAGTACAATCAATCGTCACACACTAATCAGAAGAAATCTACAAATCCATGCACTGATTTCTTGCCACCTGATAGCCTGCCTCCACTGCGCAATCCCTGCTGAAGAAGACCCCTGAATGAATTCGAATTGGCCTTGATTGCACTGCGCAATCCTCATTGGAAACTCCAATGTGTGTGTGGTGCAAACAATGCATCACTATAGTCACAACGGATAGTCCATCTTTCCCTTTCACCTATCTCTCCACTGGGTCTCCACTGGAACTGACATGCACTGTAGTTAACTGTTGTATTTTTTTATTTGATTAATGAGTTATTATTTGTGAATTAATTAACTAATTAATTCACTCCACCCTCACTAGTGTATCATTCAGTTAGACTAGATACAACTAGCTCAACTAAGTTTAACTCCATTAACTGAGTTAAACTGAATAACAACTCCATGAAATACTCTTCCAACTCTATCATAAATTTTCCACTTCAGTTCTAACTAAGTCCTCCATGCATGAACCACTAGTAAACCCTAGGAATTGTGTAATTCCTTCAGCCCACTGATTTGACAAATTTGTACACTGAAATTAAGTGCTCCAAGATAATAAGTTGACGTTTAGATTCTGATTATTATTAAGAGCTAATAATAATCGACACTTCTATTTTTAGATCGATGATCTATAAATAGACTTTGCCTAATATTCTAAAAATAGAATTTCATCTATTTTTCCAACTTGACCAACCATCCAAAAATAGCATCCTGCAACTTCTGAAATATGATCACCATGTCTAAAAATAGGCATAGTCTAAAAATAGACTTACACCTAAAAATACCCTGCTGGCCCACTCAGTGAAGGTGACTGATTTTCACCAAGCTCATAATCTTGTTGAATCTCAACATCCTTGAGTAATTACATGATTCCTCAACAATGACGGGCAAAAAAAAACTCTCTTATCCACAAAACACATCATAGGACAACTGTAACCTCGATATTTGGACCAATTTTCCTTGACACCTATCTAGAAAGAATCCAAGGCACAAGCATCGCACCTTTCAGCAGAAGCGTCACACCTTTCAGCAAAAGCGTCCTGCGTTTTAGCAGAAGCGTCCCACCACTTTGAGGGCAATTTTGGGTGGATTTAAGGCATCCTCCTGTTGATTTGAAGATTGGGAAATGTAGAAATGGATGTAATATATCTAACCCAACTTCAAAACTAAAAAAATACCTCCTAAAAGGCCTTCAAAATTCATTTTTTCCAAGCTTACTCCAGAAGCGCCGTGCACAGGCAAAAACAGTAGAAGACACATAAAAAATAGGGCATTTTTTGAGTTTTTCTCCAAAACTAGGGGTTGTCATGAAAACAGAAGACCATAGATGGAAAGTACATGGAAATGGAAATCCAAAAATATATAAAATTCCTCATTTTGAGGCTCTTAAGAAAATCAATTCATCACTGTGCGACGCTTCTGTACAAATGAAATTTCCAAAATTGCCAAAAATCCAAAATGTTTCTGCTGAAATTGGGCTCAAATATGGATCAATATCTCTCTAAAAATAATTTTTTTGAAAACCTGAGAGAGGTTTTTTTTACCTGTTATCTTATGAACAAAAATATTCTCCCGTTTTCAAAAATACTTTCCCATTTATTCATAATCCAAGTTTGACGTTTATCGCTACAAATTGCATAAGCGTAGTGTGCCTTTAGCAGAAGCATAGCTCGCTCTTTGAGAGGGATTTTGGAGGCCTTCCCAGAGAAGTTTTGGGCTTCAAGTGGTATTTTTGGAAATATTAGGATTTCCACCTCGCAATGGAGTAATCAAGCATTGCAAACCCCTAAAAATTTGACTTGAAGACAACCTAGCCAAAAGTGCAGAAAATGACCTCAAGCAACAATATTTTGGGCATTTATCTCAAATCATAACACCCGTGGATAAACTGAAGGAGGTTTTTGTCCTTTGGTATTTTATTGACAAAAACATCTTTCAATTTTGTCAAATTCATCTTCATTCTTCAGAAAGTAAATTTGAAGTAGGACTATCCTTCTATGCAATGTAACCCTAGCAAATGATCACAAAACTTTGAAAATAATGCGATGGGTCTGAGTTGGCTCACACCTGGAATGTTGCCCTCCCTTATTGTAATTTCTCCTCTCACTTTCCATGATGTTTTTCAGCAAAAATAAACCCTAGTTTGATATGAAGGAAAGGAAGGGTGAAAACAAGGAAAATAAGGGAAAATGGGGCAACAAGTTTAGGGAGGGAAATGGAGGGGATAAGAGTTAGTGAAATTTTTTTTTAAATTAGGGGAGATAGGGTAGTTTGTTAGGACCACATTATTGATCTGAAAGGACTGTATTATTTTTTTGTGCTAAGTGTCTTTTCAGTTAAAAAACATGTACGTATTTGTCTCCAATTGTTTTCTTAAGGATTGAGGAATTTAACCATGAAACATAGATGAATTTGTGAATTATAAGCATGAAAATAAGCCTAAATAACAATGGACAATAGTGTATAACAGAGAAATAAAACCACACATAAGATTTACATGGTAGGCATGATGAAGCAGTTCACCCCTCCTAGGCTACATCTGCTGGTCCATCTCCCAATGACATGTCCATCTTTCATTATGCTCAAAAATTTGCGAATACATGTGTTTAAAAGCCTCCAATGGTTGTTTTCTTTGGACCAATGGCTCCATAATGCTCAAATTAGTCTAGGTAGACTCTTTTTTCACCCAAAATTGATCGAAAATTGACCCTCCTAGACTTTTTCCCAATATCTCCTATAAAACCTCCACTAAAACTAGAGGACTGTAGTTAACAGCAGTTAAAAATAGTAAAACCTACGAATTTGGAGGGCACGCTAAATTTCCGCCAAGTGAAACCATCAGATTAAATGTTATATTTAACGGGGATGGGGTGGCCACATGCCAACCCCTGAACCCCGCGGTTATGATAACCACCGAGTGGAACCATCGGTATTTACCGTCGCAACTAACCGTGGAACTATTGTAGCCATGTGACAAGGTTATTAACTCCAGATTTTAATGCAACCAAGCGTACCATTTCATAACCATTTGAATTTGCAACAAATCCCACGGTGAGAGTTATAACATGTGAGCAAAATTTGGGGCCGCCGACAGTTTGGGACCATCGACGGTCCCCTCCCCCCCCCCCCAATATACACTTTGTAAAGCATATATAGGTGTGGCGGCCTATAGGGGTAAGAACTTCGTGGTAGCCCGAACGGTTAAGACCTTTATGCGCGCTCTGGAGGTTGCGGGGTCGAACCCCCCGTACCTCAATAAAATTTTATTCAACCAAATATGGGACACGTAGCAGCCTCAGGGCTGGCCACGTGTCACCCAGCCATTGGCCCCAAAACAACAACGTACCATCCACATCAACGAATCAACATGCGCCACTTGGCAAAATATTATAGGCTTGGGAAAATGGAATATTATCAAGAATATTCCCATTTTTGCTGACTGTACCTCTGCATGCTGACTGGGCATCCTAGTCAAACCTTTCACAATTTTAGTTGTTTGGGAAATCGATCAGAATGCATATATCCATCATATGACATTGATTTTTCAAACTGTTTGTGGTGCCAGAATCAGAACGACGAGATATACCTGGTCACTTAGGTTCGATATAGTTTCGAGCACTTTCAATTTTGGGCAAAATTCATGAACTCCTGATCACACCTCCCCATTGGGAAACTTTTGGACCCTAAAAGACTTGATTACCTTTTCAGTAGATGAGGGTACAACTCCATCACCTTTCCAACTTCCATCCACTTTTCCTTGCTTGGCTTACTACCTTTGATCCCAAATCGAAGGTAGTCAACACTTCCCCTCTTGGATGCTCTTGTCCTCCTATCAAGATGTATATTCCTTGAGCTCATCCAGAAATTCTGGTGAGAAATATTCAATAGAAGGCAGCTGAAAATCACTTCCTTAATCATCGATCAAAGGTGGCTCATAAAAACGTAAGTTTCCAACATTAACAACTGAATACATTTTCATATATGAAGGAAAGTCAAGTTGAAATGCATTGTTACCAACTTGCTTTATGATCTTGAATGGAACATAGCGAATGGGTTTGAGCTTTTTACCTTCTCCTTGCATCCTTTCTTTGCTTATGCGCAACCATACCTCATCTCCTTCTTAAAACTTGTGATCAACTCTATCATTGTCATGCCTCTCCTTATATTTGCTTTGACTCTTCTCAAGATGTTCTTGAACTTGTTGATGTATACTACTGAATTTTCTCAATGAACTTTCGAGCCTTGTCAACATCACTATGGCCATCAATTGCAACATCCTTGTCAAAGATGAATTCTAATGGCGATTTTGGAAAATACCCAAAGCATGCTTCAAAAGGTGATGTATTTGTAGAAGAGTGATTTTCCCAATTGTAAGCGTGCTAAATGTAATGCAGTTTATCATCACACAACTTGGGATGTTTGCTACAATATCCTCTCAATAGATGCTAAATGGTTATGTTCACCACCTCGTTTTGACCATCAGTTTGCGGATGAAAAGCAGTACTGTTTTTCAACTTTGTGTCCATCATCTTCCAAAGATTGGACCAAAAATTCCCAATGAACCTGGAATCCCTGTCACTAACAATAGAAGTTGGAAATCCATAATGAACCCATACATGTTGGAAATAAAGTTCAACAGTTTATTCAACAGTTATGGTTTAATTACATGGCATAAGTATACACATTTTACTGAATATATCCACAACTACATAAATAAAATCATGTTGTTTTCTTGACATAGGTAGACCTCCAACAAAGTCCATCGAGACACTCTCCCATGGCCTTGATGGTACCGGTAGTGGCATGTACAACCCAAGATTCCTATTGCTAGGCTTTCTTGTTGTGCACATAGAACAACCTCTTATAAAACGCGACACACTATCTATCATGCGAGGCCAATAGCAATACCTATGTAAATGTGCCATTATTTTGCTTACCCCAAAGTGTCCAGTGTTACGCAGTAATTTGTCACCGTCCCTGAAATCCCCGTCCCGCACATTGGAGGGCTCATTTCGTGACCTGTGAACAGTAACATGGCTTGAAACCACTTTCATGACATCCCTCTGAACAAGAGCTTTCAATGCCCTGAAGACATCTCCTTGTGAAAAACCCTAAAAATGGCCCTTTTTGCATTGGCGCGGGTAGCCAGTTCAATACCCGTGCCAATGGGGAAAATCCTTCAAAGAGGTCACGCCAATTGGTGCTCTGTCCCAGAGTCACACTCGTGCCAGCCAATTTAAGAGGTGTTTTTTTAAAATAAATGGCGGAGGTTTCATCCTAACTGATCCGGGGCACGATATCTGTCTTGAGTTGGGAGGGGGGGGGTTTGGCTACAGTTTCCATGATGGTTTGCCACCTCTCATGGAAGCTTCCTTGATGATAGGGCCAATCCACGATTATAGGGATCCCAACTCCTCTTCCTCCATCTATAAAAGCTTGCCCATCTCCATTGCAAGCTAGTCTTCAAGTTCCCAAATTCCCAAGAGCCTTATGCTGCAAGAGCCTCCATAATTCTCTTAAGGCCAATTTCAAGCAAGGAGACTATCGTCAAGAGCTGAAGAGAGAGGTGTGTCCCATCCTTGACAGGATTTTCGAGACGTGTTCTACTGGCAACCCTCCGAAGGAGAATTCAGCGTCAGAACTGTGGTTGTAATTTTCCTTTGATTGATTATTAATGAACGACAATTGGTTATGGTTCCACTCTTGTTGTTATTTATGATGATGAGTTATGTCCTTTCTGACTGACATATAGTTGCATCTACTGGATTTTACGCTTGCGTTTGTTTTGTTTCTCACATGTGCAGGTGTCCCATCACGGAGATCATGGGGATCGTGATCTGCCAGAGCTGAGGAACGGGAGCGCCACCTCTTCTACAACAACTGTGTTGGATTCCAGGTAAGCCTTCATTGCTAGTTGGTTTATTTTCAATTAGGAACCTGCACTATAGCGTGATTGATTGTTGCTAGACCCAGTCTAGGCTAGTAGCGATCACCTCTGTCCGCAGAGGGGATTTACCTCCACAAAAACAGCAATAAGAGATGAATGAGCCTCTCTCATGACACTTAGTCCCTCTCCTTGTGGAATACACAACTTTCCCAAATGAAACAAAAAATTGTTATGCATGTGATAATCATTTTCCTCAACTTGATTCCCTTCACTCAAACTAGCATACACATCTTGAAAATCAACATCATGTGCATATTGTTCTATGTAACTCTCATGTATAATAGAATCATTTTAAAGTAAAGTAGAAGCACTTATAATTGGCCTTGAAATCGTATCAACAACTTTGTTGAAAATACCTTTCTTGTACCTTATAACCAAGTGAAATTGTTGAAGGAAACCCATCCACCTAAAATTTCGTGATTGCTGCAATTTTGTTTGCAACTGCAAGTACTGTAGTGGTTGGTGATCGGTATGTATAATCGTCTCTTTACCCATCAAGTAGTGTTTCAACTTCTTGATGCTTTTTACCAACACATACATCTGTTTTTCATATGTAGGATAATTAGTTACAACACCATTGAATGTTTCAGAATGAAAAGTGATAGGCTTACCATGTTGCAAAAGAACTGCGCCCATGGCATAATCACTAGCATCAGTTTGTATCTCAAATGGTTGTCTCAAATTCAGTAATGCAAGGACTAGAGATGAACTGATCTTGTCTTTTAAAGCTTCAAAAGCTTGATATTGTTTGCCTCCCCTTTGAAAGTCTTTCTTCACACTTGTCACTTCATGCTTAGGAGCTGTTATGGCAGAAAAGTTAGCAATAAACTTTCTCCAATACTGAGCTGCACCTAAGAAACTACTTACCTTGGTTGTTGTTTTGGGAGTGGGCCAATTCACAATGGCTTCCACTTTAGAATGATCAATTCTCAACTCACCTCCTCCTACAATGTATCCCAAATAAACCAAAGAAGTCTTTCCGAACTCACACTCAGACATCTTAAGAAATAATTTATCTTTCTTCAAAACATCAAGCACCCTATTTACATGCAAGACATGTTCTTCTCTTGTTTTGCTGAAAATCAGTATATCATCTAAATACACAATCACAAAGTCATCAATAAATGGACGCAAAACATTATCCATAACACGCATGAAATTTTCCGGTGCATTACACAAACCAAATGGCATAACCAACCACTCAAAGAGTCTTTTTTTGGTTTTGAATGCAGTCTTCCATATATCACTTTCTGCAATTCTTACTTGATGGTATCCACTTTGAAAATCTAACTTAGTGAAAAACTTTGCTTCTTTTAGTTGATCAATCAAATCATCTTTCCTTGTGAGTGGGTATCGATTCTTTATCGTTATCTTGTTCAAAGCTATGAAGTATACACACATGTGCCAAGTCCCATCTTTCTTCGGAATCAAGACTATGGGTGAACCACATGGCGAAGTGCTTGGCCTTATGAGTCCCTTGTCCAACATGTCCTTGATTTGCCTCTTTATTTCATCATTATCCATTAACGACATGCGATACATGCCAATGTTTGGAAGAGGACAATCTTGATGCAAATGAATCTCATGTTGAATCTCCCTTTTTGGAGGTAATCCTGTTGGCTCCTGAAACATCTCATGATGTGCATCAATTACATCAAATAAATTTGATTTCAACTTAGGATCACAATCCTCAAATGATTCATGATTAATATCAATTTTAGGCTAAATGATTAGAAGAAAAAAATTCTTACTTGAATTTACCAACCTCTTTACCTGTCCAACATTTACCATAGCAATATTTGTCTTCTTGTGATGTGCTCTAACAATGTACT
Organism: Pinus albicaulis; assembly: GCA_034641835.2. Lineage (NCBI taxonomy): Eukaryota > Viridiplantae > Streptophyta > Pinopsida > Pinales > Pinaceae > Pinus > Pinus albicaulis. The sequence continues at coordinate 464,978,932 of CM076580.1, read as the reverse complement.
CCTTGACATCTTTGAATAAATGGTATTTGTGCTCATGGTGATGGAAGGCCGCTTTCCTATCATAAAAGTAATGAATGCCCAACACAATACGTGTTATGTCAAGCAAAACCACATCTAATTCAATTGTGTCAAAAAAATGTGTAGTTATTGCAAACCACAATATACACTTCTTTGAAACCTGTAAATTTTCATCCTTACAAATCCAACCAAGTCAATATGGTTTTGGATGTGGTATGGTCTCAAGATTAATTTTCTTGACCAAGTCTTCAGAGATTAATTTTTCCTATGACCCACTGTCAAACAATGTGTCAATCTTGGTGTTGATCATAATCATATTCCTATAAGATTTTCACAGGAAATATGGCATAAAAGCTTTCGAATTTCCTCTTGCAGACTTGAAAAATCATTTTTGTGTCTATCGTGGCCATTTCCCACCTCCAAAACTCATTATAAATGGCTGAAAACTCATATCTGAAATATTTGAGGCATAGATCCTTCGGCCCTAGCCCCTCTATTCTTTTTCCCCATGTAACCTCAATGCTAGACCAGGCGCTAGTCCGACGGACACTTATCTAATACATATCGGCTCATCCTGAGCCGTTGATCTGTACATATCGAACGGTGTTTACTCATCTCTGTCACACCTGTAGCCCACCTATTCACCGTTCGATCAAATCATAAAATCTACAGTTCGCAGCCCGCCGGTCCTGGTGGTCCCCACGCCCAAAACACTGTTCAAAACCGGGTGGTATGTATCGCACCACCTTTCGGCGGTAGGCGGTATTTCTCCTTGGACCAGTGATTCCATAAAGCGCTCACCACGTATCCCCGCGTACGGCCCGAATACCGCCCTCCATCGCGCATTACTGTTCAGACAAAGACGCGCAGCGATATTCATCACAGCCGTCCGATCTGAGAGCCTTCATCTGACGGTCATCGCGCTCCGAAGCTGCATGGGATTTAACGCAAGAAAATCACACCCCTGGCCCATTTTCTATCGCCTCCATCGCCCATTCAACCGTCGATCTCCTCCTGGGATCGGACGGCTAAGATTTCATCATCCCCGCTGTTGACCTGGTCTCCCTCCACGTCATCGTCCCATGTTTTATCGTATTTCTTCCTCCGCCATTTATATATTACATTCATGTGTTATATTTTAAGGTTCCACATCATAAAATCTGGTCAACCCTTCCACCATTATTTCCACCGCAGCTTCTTCGTCGCCACCCTGCATGTCTCCACCGCTTCATCACGTCGCTCTATTACACAGTCGCTCCTGTTGCATTGCCGTCCCCCCATGCATTTGTTTCTTCACATCTTTGTGTGTTTTTCAGGTTGAAAGCGAAGGATAGTTATAATAATTTGCCGCATCCATTACAGGAGCCGATTACATGTCAAAGGACCATTTTCTAGAGCAGAATTATGAAGAAAGTCCTCGGAAGCCAAATCAACAAGACTCCAATTTACGAGGCAGGGTCCAAATTTGTCAAACCCTGCATGGACATTCAAGGCGCCGATTTCACAGATGGATATATCAATGGAGCAGATAAAGAGTATCAATGATCAACAGAGAATTAAGGCAGGTAGCTGGAGATTTTAAGGTGCCTTTTCATAGCCTTTGAAGCCGAGTACCGAATTGAAGATCTTGCATATCATTCGAAATATATATACACAGAAAACAATGTCCTCAAGGCTTTATTTCAACAGATTTTTATTTCCAGGAAAGGACGGATATTTGTGTGATTTTACTACATTGCCATGTCCCTGGAGAGATTTCTACCCAATGCATTTATTTCAGTTAGCAGGCCACAGAGTACATCCAGCACTACAGCGCCGTCAAGCAGTATGGGTGGACACTTTTCCACCATTTTGTTTTAATGATACAATTAAATGTTCATCACCTACCTCTTTTTCTAGGTTTTAGTTTCTTTTATAAAAACCATGAAGAAACGTATTGTAGAGGTTCCAGATTTTATCAGAAAATTATGCATTGAAAGGCTTTTTGCATACATTTTGTAAAATTCTTGTATGAAGGCTCAGAGCCCATAGGGTCTCAATGAGGAGGAGTTCTATCTGTCAAAGAGGATTCTGGTCTTTGGTATTTCACAGTCTGTAACTCCCTTTATTGCGTTATATTAATAGAACATTTCATTTCATCCATCTTTCTTGTATCATGTTTTGGAATGTGAGTGGCTCACTGATTTTTGGTGTGGATTCATCCTATTTGATGCCCATGCTCAGATCATTCAAGCGCTTTAAATATGGCTCATGCATGATATTCTGTTCCATTATTCAGCTAACCATACTTCTGCTATATTAGTTGCCTTGGGAGGGTGCTTTTAAAATGCTATTATCATGTATGGATTCTTAGATTGGTAAGCCCATGCATGGTGGTATTGTATATCTGGGTATCAGCTCAATGTTAACTATTATCTTCTCAATTTCACTACATCCACCTTCTGATAATTTATGTCTGTGAAGTATTTCTGAATCGGCCCGCTTTGCAGTAAACTGTCTCTGAATTGTCTGTTGTCTTTGTATTAGAGTTTTGCATCTTGCCTCTGCAGTATCTCTTTTCTGTGTCAGTTTCTGAGAGTTTGGTCCCATTCTATTTTATTTCCCTGTTTACAGGAGATAGCATGTGAGCTGAAGCTGACAACTTCAAACATCATATTATATGCTCCTTGCTATGCTAAGATGTCCTAGGCACTGGTCCATCACAACTCTGGGTTGTCTCTAGGAGCTATAACATCTTTTTGGCGCCGTTGCCGGGGACGAATTTAAGAACATCAGAATCCCTGGGCCTCAACAAAATCATATTCAATCTCTAAGTAGGTGAGCACAAAGAGTTGAGATTTGTAAATCCCTCACCTTGGCAACTCCACATCTGTTATTTGATAAATCTATTTGCAGTCCTGGCTCCTCGTAAGCCACACCTGAGGTCAGATACGTCTAAGCCAAAGACACCTTCAGTGTCTGAACCTGACCAGATTATACATAGAAGAAGAAATTGGAGGGAAAGAAAATCAGTCCGTTCCCAGATTCCTGAAGTGCCTACAGAAGACTTTCCATCCTCTTCTTCTCAAGAAGCTCAAGTGTCAGATCCCGACTCCACTGTTGGAGACACTGATTATTATTACTCAGATAATCCACTCCGAGAGGGTATCAGAAATAAAAATAGTCTTCATCCTACTCCTGAAGTTGAAGAGGTCAAGGAAGTAACCGAAGTATCTGTTGTTAATATACCTTTGTTCCCCTCAATCCCTCAAGCTACAATTGAATATATTCCCATTATTATTCATACTCCACTTCCTCCTCTTACTCATCAAACTATTGCACTACCTCCACCTCCTCCAATGGCTATGTTCCGGCCTTCTTGATGAATAAATATGCTCCCCTAGCATTACCCCAAGTGTTAAATGATATGCCCCAATATTATCTGAAGATTTTGCCCAGATTCAATGGGGAAAATGAGATTGATGCTCAGAAACATCTTGAGACTTTCTACTCCTTTGCAGAGAACTTTAATGCTGAACATCTAGATGTGGTTTTAAGAATGTTTTTTCAATATCTAGATGGTGAAGCTCAGAAATGGTTCAAAACATTGGCTGGTCGTTCTATTACCACCTGGGACAACATGGAAGACACTTTTCTCAGGAAGTGGGGAGAAAAGAAATATCATGGAAATTTTCTCATTGAGTTCAATACACTAAATAAAAGACACAATGAAGGAGTGCTAGAATTTATCAAAAGATTTAATAAATTATATTTGAGTCTCCCTGCTGACATGAAACCCCATCAAACTGCTACTAAAGTTGTTTTTGTGGCAGCCTTTGATTCAGAATTTGGTTTCTCTCTCAGAGAAATAAAGCCTGCTACTCTGGATGATGCTCAGGAAGATGCACTAGAGTTGGAAGCAAACTTTGCTTCCACTGGTAAATGAAAAGGAAAATTTGAACAAGATGCCAGAAGAAGGGGAAAAGAGGAGGTGTCTACTTCTAATCAGGATAGAGACTCAGTCAATGACAAAATGGAAGAGATGAGAAAATTAGTTAAGAAAATGGTCAAGCTTGAATTGGAAGCTAAGAACTCAGCCTTCAAAAATTTCCAGAATGCTCCAAACAAAGGTTACAATACTCAGTATAGGAAACCACCCTTGCAAATATCTCCAAGGGAAGCAAAGGAGCAATAGGACCAGGTGCCATACCCATTATATCTGGAAGGCCTAGTAGATGACTCCACTGAAGATGTTGCCCATGGACTGGAGGATACAAATCTTGCCTTTTCCAATAGTGATGGAGAAGAATGCCCTTTGCAAAGGAATGATGAAGTTGGAATTTCATTACAAAAAGAAGAAAATATCAGAGACGCATAAGAAGTAGAATTTGATCACTATTGTAAACAATTTGATGATTTCATGCAAGCACATTTCAATAGAAGATATGATCTCAGATCTTCTAGGAAGAGGACTCGCACCCAAGAGCAAGAAGAGGAGTTACCCCAGAAGGAAGCACCTGCTCAGAAGGAGTCTACAATGCAGATAGCTGCAGACAAAGGTAAGCAACCTCTAAACAAACCTTTGCAATCTAATGATCAAATTCCCTCTTCTTCAAAGGTAGTCATTCCTCCTAATACCGAATCTGTGTCAAAAGAAGTTAAGCCCCCAGTTGAAAACAAAGAGTCAAAAGAAGTTGTGATATAAAAGTCCCCTCCTGCTTTCAGTCTGCAAAAGGAACTTGAAAAGGTTAAAATCCAAGTCCCCTTGACTGAACTATTGAAATAGCCAGCATATCAATCTCAGGTCACCTCTTTCATGCTCCCTCCTGAAGCACCAAGCATCCCAGATAGTCTCAACCTTCAAGAAGAAATAACTATGGTAGTTTTTGGCCCTCATGTTGAGGAGATAGATCCTTCTACTCCTCCCTTCTATGTGTCTCTAGTGATCCATGACCTACTATTACATAACTGCATGCTAGATTCTGGAGCTTCCCATAATCTTATGCCTTTTTCAGTCATGGAACAACTAGGTTTACAAATCACATGTCCATATAAATAACTCTATTCATTTGACTCCAAAAGAGTTAAATGCTTGGGGATGATCAAGGATTTGGTGGTCAATTTGGCCCAAATCCCAGCAAAAAGTGTGGTAATGGACATAGTGGTAGCTGAAATTCTAGCTCGTTTTGGTATGTTGCTCTCAAGGTCCTGGGGAACAAAAATTGGCGTATCAATTAATATGGATTTAACATATGCCACTATCCCAGTTTTTGGCAGCCAAGAGAGAAGACTATAAAGGGAGACTAGATTTGTCAAGATGGTGACAAACGCTGACAATTCTACAAATTCACTAGTCTACAGTAAGGAAGGAGATTTTTCATGCTTGATGCTGGAAGAAGATCAAGATTATGCTCATGAACCATCCTTTTGCCCGATCAAGACTGAGCAGCCTTCAGAGGGTCATGAAGCAGGAATATGGACACTACATTTTGATGGAGAAAATTCAAGAGAAGGAAATGGAGCTGGAGTGCTATTTATTTCTCCTTCAGGCATATGGGTCCCTCTGTCTTTCAAACTAGAATACGAAGCCACCAAAAATGTGGCTGAATATGAAGCACTCCTGTTAGGATTGCAGATAGCCAGGAATATGGGTATACAAATTCTAAAGGTTCTGGGAGACTCAGAACTAGTAGTCAGACAAGTCAGGAATTAGTGTCAGACCAAACATCCTAGGCTAAGGGCTTATAGAAATTAAGTGTGGGACATGGTAGAAAATTTCTTCTTGGCATTCAATATACAGTTCATGCCCCGAGAACATAATAGGATGGCTGATTCCCTTGCTGTGGCTGCTAGTACCTTTCGACCACCTCAGAACCCTCTTTTGAGATATGAAGTTGAGGTGCGTTATCGGCCTTCAATCCCAGATAACATCAAACACTGGCAGGTATTTGAAGATGAAGAACAGATGAAGAGATTCCTAGAAACAGTGGGGGAGTTCTCCAATATGGAGATTGATGATGAAGAAGAGGTAGAATCTCAAGATATTTCAAAAAGAAATTGGGAGGAGAAAGTGGCCGGAAGTAAAGTGTTGCAGTTAAAGGGAAACATTATACCTAGAGGGCTTGTGCCTCTAGAAATATTATTTGACAAGAATGATGTCTCATTGCAGCTGAGAAAAGTGGTAGAAGAGAATCATGTAGAAGACCTGAATTTGGGCACTGAGGCTGACCCCAAAATTGTGAAATTGTCCAAGAAGATCTCTGGAGAATATAAAAAGCTATATCAGAAACTATTCCAGTCTTGCAGAGATGTGTTTTCATGGTCCTATTAGGACTTGAAGAATTTTTATATCAATATTATGCAACACAAAATTCCACTGAAGGCAGATGCAAAGCCACATAAGCAGAAGCTCGGACAAATCAATCCCTTGTTGCTGCCTTCAATTGAGAAGGAAATTAAGAAGCTGTTACAAGCCAAAATAATTGTGCTGTTGCGGTACTATGAATGGGTGGTAAACCTTGTCCCTGTGCGAAAGAAGAATCGAGAAATAAGGTTGTGTGTGGATTTTAGAAATTTAAATAGAGCATCCTTAAAGGATAATTATCCACTTCCCAAAATGGATTACATCCTACAGAAAGTGGTTGGATCTTCCAGGATGTCAATGATGGATGGATTCTCTGGTTATAACCAGGTGGCTGTACTTCCAGAGGATCAAAAGAAGACCGCTTTCACCAAACCATGGGATACATTTATGTATGCCAGGATGCCTTTTGGGCTGATTAATGCTAGGGCCACTTTTCAGAGGGCAATGGACATTGCTTTTGTTGGGGAGCAAGATAAATTCCTGGTGGTCTACCTTGATGATATCACAGTATTTTCAAAAAATGATGCTGAGCACATTGACCATCTGTGGATAACTTTTGAGAAATGCAGAAGGTATGGTCTCTCTCTGAATCCTCAAAAGTATTTATTTGCATTAGAAGAGGGAAATCTTTTGGGCCATATTGTGACTAAAGATGGGGTGAAGATAGATCCCAAGAGGGTAGAGGTTATAAATGGTATTGCTTTTCCCAGAAATAAGAAAGAGGTACAAGTATTATTAGGACGCATTAATTTCTTGAGAAGGTTTATCCCTAACTATGCTGAGATAGTTAGGCATATAAAAAATATTCTAAATAAGGATAATGAGGTAAAGTGGTCACAAGAATCACGGGAGGCATTTACCAGGATAAAAAGTGCTTTTGCAGAAGCCCCTGTGCTAGCTGGACCAGATTATGATAAACCTTTCATGATCTTTTCTTTCGCATCACCTCATACAATAGCAGGAGTTTTATTGTAGAAAAATGAGGAAGGGTATGAGCAGCCTATTGCCTTTTTCAATTAGGTGCTTCGTGATGCAGAATTAAAATACAACATATTGGAAAAGAAAGCATACGCCCTAGTGAAATCCCTCAAAGCATTCCGTGTATATATCTTACAATCCCACATCACTGCATTTGTGCCTACAGCTGCCGTAAAATATATCCTTATTCAGGGGGATAGTGAAGGAAAGAGGGGCAAGTCGATTGCTAAAATACAGGAATATGACCTGGACATCCGCCCTACTAAGCTAATTAAAGGACAGGGGCTTGCCAAAATGTTATCAGAATCAAACTATCAAGCCCTGGGCATAAATTTGTCTATCATAGCAGGTGAGGAATCTGAGGAAAAATAATAACGACATGGAATTGGAGTAGCTACTCTAGAAACGCATCTAAAGTACCTCACCAGCCCATGGTACAAAGAGATAGTCGAATATCTCCTTACACTCAGCTGCCCCCCAAGTTGTGACAAAACTAAATGCAGGGCGCTGAGATTGAAATCACAGAAGTATATAGTCACCAATGGCTGGCTATACTGGCAAGATCCCTCAAGCATCTTACTCCTGTGTCTCACAGAGAATGAAGTCGAGAGTATTATGGCAGAATTCCATGAAGGGATCTGTGGAGGTCATTACAGCTGGAGGGCCACAGCTCATAAAATTCTGAAAGTTGGCTTCTATTGGCCAAAGCTTTTTGGGGATGTTTTTTCCAGGGTAAGAGCATGCAATAAATGTCAGAAATTTTCTGATAGACAGAAATCATCACCATTTCCCTTGATTCCGGTGCATGTGTATGAGTCATTCAAACAATGGGGTATTGATTTTATAGGTGAGATACATCCTCCATCAAGTGGACAACATAAATGGATATTAACAACCACTGATTATTTCACTAAATGGGTGGAAGCCATACCTGCAAGGAATGCTACATAGACTGTGATTATAAAGTTCATGGAGGAGAATATCATATCCAGGTTTGGTTGTCCTGTTAGGATAGTGACTGATAATGCACAGGCCTTCAAGTCTGCAAAATTTGTGAATTTCTTCCAGCAATACAATATCACACTGAGTCACTCTACAGCTTACTATCCACAAGGGAATGGCTTGGCAGAATCTTCAAATAAAACTCTGGTGAGGGCCTTGAGGAAGACTATCAATGAAAATCAGAAGAATTGGGATTCCCAATTGAAGTCTTCTCTATGGGCTAATAGAATCACCAGCAAAAGGGCAACTGGGAAATCTCCCTATGAATTGGTATATGGATGAGCAGCAATTTTTCCTGTACAGCTGGCCCTACCAGTGGCGCGCTTCATGCAAGAAAGCCAGGAGGAACCTGATGATATGATCAGGAGAATCAATCAATTGGTGGAATTAGAAGAAACACAGGGCCAGGTGAATTAGAGGTTAATATAATATCAAGAGAAAATGAAACACATTTTTTATCAGCATGCAAAAGACAGGAAGTTGCAGATTGGTGATCTGGTGCTTAGATGGGATGTCCAGAGAGCTGAGAAAGGAAAACATGGTAAATTCGACCCCCTCTGGTTTGGTCCGTTCAAAATTGTGGAACATGGGGGCAATAATACTTTCAGGTTGGAGAATTTACAGGGCGAATTGTTGGACGCCCCTATAAACGGTCAATTCCTTAAGCCCTACTTTTAGTTTTGAGTCGGGAAAACACAGCCTGATGTACTATATTGTATGATAGTTTCCTTCTTTGTCTTTATATGAATAATGATTGTGTGGCGATGAATTATAAAGTAAAAAATGGAGGTGTTGGAAAGTAGAGTCTACATACAGGATGATCAGAGGGTCTACGAGTTCTCGACACGTCCAAGGATAGACATGCCGTCCCCAGGTGGAGCTGATGTTGATCATAATCATCTTCCTATAAGATTTTCACAGGCAATATGGCATAAAATCTTTCGAATTTCCTCTTGCAGACTTGAAAAATCATTTTTGTGTCTATCGTTGCCATTTCCCGCCTCCAAAACTCATTATAAATGGCTGAAAACTCATATCTGAAATATTTGAGGCATAGCTCCTTCGGCCCTAGCCCCTCTATTCTTTTTCCCCATGTAACCTCGATGCTAGACCAGGCACTAGTCCGACGGACACTTATCTAATACATATCGGGCTCATCCTGAGTCGTCGATCTGTACAGATCGAATGGAATTTACTCATCTCTGCCACGCCTGTAGCCCACCTATTCACCATTCGATCAAATCATAAAATCTACGGTTCGCAGCCCGCCGGTCCTGGTGGTCCCCGCGCCCAAAACACTGTTCAAAACCGGGTGGTATGTATCGCACCGCCTTTCGGCGGTAGGCGGTATTTCTCCTTGGGCCAGTGATTCCATACAGGGCTCACCACGTGTCCCCGCGTACGGCCCGAATACCGCCCTCCATCGTGCATTATTGTTCGGACAAAGACACCCAGTGATATTCATCACAACCGTCCAATCTGAGAGCCTTCATCCGACGGTCATCGCGCTCCGAAGCTGCATGGTATTTAACGCAAGAAAATCACGCCCTTGGCCCACTGTCTATCACCTCTGTCACCCATTCAACCGTCAATCTCCTCCTGGGATCGGACAGCTAAGATTTCATCATCCCCACTGTTGACCCGGTCTCCCTCCATGTCATCGTCCCACGTGTTATCGTATTTCTTCCTCCGCCATTTATATATTACATTCATATGTTATATTTTAAGGTCCCGCATCATAAACTCTGGTCAGCCCTTCCGCCATTATTTCCACCGCATCTTCTTCGTCGCCACCCTGCATGTCTCCGCCGCTTCATCACATCGCTCTGTTACATAGTCGCTCCCGTTGCATTGCCGGCCCCCCATGCATTTGTTTCTTCACATCTTTGTGTGTTTTGCAGGTTAACAACGAAGGAGAATTATCATAATTTTCCGCATCCAATACAGGAGCCGAGCACACATCAAAGGACCATTTTCCAGAGCAGAATTATGAAGAAAGTCCTCGGAAGCCAAATCGACAAGACTCCAATTTACGAGGCAAGGTCCAAATTTGTCAAACCCTGCATGGACATTCAAGGCGCCGATTTCACAGATGGAGATATCAATGGAGAAGATAAAGAGTATCAGTGATCAGCAGAGAATTAAAGGCAGGTAGCTGAAGATTTTAAGGGGCCTTGTCCTAGCTTTTGAAGCCGAGTACCGAATTGAAGATCTTGCATATCATTCGAAAGATCTATACACAGAAAACAATGTCCTCAAGGCTTTATTTCAACAGAGTTTTCTTTCCAGGAAAGGACGGATATTTGTGTGATTTTACTGCATTTCCACGTCCCTGGAGAGATTTCTACCCAGTGCATTTATTTCAGTTAGCAGGCCACAGAGTACATCCAGCACTACAGCACCGTCAAGCAGTATGGGCGGACACTTTTCCACCATTTTGTTTTAATGATACAATTAAATGTTCATCACCTACCTCTTTTGCTAGGTTTTAGTTTCTTTTATAAAAACCATGAATAAACGTATTGTAGAGGTTCCAAATTTTATCAGAAAATTATGCAGTGAAAGGATTTTTGCATACATTTTGTAAAATTCTTGTATGAAGGCTCAGAGCCCATAGGGTCTCAGTGAGGAGGAGTTCTATCTATCAAAGAGGATTCTGGTAATTGGTATTTCACAATCTGTAACTCCCTTTATTTTGTTATATTAATAGAACATTTCATTTCATCCATCTTTCATGTATCATGTTTTGGAATGTGAGTGGCTCACTGATTTTTGGTGTGGATTCATCCTAGTTGATGCCCATGCTAGGATCAGCCAAGCACTTTAAATATGGCTCATGCATGATATTCTATTCCATTATTCAGCTAGCCATACTTCTGCTATATTAGTTGCCTTGGGAGGGTACTTTTAAAATGCTATTATCATGTATGGATTCTTAGATTGGTAAGCCCATGCATGGTGGTATTGTATATCTGGGTATCAGCTCAATGTTAACTATTATCTTCTCAATATTTCTTTCACTACATTCACCTTCTGATAATTTATGTCTGTGAATTATTTCTGAATCGACCCGCTTTGCAGTAAACTATCTCTGAATTGTCTGTTGTCTTTGTATTAGAGTTCTACATCTTTCCTCTGTAGTATCTCTTTTTTGTGTCAGTTTCTGAGAGTTTGGTCTCATTCTATTTTATTTCCCTGTTTACAGGAGATAGCATGTGAGCTGAAGCTGACAACTTCAAACATCATATTATATGCTCCTTGCTATGCTAAGATGTCCTAGGCACTGGTCCATCACAACTTTGGGCTGTCTCTAGGAGCACAACACTTGGTATGTTTTGATATGACCCTCAAATGAAACAGTTGAATTATCTCTTCTTCATTTGGAACTTGTATGTGACAGTTTGATGTACTAGTACTGGGTTTAGTTTCAATTTCTTTCCCCTTCACGTTCTTCGATCCCATGGCTGTAATTTTAGATTCATCACTTAAATCCTCTCCTAAATCGTGTTGAGTTGTAGCTGCAGTTTTCTACTTCCCTTTGTTATTTTTATACTTAGGTCTCTTTTTAGGATGTAATTTCCAACGTTGATTTTCATCATGGCCTTCTTTTGAATAGTGTTTATAGACCACTTTTTCTCCCTCTTTCTTGACAGATGGATTCTTTTTATCTTTGCCTTTTGAGGTCTTCTATTTGTTTTTCCCCTTAAAAGGTTTGTTCCTACCCTCATTAGAAATGTTTTTCCCTCTAGCTTCTAGATGTGTGGCCTGAACACGTACCTCATCTAGATTTGTGGGGTTAAACATGAGGATAGTATGTCTTAGGTAGCTATGTATGCCTCCTATGTACTTCAGAAAAGTATCTTGGCTCTGAAAATCTACCCCTAATAAGAGATCTCTTCTCCTAAATTCCTAGGTGTAAACTTGCACATTCTATCCTTTCAATTGTCTAAAGTTTTTCCAGTTCATTATGGCTTTCTGCATATGAGCTAAGGGATAAAATTGTTGTTTTATTGCACTAATGAAATCAGTATATGATAGGATAATATTACCATGCTTCTTGATCTCCTCCTTTGTCTTGGCTTCCCGCCAAAGAAGTGTTGCACCTTCCATTCTCAATGAATCTAATTGGATTTTGGTATCATCATCTTGAAGGTTCTGGATTCTCAAATATACCTCCAATTTCCTAATCCAATTATCAAGATTTTCTACATTGACTTCACCATTAAAAATTGGCAATTCAAACTTAACATAAAGTTTTAGAAAAGGAATTTTACCAGTGTTCTTTGACTTATGTGGCTGATGTACTGAAGAGGAAGTAGAGGATGATGATGATGAGGTGAGGATGGTGGCTTTCCACTGCCTCCATTTCCTCCATTGCCCTTCTTTGATTTATCTTCATCATTTTGACCTCCTGATGATCCTTGTCCTTCCTTGTGAAGTTTGGATCCTTCTCCTTCTATTTTATCATTCCTTTCTTGATAAAGGATTCTCACCATCTCAGTCATGTCAAGGAATTCTTTCCTAAACACTCTTTCTTCCTCTTTGGGATCCATTTCTTCATGGATTTCTCCTTCCTCTAGATGCATGCTTAATGGTGTTTCTGCTTCTTTAGGAGGTGAAATAGGTGGTGGAGAATGTGGAAATCTTGTCCTCCTTTGTTGTGGCTCACTTTGAGACCCTCTTTCTTCCACCAATTTCCCTTCTCCTCTCTTGAGCTTGAGCCTAGTAATCATGTGAAAAATTGCAAACAGTTAAACAAATCTTTGCACACAAAAACACCAAAGAATAAACTCTAGCTCTGATACCAACCTAATATGAAAGGAATTTATTATTTTTTTGTGCTAAGTGTCTTTTCAGTTACAAAACATGTACATATTTGTCTCCAATTGTTTGCTTAAGGATTGAGGAATTTAACCATGAAACATAGATGAATTTGTGAATTATAAGCATGAAAATAAGCCTAAACAACACTGAAAAATAGTGTATAACATAGAAATAAAACCACACATAAGATTTACACAGCAGGCATGATGAAGCAGTTCACCCCTCCTGAGCTACATCTGCTAGTACAACTCCCAATGGCATGTCCATCTTTCATTCTGCCCAAAATTTTGCAAATACATGTGCATATAAGCCTCCAATGGTTGTTTTCTCTGCACCAATGGCTCCAGAATTCTCAAATTAGTCTAGGTAGACTCTTGTTTCACCCAAAATTGGTTGAAAATTGACCCTCCTAGCCTTTTTCCCAATATCTCCTACAAAACCTCCACTAAAACTGGAGGATTTTAGTTAGCTGCAGTTAAAAATAGTAAAACCTCTGAATTTGGAGGGCACACTAAAATAAATCCAAGAAAAACCATTGTATTAAATGTTACAATTAAGGGGGAGGGGGTGGCCATATGCCAACCCCTGAATCCCACAGTTATGATAACTGCCGAGCAGAACCATCGGCATTTACTGTCGCAATGACCATGGAACTGTCGTAGCCATGTGACAAGGTTCTTAACTTCGGAGTTTAATGCCGCCAAGAATACCATTTCATAACCATTTAACTTTGCAACAAATGTCGCAGTGAAAGTTATAACATGTGACCAACATTTGGGGCCACCAGCGGGTTGGGACCGCCGGCAGTCCCCCCCCCCCCCATATACACACTTTGTAACACATATATAGGTGTGGCGCCCTATAGGAGTAAGAAATTCGTGGTAGCTCGGATGGTTAAGACCTTTATGCGTGTGCCAGAGGTCGCATGGTTGAACCCCTGGGGCCTCAACAAAATTTTATTCAACCAAACAAGGGACACGTGGAAGTCTCAGGGCTCGCCATGTGTCACCTAGCCATTGGCCCCAAAACAACAATGTACCATCCACATCAGCGAATCAACATGCGCCACTTGGTGAAATATTATAGGCTTGGGAAAATGGAATATTCTCAGGAATATTCCCCTTTTTGCTGACTAATATACCTCTGCATGCTGACTGGCCATCCCAGTCAAACCTGTCGTAATTTTAGCTGTTTGGGAAATCGATCAGAACACGATATCTCTCTCATATGACATCATTTTTTTGAATCGTTCATGGTGCTAGAATCAGAACGACGAGATATACCTAGTTGCTTAGGTTCAATACAATTTCAAGCACTTTCAATTTTGAGCAAAATTCATGAACTCTTGGTCAATTATAGGTGGAATTTTTTGAAATGGATAAGGGAAACATGGAAAAATGTCTTAAACACAAAGTTGACCTAGTATCTCTGCAAAAGTTTAGTGAGAACTACGGTTTGAGTGAAAATTATAGTTATGAGAGGTATGAGTGATATGTAGTGATTTGGTAAGGTATATTAGTGATGTGTGAAGGTTTTTGTGTGATGAAACTAGGGGTTTTCCAACTGAAACAAGCTAAACATCACAACAATCCAAAAACGTAGTTGAAAACCCTAGAAGAGAGAGTCCACCCTTTGCTAAATAAATTCACTTGAAGAAGAGGTAAGGAGTGTTCAATTACTGACTTGGGAGCAATTGAACCTTGAGAAATTATGAATTGACCCTTTTGATGCTTGATTGGCCTACAATTTAAAAAGCGCAGTAAGTGAGATAGAAGCACAGTGTAGGAAGTAAAATTGTGCTTTGACGATGAATTTTGATGCTCTGGTGACTGGGATGATGCTCAATGATGGAGAGGTACTCAATGAAAGTTAAATGAGAAATTGGAATGCTTGTATGGTTTCTTATAAGCTGGAGGTCGATTTTTTTATTTGATCATGAAGTGACATCATATTTACTCTTTTGAAATATTTGACAATGTAGCATACTTCTTTGCAAAAATGTCAAGTTACCCTTTGTTTTATTTCCTACTTTTCTAACTCCCAATGAAGGTGAATTGAATAATGAAAATGACTCTTATTTTCCTTCTTCATGACAGGATTTGAAAATTATGATGGCGAAACAAAGAAGCCTAGAACATGACCGGGATGGAGGTATGTTGATTATTATATGACCCTAGATTGATGATGAATGACATGACCTTGAAATTTATGATGACCATGAATGGGTGAAGGGAGTAGCATTTAGACCTAGACAACATTCAATGAATAAAATTTATTTGAGAATTTGTTTGAAAACATGAAATTTTGACCAAGGACTTCTACCAAGTAAACCTGAAAGAGTGTATTTGATCATTGAACATTTAGACACTAACATTGGCTCCAGATGGGGATGGGAGAGTCTTCAAGAGGTTTCAAGAGCACCGTAGACCAAGTAGTCTCATCCATTGAGAAATGGAGCCAAAAATAAAAACAATGCTCGATGCTGAAATGAATGAATGAAAAAATTAAGAAAAAATGAAACTGACTTGAATTACATATGGCAACAGACCATCGAGATATTAGGCCCTTTGCCTCAGGTTTCAAATCCTGATGATAACCACCCACCTACTATATATATATATATATATATATATATATATATACAATCATGCGATATGATCCCTCTAGTGTAACCAATCCAGCAAATGGCTACTTACTTGAATCCTGCTCACACTTTCCTTGAGTAGGCAAAAGCAACTAAAGATAGGAAAATCAAAGTGTCCACTGAACATGTGCTCATGATTCATAAATGAAAGAAAATTCATCTTCCCAGATGGCTGCAACAAACTGGCAACAAGTTCTTCAATAATATAAGGAGAAAGGGGAGTTTTTTCTTGAAAATCTTCGTTCGAGGTAGCCATAGTATCAAAAGAAAAAATGTGCACATCTATAGGATCGAGGAAAAACTCCTTTTCTTCAAAAAAATATTCATTTTATAAACTTGGAGGAAGATCATCATCTGCAAGAGGCTCTAAAAAAACCTATTCTTTTTCACTACTTTCTTGCAACTTATGATAGTCAATTTGAAGCCTAGCATCTTCAAAATCATGCAAAATGCCTTTAAAATTTTCACCCAGAAGTTCATGATCATTATAAAAATGAATGAGTGCATCTTGGTTAAATAAATCTTCCTTCATATCATTTCCAAAACAAAACTCTGAATGTTCATGAAAGGTTTCAATAAGAGCAATCATATCATTATGCACAAACAAAATTTTTTGATGCTTCAAATCTGCAGCGAGACATTTTGGGACAACAACTTGTGTATTAAAAATTTGTTTATCATTCTTTGTAAGCACATTATCATGAAAGCCTTCAAGTATAATAGCCATATCATGTATATCAAGACTTTTCTTTTGTGGATTAAAAAATTATGTTGTAGTCTCATTAGATAATTCTTTTTGAAGGCTATCATCTTCATTCTTATGATGGAAAACAATCTCTAACACCTGATTCTCTTGCAACTGTGGAATACTGTCTACATGAATTAGTTCACTACTTGCACCTTGATCACACAAAAACTGAGAAACGAGCTACAAATTTTCACTTACCTCTTGATAAAGGACATGGATATCTACTCGAAACATGCAATTGACTCTGAAGCCTTCAGCTTGACCACCAATGAGTGCTTGGATCGATACTCGTGTTGTGAGTGGGGCTCTTATGAAAGTCACACCACTTTCCCGTGTCCTTCTTGGTATTCATGGTGTTGTTCTCTACTTGTAGTTTCAAAGAGTTTCCCTAGGTCACATGCATTACCTTTGTCCTTTGTTTTGCAGTTTTGGGGCACATTTCCCTTGATTTGGATTCAAAGATCCAGAGTCTCACTTTTTTTGTTTAAATTTCTGCTCAATCTTGACAACATATTAATAGGTGACACCAAGAAAGGAGATGTTCAGGAACACCATCTCATCCTATATGTATTTGTGTAGACAACCATGGTACTTGAATACATGATCCGAATCAGAAACCTTGATACCAAAATTAGTGCGAAGGGTACGAACAATGTTTGTGAACTTTGACAAGTCCTGGTCCCTTCCCTACTATAGTGTGGTCCACTTTATGTATTTATATTCATAACCCCCATCAGGGTAGTATTGTTCCTTGATGGCATCTTGGAAATAATTCCAATTGGGTGTTGTTGAGAACATTGAGGGTTCCCTCTCATCCCTCTGCTCAGAATAGGTTTCCCACTAGTCCTTGACGTGGGGGGCGACTTTGAGGAGTGCAAAAGTAATATTTTCACTATTGGAAAAACAATGAGCTGAAAAATACCTTCCAATAGATTTAACCATTTTTTTATGGAATATACAACTATCTGTCCTTAAAATGTGGGAAAGTCAAAGTTAAATTGTACCTTAAAGGGAATGGCATCTCCATGGTGGCTGTTGGATGAAGATGTGTCGCCCGTGGGCATCTGCCGTGTCAAACTAGGAGGTAACTCTGCAAATCAGAATGTTTATTAAATGAGGAATGTGCATGTATTTATACATGGAGGTGAGGCTATTGGGATTCATCTCCCAATGACTCTTGGCCTTCCTTATTTCCTAATATTATTTATTATACAATATTACATATCCACACCCAACCCATAGGATTAGGTGTCAACATTCCCCCCTTTAATCCGAAAGGATGTTGGTGAGTCCAAGCATTGATCTGAACTTTTAAAACTTTTCTCTGCCAAGTGCTTTGGTGAATATATTGGCAGTTTGATCATTTGTGGAACAATGATGTAGATGGATGGTTTTGGCCTGAACATGATGTCGAATTAGATGGTATTTTGTATTGATGTGCTTTGTTCGATCATGGAACTTTGGGTTCTTGGCCAAATTTATTGCGGAAGTGTTGTCGATCATGAGTGGTGTGGAATACATTTGTTTCATCTACAAATCTTCCAGGATTTTCCGGAGCCACACAATTTCTTTTGTTTCTTCAGCTGCTGCCACATATTCTGCCTCGGTCATGGAATCTGTTGGAACTGACTGCTTGTGTGATCTCCATGAGACAGCTCCTGATCCAAGACTCATGGTGTAACCTGTAGTAGACACCCCTATTTCTTTGTCGCCATAAAAGTCTGAATCAGAGTATCCGATCAAGCTGAAGTCGCCTACCTGCATATATTTGAGTCCAAAGTCTTGAGTCCCCTTCAAGTACCTTAACACTCTTTTTGCAGCAGACCAATTTCCTTCACAAGGTTTTTGCATGAACCTTGAGAGGATTTCAACATCAAATGAAATGTCAGGTCTGGTGGTGGTCAAGTAGATAAGACTTCCTATAAGCTATCTATACTTAGTTGCATCCTTGAATTCCTTCCCTTCAATAGATGTGAGCTTCAAGTTTTGTTCCGTTGGAGTGGTTAAGGGATTGCATTCATCCATGCCAAACTTGTTCAAAAGATCTCTAATGTACTTCTTTTGAGAAAGAAATATATATTTAGGATGTTGAATTACTTCAATACCTAGATAGTAATGAACATGACCCAAATCAGTCATTTCAAAACCTTTCTTCAATTCTTTCTTCATGGATGCAATATAGCTCTCATTGTTCCCTGTTATCAAAATATCATCTACATATACCACAAGATATACAATTGTTTTTCCAACTTTCTTAAAAAACAAAGTTGCATCATCAAGATCAAAATGTTTGAAGTCAAGTTTCAGAAGATGCTTGGTTAATTTCTCATACCAGGCTCGTGGTGCTTGCTTGAGGCCATACAGGGATTTTATAAGCTTGTAAACTTTGTGTTCTTGACCCTTTACCACAAATCCTTCTGGCTGGGACATATAAACTTTCTCCTTTAGATCTCCATTCAAAAAGGCGGTTTTTACATCCATATGATGAACTTTCCATCCATTCTGAGCTGCTAGGGCAAAGAGAGTCCGGATGGTGGTCCATTTTGCTGTGGGAGCAAAAGTTTCTTCATAATCGATTCCTTATTTTTGTGTGAAACCTTTTGCCACAAGCTTGGTCTTGTGCTTGTCAAGTGAGCCATCTACTTTATACTTTTTCTTGTAGACCCACTTACAGCCAATTGGTTTTGTTCCCAAAGGTGGATCAACCAGCTTCCAAGTGCCATTCTTTATCAAGGCATCATACTCCTTTTGCATTGCTTCTTTCCATTCATCATGAGAAGCGGCTTCTTTGAAGGAATTTGGTTCATGATCTGTAGACAAACTCAATTCACAATTATAAGCAGTATCCATATCAACAGGAGAATCAGAATTATCTACATCACCTTCGATTTGTTGAGTGGAACTTCTTGTTCCTGTTTTTCCAACCTCATCAGGATGAACATTCTCCAGTGTCTTTGTCAGCCATTTGGGAGGACCTTTCTGAGATGGCCCCGGCTGGTCATTTGACTGAGTTGGGATTGATTCAAGATTCAATCTCCCATTTCTGTCAATCACATCATCCAATGTGTCATCCGTGGTTGTTTCTTCATGTGGGGGAGAGTGTGGTTCAGGAAATGATTCCACAGTTTGATTCAATATCGGAATCCCCCCTTCAAGGTGTGGAATCACATTATCAAATTCTTAGAAAGACTTTGCATGTGTGAATCTATCCAGGCGATCAAGTTGCCGCTCAACAACCTTGTCACTCTTGGAAGATTCAAGGAATATGACATCTCTTGCTATTACAAACTTCTTATTTTCTTCATCATATAGACGATATCCTTTGGAGGTTTGGAGTACCCCAAGAAGATACATTTTCGACTTCTAGCACCAAGTTTGTTCCTTTGACCCTTGGGTATCAAGGCATAACAGGTGGAGCCAAAGACCCTGAAATGCTTTACCGAAGGAATGTGGCCATGCCACATTTCAAAAGGAGTTTTGTTTCTAATTGAACTTGAAGGACACCTATTCTTTATGTAAATAGCACATAGAACTGCATCAGCCCAAAACATCAATTTTACATTCTTGAAAAATAACATGGAGCGAACCATATTTAAAATAGTTATGTTCATTCTTTCAGCTACACCGTTCTGTTGGGGATTATATGGCACAGTTGTTTGATGTTTGATTCCATGTTGACGAAGATAAATTTCAAATTCGTTTGAAGTGTATTCTTTTCCATTATCAGTACGTAGAGAGCCAATATGAGTTTGTGCATCATTTTCAATCCATGCATGAAAATTCTTGAATGTTTGAAAAGCATCAGACTTGTTCTTCAATAATTAAATCCAACACATTCTAGTGTAGTCATCAATAAATGTCATCATGTATTTATTTCCATTTGTAGAAGCAATAGGCATAGGGCCACATAAATCTGAATGAACAAGCTCAAGTTTTCTATGTGCTCTGGAGTGTGAATCATGAAATGGATGTTTGCTATGCTTTCCTATAATACAAGCATCACATTCCTTAGGCTTTCTAGGAATTGTAGGCAGTCCATTAACACCATTTTTCTTCAACAAACGAAGGCTGTCATAGTTTAAGTGTCCAAATATAGCATGCCATAAAAGACTTGATGGGAATGTACCTTCATCATGATGTGAACTGAATGCAAAGTTTTGAGCATGAGCAGATGAACCTTTCAGCTTCAAGAGTCTCCCTTCTTCTATTCCCTCCATGAAAAGTGAGTGATTTGATGCTTTTCTGACCTCTGCCTTGCCATCAAACAAGTGAATGAAGTGTCCTTGCTGGCGGATTTGGACCAGGGACAACAAGTTTCTCCTTAACTCAGGGAGGTATAGAACCTAATGTAGAATATGATCTGGAAGACCAGGCAACTTAAGCCTGACTGTGCCAAGCCCTGATGGCTTGAGTTTGGATTTATCTGAAAAATATACTTCTCCATCAACTTTGTCAGTGAATTCTTCAAAAAAATATTTTCTAAATGTCATGTGACATGTTGCTCCTTAATCTAGCAACCAATCATCTCTCCATGAAGTAAATGAAACATCAAACAAGTCTTTAGTTACTCCATTGTTACAATGTGCTAGAACATAATGAGCTGATTCAGGTGCTCTACCTTTGTCTTTGTCATTAGTTTTACCTTTGTCTTGATTTCTTTTATGCTCAATTTTCTCCCAAGGTGTTATGAATTTGGATGCATCATGTCCATCTTTATTGCAATGTGTGCAATGTGTTGGGAAAAATACTGAGAGGGGGGGGGGGGGTGAATCAGTATTTAGGGAAAACTAAAACTTTTTACTTTTTCATGCTCTAAAACCCATACGCTACTTTCCTTTAGTAAACTCACATATACACGCGGATATCCTTCATACAATTCGCGTATTAGCAAAGATCTAAACATGCAGATATTTATTAACTTAGTTCTTTGCAATATTCATTCATCTGATGTTAATTTATCAGTAAACATGTGCAGTAACAACAGAATAAACCATCACACAAAGCATCACACATGAACACCAGGATTTTTAGGTGGAAACCCAAGTCGGGAGAAAACCACCGCTGCAGTTGCTCAGCCTTCAATATTTTATTATAGGGAAAACATCTTACAACATATGTGCTGGCGCAGACTTGACCAGCACGCAGGCACCCACCTGCGCTCGTTTACCAGCCTCTCCTGGAAGGGAGCTCCAACCCCCTGACTCGTTTACCAGCCTCTCCTGGAAGGGAGCTACGACCCCCAATCTCGTTTACCAGCCTCACCTGGAAGGGAGCTACAACCCCCTGATCTCGTTTACCAGCCTCACCTGGAAGGGAGCTACAACCCCCTGACTGAAGGCTACAACCCTCAGCACCACCATGGACCACGTTTCATCAATTTTCACACTGGATCCAAAGCTTCCTTTAGAACACAACTTGCAGGCCACGTTTCATCATATTTGGGATCAGACCCACCCATACTTTGGCCATTACTAGACTCTAAAACTCATGAGATAACCCACCTTAGCATATCTCAGAAACTGCAATTGCATCAAACTTTTTCAATTATAGACTTCAGCAAACCCTAGTTTGCATACGCGCTTTCCTTTCACTTCATATCAGATACACGCACTCCGTTCACGACAAACCTGTTATTTCCTCGTACATGTAGTTAATTTGATTGCGTACATCTTTCTCTTCTTCGAAGACGCGTATATACGCACTTCTCATGAAAACCAACGTATGGTTCTTCTATTTGTAATACTTTAATTCTTCTAACGTATACATCAACATAGATGAACCCCTTTATCTGCATGCATGTTCTCCTCATCTCAGATCTAAGCCTTCCATAAACAAATCTAGCAGATACAAATACATTCCAGATCTAGATATTCCGCTTCATCATTTCTTCATAGGTGCATCATAGATTCAGATATATTATCAAACCTTTACCCTTTCCATACAGATATACTTCACAGAGAAGTATTCATTCAAGCTCAGACATCTTGCTCCCACACTCATGATTTGCACAATGAATTTCTTCTCTTTATATAGGTTTACCCTTTTTCAATACCATGAGCCAAAACAATACCATGAGCCCAAAACTACATTACTTCCAATGGTATTCCTGGACGGGGTCATTTAGACGAATCATTACCCAATACAATGGGTCAATACCATGGTGGTTACCCCTGGATTTGCACTTATGATGCTCTTATACGGATTGGTATACATGGAGCATGGCACACGCGATTCTCCCAGGCAAATCCGCGTACCCTGAGCACACACCTTTCACTAGATCTGTACATACCGACTTCTTTCTTCATTGCCTTCTGTACTCACTGTAGATACATCAGATTTAGTTCATCAAGACATATTCTATCAAGCACAACTTCATCAAGCAAGTTGTCATCATCTTCATCAAGTGGGTTGCCATTCAAGGACAACACTCAGCATCATATTGCTAACAAACATCATTTCATATCAGATTTACATCATTTACCAAGTCCATCAGTTCAAGACAAACTTCATCAGGTGGTTTGCCATCAAGGACAACACATGTCAACTGTCTCATGTCTTCATCTTCATTTAGTGGGTTGCCATCAAGGACAACACTCTGCATCATATTGCCAACAATCTCCCCCTTTGGACTTGATGGCAACCACGATGGTGTTTGATCACCACAACAAATAGGTACATTAAGAATACAATGACACCATGTCACTCTCCCCATTCTTTGACACCATTCTTTCTCTTCATTCAAACACCATGTCACTCTCCCCCTTTGACATCAAGGGCAAAGGGCGGATCAAAACCAACACACTCTCCCTCTTTTCTCCTCATGTAGAAGAAACGTTCTGCAGATCTGATGTATACTGAAGTGACCAAGCTCCCCCTGAGTTCATGCTGAATCTTCAAACAAATTTTTTCAATGAAGTACATGACTCTATGAACTTCCTATCACCAAAGACTCATATTTACATCAAAGATCCAACCAAGTGGATTTACATATGAGACTCAAATGCCCAACCAAGTGGGTTTACAAAATTTGACTCAGCTACCCAACCAAGTGGGTTTACAAATTTGTCAAGTCCTTACATGACTGAATATTACAATTTTCATCATGGGTCTCAACAAGACCTTTTCATCAAATTAAAAATATGACCATTTATGACCAATACCAGAAAGACTTCAAAGAACATATTTCAGAATCATCGTATTGCCAACAATGCATTATAGTCAGCAAAGCTAATGCTCCCCCTAAATCTTTGCATCCAAGAATCCTTTCCATATGACTAAGGCTCCCCCTTAGTTTGTGCATCTTGAACACTTCCACCAACAAATCATCTAGGCATCTTTATCAAAACATTAGAAATAGAATTATGAGAACTGGAACACCACCAGAGGTACCAAACAGTATCAGAGATACCAAATAGCATTGCAGCTGTGCTGAAGAAAGCTGACCCCAAACAGAAAATGTCAGCAACCAGACATACACAGTTTTATGTGCATGAACTCGCGTATATACGCGACTGTGTTTCAGGAAACCCGCGTATCCAATACCATCTTCTTTATTTTAACCAGATTTGATCCTCTGTGAGAAAAAGACAATGTTCAGCTTCTTTCTGAGATATTTGAATGCTTCCCTGGACTACAGATAGATAGAATAGTGTAGTTGAGTCTTCAAGCGTCATTCAACGGTTGTAGCATAAGCACATTAGCAACCAAGCCTTCAGATTCTTTTCAACATCAATACAATCTTTCCAAGAGAGATTATCATACTAGCACAACATCTTCAAATATGTGTCAATCATCCATGTGATCCAATATCACCATGATCTTTAAGATTTAACATGAAATAACATATGTAGGGAAAATATCTCAACCATAATAACAAATTCTGCATGATCTATTCTTATCACTGAATCATAAGACTTCCAATTCATCCATGTGTGAGCACAAAAGATACTTTTCAGCAAACAAGGCTCAAAATCTCATCATAATAAACCATGTACCAAGTCATCATCATTTAAGCATGAGTATCACAGAATAAGCACTCATAGTGCCAACAATGAAATTATTAGTATTCAACCTGCTGCTCCCCCTGAACCAGTGCTCCTCCTTAACTTGTGCAACCTGAATACGTTCATCAGCAAGTCACCAGCAACAATCTCTGCATGAACTGTCCTTATCTTCGAATTATAAGACTTTCATCTCAGCAACGAATACTCTTCATCAAAAAGAAAACATGACTCATCCATAATTTTCAACATCAGAAACCAAGTATCATATCATCATAATTTAGAACTGAGAAACTAAGCTGATACTGAGTTAATAATACAGTTATTAACAATCAGACTGATGCTCCCCCTGAACCTCTGCTCCAGATCTTCAGCTATCATATAAATTCTCTTATCATCAATGCATACGCGACTGTGTCTGCTGGAACTCGCGTGTATACGCGACTTTTGTTCATAGAACCCGCGTATGGAAAGTGAAGCATATAATTTTTTTTTTTTTTCACATTCCTTCATCTTCCCCTAATCTTGTACTTCCTGTACCTGTCTTCTTCATATCAGATGCTCTGTCTGAAATACATATAACCAAAATAATCAAATCAACCATGAGAGACATCATACATTGCTCCCCCCGTGACGATACATTACTAAATCTCATAATGTATCCCACATCATTCCCAGCAATAACAAGATAGTTGTTTTCTGTTTATGGACCGCAGGGTCGAATCTTCACGTCATTGGTCCCTGTTTCAAACTTGAACTTCCTAATCAGGCTGGAAAATCATCACTTTCTATCCGTTCAACCCGCATTCTTTTTCTACTCATCATAAGAATAACATCTCATATGTGTCCGTAGAAATAAGCATAAGAATCATAATGAGTATTTCTAATCTTCCCTTACAATCGCTTTATGTCCATACTCTCATACATGAAAACAAGCCATCCTCAGAAAACTGCATCCATACTCATATTGAGGTCAAATGACTGCCTCTTCTAGTTTGCCGCAACATGCCCATAATTATGACATTTAAAGCATTCAACTTTATTGACTGATTTCCTTTGAGATTTCATCATTGTTAGTTGACCTTTTGTTTCTTTCAACACTTCAGGTTTTGCATTGACATCCTCTGAATTTTTAGCACTTCCTTGTGAGCTAGATTCTCCTTTAACAGTTTCATGGAAACCAAGACCAAGTTTGATAGCAGGAGACCTTTGATTACTCAGAATATTGTCCAAAATATTAGTGCTATCATGAAACCTCAAAAGTTTAACTTTTTCTTCTAATTTACCTTTGAGAATGTTTACCTCAACCTCCAAGGCTTGACATTGCTTTGTCATGCTTTCTTCTTTCCTTCTTCCATCTTCTACTTGATCCTTCAGATTTAGAATCTCTTCTTTCAACCAATCTTCATTTCCTTCACATGTTTGTTGCAGCTCTTCATTCTTCTTATTTGATTTTTCCAAATCTTCTTTGAGAGAGATGATTTCTGCTTCAAGGCCTTCCTTTTCAAATGGTTGTAGAGGTTCCTCATTCTTCTTACTTGATGCTTCAAGATCTGCTTGTAGAGAGATGATTTCTGCCTTAAGTTTTTCACCTTGATTGGTTGCATGAGCGTACAATCCTTGATACTTGTCTATCTGTCCATTTAGTGTTTCAATCTTTTCATTCATCCTAGAGATCACATCTTTGTAGATAGATTCCTTCCTTTCAAATTGATACCAATCATTACTTTCATCATTTTCTTCTAGACTTTCACTCTCCTTAGATGATGTTTGCTGATCTTCAACTTTAATCTTGACAGCTTCTTCTAGATCCATACTGTTACTTTCACTATCTTTGCCTTTGCATATACAGGTAAGTGAAACACAAGAACAACGATCAATTCCTGTTTCATCTTCTTCACTTTCTGCTATACATGATTTCTGAGGTATCTCCTTTCCTTGAGTAGCCTTCTTCTTTTGCTTCTTTTCCATGAGCACTTGTAGAGCTTGGTCAGAATCTTCTTCATCTTCACTGGACACTTCATCATCATCTTCATTTGTATAATAACTCTTCCTCTTTTCAAATTGTTTCCCTTTACCATGTTTCTCTCTATAAGGACATTTAGCAGCATAGTGACCAACTTTTCCACACTCAAAACATTTGAAAGGAAGCTTACCTTTGAATCTTCCAGTTCCTAGTTGGAGTTTTCTCACGAAATTCGCTTCTTCTTCATCGGATATATAGCTGGATTTTTTGACAACTTCCTTTTATTTTCCTCTTGCAGATACCTTAAAAGCAGCTTCTTTGATTTGAGACGGACCTCCTTGTCTCATTTCAAAAGCAGTCAGAATACCATGCAATTGAACAATAGTAAGAGTTTGCAGATCTTGCCTTTCTTCAATAGCTGAAACTTTAGAGTCAAATTTTGAAGTCAAGGATCTTAAGACTTTTTCAACCAGAGTAGTATCGGTTATGGTTTCATCCAAATTTCTCATCCGATTTACAATATCATCTAGACGAAGAAAGAAACTGGCAACACTCTCATCACTATGCATCTTCAAATTTTCATATTCGATTCTAAGAGTTTGGAGTTTTGCATTTTTTACCTTTGTATCTCCTTCATAGCTCAGAATGATTTTGTCCCATATCTCTTTTGCTGAATGTAGCTGCATCACTTTAGCAAATTCTGATTCAAACATGCTTCCTAATAAGACATTTACTGCTTTGGCATTGATTTCATACTTCTTCCTTTCCGCTGCATCAGTAGGAATACTTGCTGGGTATTGATAACCTTCTTCCACGATTGCCCATACATCTGCACCAAGACTTTGCATATATGCTTTTGTTCGTACCTTCCAGAATATCAGATTGCTTCCATTGAATAGAGGTGGCTTTATAGACATTACTCCTTCAAGACTTCCCATTGCGACGGATCTCCTTCAAGTGATCAAGCTTCTGCAGAAGAACCTGCTCTGATACCAATTGTTGGGAAAAATACCGAGAGGGGGGGGGGGGTGAATTAGTATTTAGGGCAAACTAAAATTTTTTACTTTTTTCATGCTGTAAAACCCATACGCTACTTTCCTTTAGTAAACTCGCGTATACACGTGGATATCCTTCATACAAATCGCGTATTAGCAGAGATCTAAATATGCAGATATTTATTAACTTAGTTCTTTGCAATATTCATTCATCTGATGTTAAGATATCAGTAAACATGTGCAGTAACAACATAATAAACCATCACACAAAGCATCACACATGAACACCGGGATTTTTTAGGTGGAAACCCAAGTCGGGAGAAAACCACTGCTGCAGTTGCTCAGCCTTCAATATTTTATTATAGAGAAAACATCTTACAACATATGTGCTGGTGCGTATCTACCGAAGAAGAAGGCACCTAATTGCCATTGCCACTACCTTCTCCTAGTGGAGCCCAACTTCTGACGATTTCATTGGGGCCTTCTCTCCTGGAAGGGAGCTCCAACCCCCTGACTCGTTTACCAGCCTCTCCTGGAAGGGAGCTACGACCCCCTGCTCTCGTTTACCAGCCTCACCTGGAAGGGAGCTACGACCCCCTGACTGAAGGCTACAACCCTCAGCACCTCTATGGACCACGTTTCATCAATTTTCGCACTGGATCCAACAACTTCAATAGAACACCACTTGCAGGCCACATTTCATCATATTTTCAGATCGGACCCACCCATGTCTTTAAGCATGGGGCCAAACACAAACTGACATAAACCCATCGAAGGACATCTCATCCCCGAATAGTAATGATCGTAATTTTTCACTACAAGGCACATTTCCTAAATCCTATTTTTGCACACGCGATTTCCTTTCACCGATAAACACATGTTTCCATTCATATAAACTGCATACTTCCCGTACATATTACAGACACTTCATTGCGCATACGCGCTTTCTCTTCAGCGAAGACGCGTATATACGCGCTTCCTCTGCGGTGAACTAGCGTATGGTTCTTCAGACATTTAGGTCATTGCAATTCTTCAGAACAGATACATCACACAGATTTAACCCTTTACTTCAGACAGACGTTCGCCATATCTCAGATCTAATCATTCCATAAACAAATCTAGCAAATACAGATACATTTCAGATCTAGATATCCCGCTTCATCATTTCTTCATAGGTGCATCATAGATTCAGATCTATCATCGAACCTTTACCCTTTCCATACAGATATACTTCACAGAGAAGTATTCATTCAAGCTCAGACATCTTGCTCCCACACTCATGATTTCCACAATGAATTTATTCTCCTTATATAGGTTTACCCTTTTTCAATACAATGAGCCAAAACCACATTACTTCCGATGGTATTCCTGGACGGGGTCATTTAGACGAATCATTACCCAATACAATGGGTCAATACCATGGTGGTTACCCCTGGTTTTTCACTTTATGAGCGTTTTTGCCCATACGCGACTTGGAACGTTGGTTCCCGCGTGCATACGCGACTTCTCCTAGGGTAATCCGCGTAGCTTTGAGACATACTCTTTTTCATCATAGATCTAAGACATACCGAATTTCTTTCTTCAATTCCCTTCTATACTCACCGTAGATACATCTACTATCACACAAACATATAAGTATCAAGCACAACTTCATCAAGTAAGTTGCCATCATCTTCATCAGGTGGGTTTCCATTCAAGAACAACTCTCTACATCATATTGTCAACAAACATCATATCACATCAGATTTAAATCATTTACCAAGTCCATCAAGTCAAGAATAACTTCATCAGGTGTATTGCCATCAAGGACAACACATGCCAACAATCTCATGTCTTCATCTTCATTCAGTGGGTTGCCATCAAGGACAACACTCTGCATCATATTGCCAACACAATGAAGATTGGATTTGTCAGATTGTTTGCCCCCCCTTTCTGTGAAGTTTCTTCTTCCTATGCCTCTTCTGCCACCTCTTCCTCTAGATGAATCTGGAGGATGACACTTTTCTCTATGTGCCAAGTATGCAGCCTCTTCAGAAGATGAAGGGACTGTCATCTTCCCGAAAGCTTTCTCTCTTTCTGCAAACTTTTTCTCAAGTGTATCAAAGGAGATATGCTCAAGGTTCCCACTTTCTTGCAAAGACTCAAGATAATGTGAGTAAGTTGGATATAATGCCTTAACATATGCTATGAGAGGTATGTCCATTTTTACACCAGTGCTATCAATATCATGCATGATAGATCTAACTTCTGAAGCTAAAGCAAGGGGATCATCATTCTTCATTTCAAGACTGAACAACTTAATCATCAATTGAACATTTTCTAATTCTGAATGTGAGTCATAGAGATCTTTTAGCTTGCTCAAGGAATCATAGGCATTTGATAATGATGAAATATGGTGACTCACCTCTTCATTTACGCAAGCTGCAATCAAGGCATAGGCCTTGCAGTTCTTGTTTTCCAAAATGGCGAGCTCCTTGTCTGAAGTGGGCTCTGCTGGTGGATTTCCTTCTTGTCCTTCACAGATTCCTTTCCACAACTCATTAAAAATGAGTGTGTGTTTAATCTTCCAAGACCATTCAAGATAGTTCTCTTTGCTGGAGAGAACCACCCCTACAATAGATATGAGAGAATGCATTCTTCTGAAGGGAAAGAATAATTACTTTGCTGGAAAAAAAATCTTTTGAAGAGGAAAAATCTTCAATTCTAGAAATTTTCTCAATTAAAGGGGACAAAAACTCTTTACTAAAAAAAAAGGACTGAATTCTGCACCAAAAAAAAAAAATATATATATATATTTGAAGAAAAATTGTATTGAAAGTATGGTGTCAAAGTGAATAATGGGATGGTTATGAAGGGTGGTATTGAATATTATGAAGGGTGGTATGGAATGTTATATGAGGAGAATTATATATGACAAGGGGGCGTGAATCTAATATGAGGAGCGTTATATAGACAAAGTGGTATTATATGGACATCACTGTATTATAGGTGACGGAGTCGGTGGTAAAAATGGAAAGGCGATATTGTTAAATATAGGTGGAATTAAATGCAGGTGCAGTGGAATATGAATGAAGGGGGGGTGTATTATATAGACAGAAGGTGGTATATGCAGCGTGGAGGGCGGTGTATGAGGGTGGAGTGGTATTCAATACCACGATACTTAAATGGAGCAGGCGTTGAGGCGATGTATACCACGCGTTGAGGCGTTGAGGTGATGTTGTGTTAAATGGAGCAGGCATTGAGGCGATGTATACCATGTTGTGTTAAATGGAGCAGGCGTTGAGGCGATGTATACCACGCGTTGAGGCGTTGAGGCGATGTTGTGTTAAATGGAGCAGGCGTTGAGTGGGGTGTGGCGTAGAGGAAGAAGGCGTTGGGAAAGGCGATGGGGAAGAGGGGAGATGTGAGGGGGCGGGGAGAGATAGCAGAAAGGGGAGGCGGAGTTTAGGGAGAGCAGGTAATGGGAAGCGATAGGTATGGATGAGAGATGTGTTGGAGAATGAGGGAGGTCGAAAGGCCGTTAAGAAAATCTGGAATCAAATATTTGTAGGACTGCAGAATTGCAGTGGCAGGTATCTTCTGGAACTGCAAATTGCAAGATTTCAGGTACTGTAAATTGCAGAATCTTCAGGAGCTGCAAATATCAGAGCTATGCATAAATTGTAGAGATAAAAAAAGATGCAGAATTTCAGTATAGCAATTTAATGGAGCAGCAAAAACTATACATAAAAATTGACTGAGAAAAGGAATGAGGGAGTTACACCACAGGAAAAAATTCCAATAGTGGGACTAGCTCTGATACCATGTCAAACCAGGAGGTAACTCCGCAAATCAGAATGTTTATTAAATGAGGAATGTGCATGTATTTATACATGGAGGTGAGGTTATTGGGATTCATCTCCCAATTACTCTTGGCCTTCCTTATTTCCTAATATTATTTATTATACAATATTACATATCCACACCCAACCCATAGGATTAGGTGTCAACATGCCGAAGGATCTAGGAAAAATTGTCCATCATCACGTTCCCTTTTCACTCGAGGGCTTCTTCAAGAAATATTTTGAAAGGATATATTACTCCCTCATCTTTATTTTCTTCCTTCATGAGAGGCCTTTGGGGTTGGTGAGGTTGGTATTGAAAAGGTTCAACCATTTCGAGCCCTAACTCCGTATAACCTGACCTCGTTGGGGACATGCATAGAACAAAAATAAAGAGAAGACCACTTTGATACCATTGATACAGATTTATGAAGGAACGAAATGAAATATAGATAATAATAGAAACATATAGATACAATGAAAACAAAACTTCAATTCATTAATAACAAAATACTGAAAATTGTTACATGCAGAATGGAAATAAACTAGCTCAGGCAATGGTAGATTATAGCTAGATGCCTTCTGAAATGTCTTACAATGAGGCTTGGTGTCCTTTTTATCATGAAGGAATAATGGGAAACCCTAAACATCCAAAAAATAACCCTAGGAGATGAAGTGCCAAAAGCTTGTGGGCCCCGTTGGAGTTACTTGGAATGTCAACTTCCTCGGGTTGTAACTTTGACATACGATCTCCATTTGACTATCATAATACCTTGTTTTGAATATTTCTAAGAGGAGGGTGAGAATATACAGATAAATTTTACTGACACTTTTCCGGTCTTTCATTTTCCCAAAACAGATTTTTTAGGTCCTAAAAAATGGCTCTGAAAGTTTAGGGCCCAAAAAACTGC
Organism: Pinus albicaulis; assembly: GCA_034641835.2. Taxonomy (NCBI): domain Eukaryota; kingdom Viridiplantae; phylum Streptophyta; class Pinopsida; order Pinales; family Pinaceae; genus Pinus; species Pinus albicaulis. Next base: position 464,946,682 of record CM076580.1, on the reverse strand, counting down.
CAAAAATAGTAAGTTGTGCTAAAACTAAGGAAAATAAAAAGAAAAAATGGTGGGTGTACTCGTGGAATAGGTGGGTGGGCACCAATATACACCTAGATAAGTCCTCCCACCTTAGGAATAAATGGTCCCCATTGCGTTGAGTGTTTCCATGAGATGGGGAAATTTATGCTGAACTTGGTCCCTAGTGAGCCACTTTCCTTGGTGTAGGAGTTGTTTAGCTTTTACAGCCATATACAGTTAGATATTTTGATGGTGAGTTTTATTGAATTGTGTGTCCATGATCAGATCATTTGTATCATTCTCCATGCAGTTGAAGTTTATCTTTTTTTGTGTGAGTTGTTCTGCAATATCATATGTGTCTAATAATCGTGGAAAGTATGATCGAAGGTGGTCCACATTGAATACTGGGTGCAGGATAAAGAATGGGGAAATGTTGAGCTTAATAGTGTTGTCTTCCACAACCTTGGTGATGGTGTAATACCCATATCAGAGTGGTATGAGCTTCCGATGGGCTCTAGTAAGGTGTTCTATTTGAAAAGGCCACCAAAATTTATCGCCCACCTGAAAATTATGTGGCACCCGATGTTGATCATGTCACTGCTTGTACTTGGAATTGGACTTCTCCAAGATGTAATGAACCTACTAATGGATGTGTTTGATGTGTTCAAATAACTTGGTTTCTTTATCAACCTCAGACTGTACATGTTTGGATTTTGTCTGTGTATTCGCATGAGGCACGACGACATCATTCAAAGACAATGGTTGAAATCCTAAACCCACTTGAAAGAGACTATAACCAAACGAGTTATGGAGATATCTGTTATAGTTTTTTTTCACATAGGGAAGACTCTCATCCCAGGTTCATGGATGCTTGAATTTGTACATGTGGAGTATGTGCACTATCATCCTATTAACGAACTTTGTTTGGCCATCTGCCTGGGGATGGAATGCAGTAAACTTGGTGAGCCTGGTGTCCAATACTGTCTAGAGGACCGACCAAAATGTGCTTAGGAACCTACTATACCAATATGAAATAATGGTATTTTGGATCCCAAAGTTTACCCACACTCATTCAAAAAAGATCTTGGCAGTGTCCTCTATTATGATACTCTTCTTGCAAGTCGCCAATATAGCCATCTTAGAAAATATGTCCATGACCATAGTGAGGGTTTCCTCTTGTCCCCTTGTTCTCATTAGGTTTCCCACTAGTCCTTGATGTGAGGGGTGACTTTGAGGAGTCTAAAAGTAATATTTTCCCCATTGGAAAAATCATGAATAAAAAAATATCCTTTCAACAGATTTAACCATTTGTCTACAACATCTGCATCTATCTGGCCCTCAAATGTGGGAATGTCAAATTTTAATTTTAACTTATAAGGAGTGGCTCATCCAAGGTATTTTTTGGATGAATATGTGTCACCTATGGGAATATACCAAAGGATCTTGGCAAAGTTATCTATTATCACATTTCTTTGTCGCTTGAGGGATTTTTCGAACAATATTTTGAAAGGATCTCCTACTCCCTCATTTTTCTTATCTTCCGCCATGGGAGGCCATCAGGGTCGACGAGGCTAGACTTGCAAAGGTTCAAATATTTTGACCCCTAACTCCTTATACCATGACTTCTCTAGGGACACGAATATAGAAACAAAGAAAAAGCAGATCACTCTGATACCACTTATCCAGATTTATGAAGGATCAAAACGAAATACATATAACAACAAAAACACAAAAATACAACGAAAAAACAACTTCAATTAATTAATAAAAAAGTACTGAAAAATGTTACATGTGGAATGGAAAGAAACTAGCTCAAGTGATGTTAGCTTATCTATGAGAAGAGATGTGGTGGCTACATGCCTTTTCTCCTGAAAAACTGCCAAAAATAATTAAGAAAATTGAAAAGAAACAACGGTGGGGGACCAACTGGATTAGGTGGGTGGCCACCAATATCCACCTGGAACAATCATTCCCCCTTAGGAAACAATGGTCCCCATTAAATTGAGTGCTTCCATGAGATGGGGAAATTTTTGCTAAACTTGGTCCTTGGTGACCCACTTTCCTTGGTGTAGGATTTGACCTAGCTTTAAAAACTTGATACAGTTGGATATTCTATTAGCGAGTGTTCTTGATCTACGTGTCCATGATCTGATAAGTTGTGACATTCTCCATGCATTCTAGGTTTAGCTCTTTTGGTGTGTTTTTCTCTATAATATTTGATGTTTCTTGTAATGGTTGACAATATGATCGAAGGCAGTCCACATTGAATATTGGGTGCAGGCCAAGGAATGGAGGAATGTTGAGCTCAAAAGAATTGTCTCCTAGAACCTTGGTGATGGTGTAAGGACCATATCAGAGTGGTTTGAGCTTCCAATGGGCTCCGGTAAGGCGTTCTTTCTACAAATGAAACCAAACTTTATCGCCCCCATGAAACTTGTGTGGCACACGATGTTGATCATGTCGCTGCTTGTACTTGGAATCAAAATTCTCCAAGATTTCATGAAACTGTTGGGGGATTTGATGGATACATTCAATAAACCTGGTTTCTTTATCAACCTTAGAATGTGCATGCATGGATTCTACTTGTGTAGTTGCATGAGGCATGCCAACGTCAATCAGACACAATGGTTGAAATCCCAGACCCGCTTTTGAGCTATGGAGAGATCTGTTATAGAGTTTTTTCACATAGGGAAGACTCTCATCACAGGTTTATGGATGCTTGAGTTTTACATGTGGAGTATGTGCACTATCATCCTATTGACGACCTCTGTCTAGCCATTAGTCTGGGGATGGAATGTAGTCGACTTAGTGAGATTTGTGTCCAATAGTGTCTAGATTCTTGACCAAAATGTTCTCAGGAACTTGCTATCCCGATCTGATATAATGGTCTGTGGGATCCCAAAGTGTAACCACACTCCTTCAAATAAGAGCTTGGAATTTTCCTCTATTGTGATACTCGTCTTGTAGGCCGCTAATATAGCCATGTTAGAAAATATGTCCATGACCACAAATACATAGTCATTACCATAGTTGATAGAATGGATTCCAGATAGATAGTCCATGGATATGGATTCCAAGGGCTTTCTGGGAGTAGGAAGAGGAGTGTACAGACCTTACTCCTTGATGGTTGGCTTGGTGATGGCATAGGCAGTGCAAGATTTGATGTATTTTCCAACATCCTATCGGAGTTTTTGCCAATAAAATTACTTCTTTAGTACGACCACAATTTTCTCCACGCCAAAGTGTTCTGCAACTTGACTGTAGTGCGCCTCCCAAATCAAATTAGCACACTCGCTTGAAGGGACACATAGGTGGCATAGGTAGCATAATAATGCATCATGGAGGTGGAAATCAAGAACTTTCTTTCCACCCACTAGCATTTTGTACGTGATGGTGAACTCTAGATCATTTTTGTATAGTTGTGGCCATCTAGAGGTCTCGTTGCCATAAGAGTTGACAACAGTAATAAGTGATGAAACTATGGGCTAGTTGAAGCAATATACAACATGGTTTTTGTTGCCATTTTTTTATTTAATATTAAAATTAAATTGTTGTAGATATCTAGACCACTTCTGATGGAAATTCATTGTGCAAATTCCCTTGTATCTGTATAAATTGAAGAGGTTAGTGATCGATCTGGATGATCGTATTCTTCCCCAGAATGTAATTTTTCCATTGCTGGAAATATTACATGATAGAATAAATCACTTTATCATAGGTGGGGTAATTCTGAATTGTATTGGAAAGTGTCTCACTATGATAGGCCACTGGATGCCCATACTAGATGAGGACTGCACCAATAACATAGTCAAAGGCATATGTCTCAATTTAAAATGGTTGTTGCAAATACAGAAATGTGAGTACATGTGGATAGCAGAAGTGGTGCTTCAAATCAATGAACACCTTTCGTTATAGGTGATTTTGTCACATCTAGTTAATGTTCCCACAATCTAGATCAATCAACATCCATGAATACCTTGTAAACATCCCCACACAAATCCCTAAGCATGAATCTCCCAAATTCTTGAGTTTTTGGGCTTAAGTGCTTCATTTCCACACTTTTAAGGCCCAACACACCTTGTCCCTTTAGGAACCTGTGTTTAGTGCAGGTTTCTTCGTTCTGCACCTACACTAATCATTAGCAGGTTGTCCGTTGTTGGGGGTGCGCTGATTCTAGAAATTTCGGAAAAATAAAAATAATCTGAAATCTTCCCCTTACAGAAGCTTCTAGGAGTTTTTACAACCATTTACCTTATATAAGATATTCAAATCCTATCTAATCCTACCTTGGAGATTTCACCTCTTATCTCTTGAGCTTATCCTCCCATCAAGAGTAGATCTCAAGCTTAGATTGATAAATGGATAAGAATTCCTAAACTACCATCCTCTCCTATATATTTACCACCATCCACAAGCTAGTGATTATATTTTGGAGACTTAACATGCCCTCATGTTATTGCCTTGAATCCAAGTGAGTCATCATGCCATGCATTGACGTGACATAGAGGTGTGCTTTGTGGCAAGGAAGGACAAGTAAAATTGGGGATTTATCTACAATATAAGCTTCTATATTTGGTTGTAAATCTCTCCATTTATATTAATACAAAGATTACATTGTTTTCATATATTTTATGTTTACATTCAAATGTTTCAATGCTTTGCTGATCCATTGAATAGAGTCATTGGATAATGTTACATATATGTCGTATATTTTTGTCTTGTTGTGATTGTACATGCAGGTTCTAATTATAGCAATGAGAGATAGGATTGGAAAGTACAAGCCAAGAAGAGAGTGAAGCTTGCGACATATTCTAAGTAAGATTCATCTCATTGTTCGATTACTTTAAGGGAAACATTATATTATTTGCTTTATGTTGTTCTAGACCAGACCACTAGGTCTATGGAAGATACTTCTATCCGTAGTTGTAGATTCTGCATAACAAATTGGTGACTCCACTTGGGATCGGTTCATTCCATTGGTGGTTTCCTTATCCTCAGTACTTGTTTTTACTCTTATTCAAACCTTCATTGTCTCACTCGGTCTTGAACATACCTAGGAAGACATTTCATTGAGCTTCAGTTTCATTTTTGTGTCAAAACTTGGCATTCTTTGATCATCTCTCCCCTTGTTTTGGAGATAGAGCGTTACAGTGCACCCTAGCCTTCTCTGCACTTGCGTTACAGAGCACTGGTGCCTTTCTAGCACCTATGCTGACCCCTATTTCATGATTTTTTTTCCTTTTTGTGATTTTCTCTTTGTTCAGATTTGTTCCAACTGCTCTTCCTTATGTCCATGGGTGTCTTTTTGTCTCTCAGAAGCCTACATCTTGTTTTCTTTTGGTTTTGGGTGCCTTTGATGATTTTTTTTGGGATTTTACTTTGTTCTTGTCATTCAGTCCCTAGCAAACTAAATTTTTTAATCATTGAGTGATTGAAAGAATTGGTGTTTTAGTCATCATTCTGAATAGTTTCTATTATCAATGATTATAAATCCATCTTAGTTTTCTCTAATTTGAAACTTAAGTGGATTTGAAAAGAAAAATATCTTTGCATTTGGATATAGGGTTTTGTGTGTGAATTCAAATTGGAACAATAACATTGAAGGGAATTGCATTTCAAATATTTTTTGCTACATTTTGTATGTTGCATACTCTTTGTTCTCTTCCATCCTTTAGACATATTTTCATTGAAAAGGAAAGTTTCATTTCTTCATGCTAGCTTGCATTTTAGGATATTCAGGTGAAATTCGTGGTGAGCCCCAAAACTGAAACATAATTGAAGATAAACATTAAAATTTATTGAATCAGCCAAAGGAGCATTTATAACATTAACAAAAACATGTATAGGTCTAGGCTAGAGACATATTCCGACGTATATAAACATAGGAGCTGTCATTTTTTTCCATAATTTCATCCCAGGGGTGAAATCCCGTTCCATGTATGTAAGTGTATCAAACCATTCTCCACTTACCTTAGGGTATATTGGATGGCGCTCCATGCATGAAAAGTATATTGGCACACTCTCATCGTATGGTTACACATTAGAAAACAATAACACATACTGCACTTCCACGTATCGTCGAGTATATTTTGGAATATGCCTATAGGTTTCTATCCTCACCTTAGGTAACCGAGTCGATCACCTTGTACACTGTGATACACCAAACAAAACATTCAGGGATATTTCCTACCTGTATGTAAATCCTTGGTTCTCCAAGGTTGTATATTGCAGTTCAAATTTGCTTGGTAATCCTTATCTACCTAGTTACCCCTTTGTTTTATTTTGTGTCTTTAATTTCTAAAATCAAGTAATTGACCGGGAAATAAAATCCTCTTCGTGGAAAAACTCCTTAGTGGATCTTAGGTTGAGACTAATGGCAATAGTTCCCGAGTCCACCAATCAAGGAAACCCCTCTGATGGGAATCTTGGTCCTTTTCCTCATTTTGTAAATATTGGTGCTCCTTATATGGCAAAGTTGTCCCTTCTCGAATTTACCATTGGTTTTCCAGTTTGGTTGTTTTTGACCACTATGGTTTTGAATGTCCAAACTTCTCCTCGATCAAATTATCCTCCACTTGAAGAATATCAACCTCAAGTTGATCCTAAAGTTGACCTTTTTCCTTCTTCAACTGTTGTTTCTTCATCCATTTCTTCCTCCTCTCTTGGTGAAAGTCTTGATTCTGGTAACCAGGAAACTAAGAAGAAGAAGAAAAGGAAAAGAAGAAGAAGAAAAATAAGAAGGGGTCCAACCAAGCAACCATTGCTACCCATGCAACTAGTATGGAAAAATATTCCAATCAACCCCACAAAGTTAAATTCCCTTTCAAGTTATGTAAGGGTGGCCACCTTCTTAGAGACTATCCTGGTATTCCCAAGATATTAGAAGTGTGGTCCATAGGCTCACATCAATATTTATCATCAACTTCTAGAGATCATGTTGGTGATAAACCATCGACTAGTGATAGTAAGGTCCATGGGAAAAAGGGTCAAGTTAAGTTTCCCTGTAATTTATGTGAATGGAATCATCCTATTGACCTTTTTCCTTATATGGATGAAGCCTCAAAGGTGTTGGTAAACCTTACAACTTCTCAACATTATCTTCCAGTTGGTTATTGAAAACGTTTTTCCAATCCTCCACTAGGTTATGAAGTGATTGATCAAAATTCAAATCCAATCAATCCCACTCTCTCTGAACGTGAATCCCATGAGTCAATTCATGGAAAATAATTGGCTGAGAAAATGGTTGATTCAATTCCACCTTCATTTGATCATATCTTTCTTGTAGAGAGTGAAGTTCATACTGCTCAGGTTCTTCTCGTTTCTTTTAGATCTAATGAACTTGGGGACAATCCTCTCATTCCCATAACATTGGAGAGTAGTTCTCCCATTCCCATAACACCAGGGGGGATTTTTCCCATTCCCAAGAATCCCCCTCCAATTCGTATGGTCACTTCCTTTGATTTGAGTCAACTGGCATGATATCGTCTTCCTCCTTATGTGCCCTTCCAGATCATAGTACATGCTTATAATATGCCTATACTTCGAATAATCATAGAAAAATGTTATATGTTAGTATTTTGTCCTCAACTACTTGGAAATATATCGTTTTTCCACAGCTTGTGTCTTTTTCCTAGAATATGTTGCCCTTTAACAAAGTAACTGGTCAATCATTAGGGGTCCTTCCTAAGTTTCCTAGTACTTTGGGAGAAAAAAATGTTTACGTCAATGTGATGGTAGTCCAAGGCCCTTTGGATTTTAATTTAATCCTTGGGTGTAACTATGTTTTTGTCATGGGATCTCTTGTCTCTTCACTATTTCATATGATGTGTTTTCCACATGAAGGAATAATCAAGACCATTGACAAAATTTCGTTCGTTGGTACTTATTCAATTCATAATCAGTCGACTTCCCTAAATGGCCCATATATGCCAGTGGTTTCTCCCCCACTATTGGATTTAGGGGTCCTGACCCAAGTTAATAGTTTATGGATAAACCAACAAATCCTCCAACTACTGGCCCTTTTGGCAGTAGTGATCTGCTTGTTCAGACCAAAATATCACTCAAAGCAGTATGGGGGGGTGTTGGAAATAGGTTTCCACACCCTGAGGGAGAAATTAATGAAGTGATCCTCAGCTGAACCCAATTTGAAATTATATATATGCACACAAAAATATATAATATAATCACAAAGAATGCACAGTCATTAACATAATAACACATAAGTTTTGTTTGCCTTAGTGAAGATAAATAGAACATACCTAGATCTAGATTTTAACCAATGTGAATACTTAAACAGATATAATAATCATCAGAAAACATTCATAATTGTAACGGATGTCCTTGCGTAATCAACAATAAGTAAGATAGATAATGTGATTTTAAGAAAGCATAAACAATAAACAATTCATATGCATAACACAGTAAACTTCACCAAACCTGTCCTTTCTATTATCTTCAGATCTGTCAATCAATACATCAAATGTCCTTACAAAATCCTTACAAAACCCTTCTGCTCACACAGCCAGCGGAGTCCGCACATAGCCAGGACTAGGTCTCCACGCACACAACCAGCAGGAGCCTCTTAACCCTACCCTACTACCCTTACAGATGCATAAACTTATTAGAGCATCAATAATTCACAACATAACATTTTATGACAACTTATATTTAGAAAACATCTATCTATTTATATACACCTGGCACACAGATACTATGGTCTAAAACCATGGTTTCAGGCCCATAGTTTACCCTTCAGCCCATTTACATCAAAATTGGGGACTTTGACCCACCCCAATGCCCCTTGACTTTATTTGTGCAACGCGCACATACAAAATTATACAAAAATGTCTTCGAAACTTGTGCCTCAGGGGACCCCGCTCCAACAGGCCTCCAACACAAACATGTGACTCGTCCCGAGTCACTTAGGCACCTGCTCCTTTGTCTTGGCCTAAAGTTTTTTGACATAAGTTTGGAGAGGGAGCACTAACTTGAGACTCTGCGTTGTTGCATTCTACACTTCTTGAACCATATTTTCAGGAGTAGGCCCCTCAACGGCCATATCTACGTTGCGCTGAGTCTGTTGAATGATTTTCAAAGTGTTGTTCAACATTTGGGATAATTATAGTGCTTCTTCTACCCATGGTTTCATGCGCTCCTTCATTACGTGTTCCTTCCAGTGCAAGTATGCAATCTTGATCCGAATTATTTTGCACCCTTGCAGACGAGCGAGGCACTGTGTGAGGGCCAATGTGGGGGCCAATGTTTGGATTTCTTTGAATTGATGCTCTTTTTGATTGAGGGTGTCGTGCAACTCCTGTACTACTGGATCATTTTGGATAGAGGCTTAAATATCCATGGCCTTGTTCAATAAACTGTCACACTAGGTGACTGTAACAAAAATACTGTCCCTTGCCTGTTTTACTTCCATTTCTCTCTGTGTGCAAACCTCTGGTGGTGTATCTAACTGTAATTTTGTCTAGAGGTCTGTGATCTGCTGCTCATACTCTGCGCGGATTGTTTGTACCTCCACTCACACTACTTTCTCCGTAGTAATCAGTCCTTCTAACTTTTCAGAAGACGCAGCTGTGGTGAGGACAACTGGAATGCCTTGACATACTTGGTTTATTTTAGCCACCAGGGCAGTACACTAGGCCTCTTCTTCTTGACAAGTTGCTTCTGCTTATTGCTGCTTTTGGTGTGCTTGTGCGGCCTGCTGCTGTGCATCCCTTGTCTTCGTCTATGCGGTCTCCTCTCTGTATTGAAGCTCATCTGCGACCACTTAATGGAGAAGGTGTAATTTACCTACAGGAAACACCGAAAGATTAACATGCACATCACCTATACCACTGAACTAGACATACTGGTTAGCGTTCATATGTATTGATGGAAAGGGCACGTGGAAAAAGCGTGCATCCCTTGATGCTAGTCGAGAAACATCCAATGGTTGCGTGCTCGTTACTAGTGCACTGGTTTGACTTGCCTGAATCATGCTCTCTTGAATCTGGCTCCCCTGAAATTTTACTTCCTGTAACCCAACTTGTACAAGTTCTAGCACAGAATTGTACTGAAATTCCATGTCTATTTAGTGATCCTCAGTCGCAGGTGTGACAATATTCATTATTTCATTTAGGTCATCCTCTATCAGCGTTAGGACCTCCTGCTCTGCCTTCTTGGATCCCTTTTGTTTCTTGCGCGATCCTCCAACGACATGAGAGTTGCAATTAGTACCTCTAGATGTCTCAACTCCAACTATCTCCTTAAGACCACCAAATCAAAGTGAAAAGTGCCAAACTCCAGCAACTTGATCCTGCAAAGAAGAAAAGTCAAAGGAAAAAGGATATTCAGCATGCTTTCAAAAAAGTGAAAAGAAACATAGGAAAAGTGGGTTTTTGATCTAAATAAAAATTCACTCAAGTATTAAAGACTCTTAGACATCAATTTGAAATTCATTTTTCTCCTATTCTATCGAGCAAACACTTGAGGAGAGTGAATTTTCGATTTTCTAGGCGAAATTGGAGAAAAATTGAGCAGAGGGTGCATATTTTAAAGGTGTTGTGCACAGACAGAAGGCACTGTGCACAACGTTAAGGCATTGCTCACAGCCTTAAGGCAATGTGCATATGTCCAACAAAGCCCAAAACACTTCAAAATTTTCCCAAATCACCTCTAGAGCTACAACATCGATCTCATCAGCCTCTAGCAAGTAAGTAAAGTTCAAAATTCATCGTTTCTCTCCTCCTTCAAATTTTATTGGTTGGTGTTGTATAATTTTCTTGAAGAATTTGGTGTGAACTCACTCAAAACCCAAATTTTCCTCCCTAACACTCACAACTCCTAAAACCCATTTCCCTTACACTCTCATGCCATTTCCACATTGCAAATAATCTTTCCCAAAAACTCTATTATTACAATCCCTATCCCTAAGATTTTAAATCCTAAAACCCTAAGCCCTAGGTGCTCCTTTTACCTAGGCTCCCAATTCCCAATTCCCCATCCTAAAATTACCTTTAATCCCCAATTCCCCATCCCAATTCCCATCACACTATCACTCATTTTCCCTTCCCCCATTTCTCATATCCCTAACATTATCTCCCACAAATTTCCCTTTCCCCATTTCCTATCCACAATAGTCACCTTCCACATTATCATATACTTCCTTAGGGTTTTGGACATAAAAACAACATGGCAGCAGAAGAAGAGTATAACAGACCATACATTGAGGAAAAGGAAACATAGGCAAAAAAGGCCAAATCCATGCTATATGAAACACTTGAAAAGTATGGCTTTCTTGATGAAAAAGAGGAACAAGTACCAAGAAATAAACCTAGAACTAGAGGGCTGAAAAGAGCTCTAGATCTAGAAAGACAGAGGGAAGTTGCGCTTGCTCATAAACTAACCATAAATGAGAATCTTGCTATAGTGATCAATGAAAATGAGGAGCCATGGCTTGATAAAGCCAATCAACACTTGGAGAAGCTGCTAGCAAAGGCTAATAAAGAGAATGACCTATTGAGGAGGAAAGTAAAACACAATGCACTAAAAGAGAAAATTGCAATGGCCAAGCTCAAGGAAACCAATGAGAAAATTGAAGCCCTAACCCATCAAAAGGAGAAAGAGAGGTTAGACATACTTACTGAGGCTTCACTCCAAGCTTGGCCACCTCATCAGCATCCTCTCCACCAATTTTGAGGCAAGTTGAAACATTTTAGAAAATTCTGAGTTTGACTGTGTTTTTCTGAACAATGAAATATCAGAAAATTTTTCATATGCGCAACACCCTAGGTGCCACGCAAATGATAGGGGCATTTTTTGGGAAAAATGTCACCACTAGTGGATTCAGAATGACAAATACAATCAGGAAAACCACTTTTCCATCCTTCATTTGCAGATTTAGGAGGTCAAAAGGGAAAAAAACCACCAAAAAATTATGTTTCTGCCCATATTTTTGCTTAGGTGTTGCACACAAAGCGTTATTAGGAGATTGCAAATTTGAAGGGTCAAATAGTCGTCATTTTGAGAGATGGAGGCATATTCAGAAAGAGGACTTGGAAAGCTTTCCAACAAGCCATCTTTGGCCTGATTTGGACACGTGTAGGTCACTCAAAAGTTTCCTTGAACATGGAGGGTGCACAACCTTAAGGCACTGCACATATGACAGGAAAATGGCACATATGACAGTTTGCTGATCTTTTTGGTTTTTCACTGTAAATTTTGATTTTATCTCAGAAGATCATATTTATATTAATGTAATTCATCATGTTAAATGTAATTATGTCAAGGATAAGTTACCTAGGGGTAGTTTCATTAGGTAAAGGTATACTTTAGTCAAAATGAATTAGTTTGAATGTAATGAGGAGTAAGTCACTTGGACCATCCTACACTTCAGCTTCGAGTTCAAAAATTAGTGGATCTCTTCCTAACTTCATGGATTCGACCCCTGATGATGAGTGAATATTTTTTTGTCTATTTATCCCCTTTCTTCACATTAAGCAAGGGTTGGAATCAGTTTGGATGTTAGTTTTTTGATCAAGAAACTATTGTACTCAGTTTGGGCAGTAATAAAGAAGAGTTGCAACTATTTTTTGGGGTACTCGTGGTATGAATGTTTGGCATTGTTTTTTCTCTGTGATCATTTTTATGAATGTTTTGTAAGCTCATAAACATTTCATGTCTATTATATGATAAATTTAAATTTGATAGGTAGAATACATGTTTTTCATGCTCTGTTTTGGAAAATTTGTCATAATTTTTCCATTTTCTTCAGTTTAGGAAGAATACATCTCTTATGCTCTTCCTAGCTCCTCATCAGTCTTAAAACATATCACCAAATTGCCTTTAAGTGTTGAGCCTTCTACCTACCTTGCCCCATCGAATGGACTGCGCTTCCATCTCATTTTCCCTGACCTAGTCCCCTTGACCTAATCCTCATCCAACAAGACCAACCCAATTAAAACAAATCAAACCTTTTTGCATTTCATAGCTAGCCTAAAACACTAATTTATCGAGCCCTCCTGGCTGTGAAATTGTGGAGAGAGCCCTCTTCGGTTTGGTAGGGCTAGATACCAAGCCAAAATATTGGTCTGTGGTTACCTCTGTTGGGATTTCTTCTTCAGCCTTAGAGATCTGGCAGAGTGATGACATTTTGGCGCTGTTGCCGGGGAGCGGATAAACAAATATTCCCTGGGAAAGAACGAAAAATATCAGATCTGATTACTGATGGTGAACAACGATTAAGCATAGGAAGGTTGTGCATCATTCACCTAGCGACTCCAGTGTCGAAGAATCCAAAGGTTCATAAATTTCATGGCAAATCCACTTTTCAAGAACCGATAGTTTGAAGATATTCTTGGTGAACTCACTGTTGTCAAAATGGATTGATTTCTCGAAGGTATTCTCCTATGAATCTGGCTCATATTCTTGGTTTTCTGAACCATATTCCTTGTATATATTAGCAATCAGGACTGTCAAATTTTAAGGGTCAAGATGGTGAAGATGCTAGTTTGCATTTAGTCAAATTTCATTTGCATATTCAGAGACTAAAGATTGAGTTTTCTAAAGATTGTTTGATGAAGATGTTTATGGCTACCTTGGAGGAAAAAGTGAGATCATGGTATGAGAGTCTACCATCTGCTAGTTTATATTCTCTAAAGGACTTTGATTCAGTTTTCTTTCAACATTATCAAAGCTCTAATTCTTCCTTGTCAATAATTGATATTTTTTGTGAGATCTCTGATAATTTTATTGAGTTTCTTAAAAAATTGTATGGGGATGAAGAGTGTCTAGATGATGAGATCATAAAATCCCTTCATGATTTTTTCTCCCAACAAGAATCAACAGTTTCCTCATTGGATGAAGAGATACTTAATCCTTTGCATGAGAACCATTTACGTCACAAACAAGAATAAGTAGCTCCCTCCTTAGATGAGATAGACTGGGACCAAGAAAGAGAAGTGCCAATTCTCGATCCTAAAAATGTAAATCACCAAATAAATGTAAATTGATTTAAAACTTAGTTTTCTCCTTTGTATGAAGATGAAATAGACCAGCTCTTGAAAAATCATGCTACAACCCAAGCAACTTTATATTTTCATCTCTTACAGTGTTCACACAGTCAAGAATGTGTGAGTGAAGCTTCTTCCATTATTGAAAATGAAAGTTTGGGTTTGAATGATGATAGCCATGAGACTGATGAAGCCATACAGGAAGTTGTTGTGAGTAAAGAAATTTGTGATGATGATGTGTTGCAAGAATATCAACTAACATATATTGTTTTATTTCATGAAGATGATAGGGCTGTCATGTTTGATAATCTTGAAGAATGTTTTCTGTTCAAAGATCATTTATAATATGAATGGAAGGAGTATGATCCTAAGAGAGACAACGTGCAAGTGATAGAGTCAGAGTTTCCTGTGCTTGAGGAATTTACAACCAACACTCCGATAACAAAAAGTCATACTTCCCTACGCTCTCCTATGGATCAACAACCAAGTGTTCTTTCATATCAAAATGAAGAGTGTGCTTTTGTTTTTTTTGAATCTCAAGACAAGGTAACACTTCATATATTTGAATATCCTTTTATTGATTTTATATGGTTATCAGGAAAGGTGTATTTTCTTGTTTTCATGGACCAGAAGCACATGTTCATTAGACACTTGGAGTGGCCTAGTTTTTGTTTTTTCTGCCTGCTCGAGGAAAATGAGAGCAGAATTTCAATAAGTAGCCATCTGCCTGATTGGTTACACTGGAAGGATCACTTCACATGATTGTACATATGTCTTCAGCAGGCAGGTGGTTGTCATTGGGATTTGAAGCCCTCAATTCTTGGTGATATTATACCATCAATAAGTTTAGTAAGTTTTTTTTTTTTAGTCAGCATTGAGTCAAGTTTCAGAAATTTGAGTTTGCATTGAGTTAGTCTATTTTTCCGAGTTGTTATTTTTCAGTCAGTTTGTGTCATTGAGTTGTCATTATTTAGTCATGCATTTTAGTTTGATTTTTTTGACCGTATTGGCCCAATGGTTAGGCATTGGTCTACAGTGTTCTTGACACCTATAAGGAGCTGCCATAGCTGATAAGGCCGATTTTAGTGTCAGAATTTTCATTCTAACATCAATGATCAAAATCACTCCTTTCATATTCATTTTAGGGGTCCCACTTAGAATTTTTTTTAATTATTCCATTAGGTCATGTAAAAAATTGATTTACTGATGGTAGCCCTAGTCATAAAGTCTCACTCTCCCTCACAAATTCTCATTTTATGGCCCACCTTCATGTCTTGCTGAGCATAAAAACACTTTTGAAAATCTCATTTCACTATGACTTATGTCATTCAAATTCAACCATGGATTCAGGTCATTAGGTTTCATTGCTCAAGGTCCAAAAATGCACCATTTCATCTCGATAAGGTCAGAAAAAGATGTGAGAGTGACTCAATAAACATTTCATTATCATTTGAAGAGGATTATCAACATGTAAATATGATATTTTTAAATTTGTAATTATGGTTTCAAGTATGATTTTCATACTCAAATGTAATTTTATTCAAAAACAGAGTTTTAATTTATTTAAATTTTTATGTAATTTTATGCTTCCTATATGTAATAAGTTACTCTCCAAAATCTGCCATCTCCAACTTCATATGCCAAACTTAATACCACCAAATCAAAGTGAAAAGTGCCAAACTCCAGCAGCTTCATCCTACAAAGAAGAAAAGTCAAAGAAAAAAGGATATTCAACATGCTTTCAAAAAAGTGAAAAAAAACATAGGAAAAGTGGGTTTTTGATCTAAATAAAAATTCACTCAAGTATTAAAGACTCTTGGACTTTAATTTGAAATTCATTTTCCTCCTATTCTATTGTGCAAACACTTGAGGAAAGAGAATTTTCAATTTTTGGGAAAAATTAGAGAAAAACCGATCAGAGGGTGCATTTTCTGAAGGCGTTGCACATAGACAGAAGGAGTTGTGCATGACGTTAATACACTACTCACAACCTTAAGGTGCAACACATATGTCCAACAAAGCCCAAAACACTTCAAAATTTTCCCAAATCAACTCTAGAGCTTCAACATTGATCTCATCGGCCTCTAGCAAGTAAGTAAAGGTCAAAATCCATCATTTCTCTCCTCCTTCAAAGTTTATTGGTTGGTGTTGTATAATTTTCTTGAAGAATTTGGTGTAAACTCACTCAAAACCCTAGTTTTCCTCCATAACACTCACAACTCCTAAAACCCATTTCCCTTACACTCTCATACCCTTTCCGCATTGCAAATACTCTTTCCCAAAAACTTTATTATTATAATCCATGTCCCTAAGCTTTTGAATCCTAAATCCATAAGCCTTAGGTGCTCCTTTTACCTAGGCTCCCAATTCCCAATTCCCCATCCTAAAATTTCCTTTAATCCCCAATTCCCCATCCTAATTCCCATCACACTGTCACTCCTTTCCCCTCCCCCATTTCTCATATCCCTAACACTATCTCCCACAAATTTCCCTTTCCCTGTTTCCTATCCCCAAAAGTCACCTTCCACATTATCATATACTTCCCTAGGGTTTTGGACATAAAAACACCATGGCAGAAGAAGAAGAGCATAATAGACCATACAATGAGGAAAAGGAAACAGAGGCAGAAAAGGCAAAAGCCATGCTAGATGAAACAATTGAAAATTATGGTTTGATTGATGAAAAAGAGGAACAAGTACCAAGAAAGAAACCTAGAATCAGAGGGCTGAAAATAGCTCTAGCTCTAGAAAGACAAAGGGAAGCTGAGCTTGCTGATTAACTAACCTAAATGAGAAAATTGCTATAGTGATCAGTGAAAATAGGGAGCCATGGATTGATAGAGCCAATCAACACTTGGAGAAGCTTCTAGAAAATGCTAATAAAGAGAATAACCTATTGAGGAGGAAAATCAAACACCATGCCCTAAAAGAGAAAATTGCAATGGCCAAGATCAAGGCAGCTAATGAGAAAATTGAAGCCCTTACTCATCAAAAGGAGAAGGAGAGGTTAGACATACTTGCTTAGGCTTCACTCCAAGTGTGGCCACCTCATCACCATCCTCTCCACCAATTTTGAGGCAAGTTGAAACAGTTTAGAAAATTCTGAGTTTGACTGTGTTTTTCTAAACAAGGAAATATCTGAAAATTTGTCATATGCGCAACACCCTAGGTGTTGCACAAATGATAAGGACATTTTTTTGGTAAAAGGTCACCACCAGTGGATTCATAATGACAAATATAATCAGGAAAACCACTTTTCCATCCTTTATTTGCAGATTTAGGAGGTCAAAAGGGAAAAAAACCACCAAAAAATCATGTTTCTGCCCATATTTTTGCTTAGGCACTTCACACATAGAAGTCTTAGGAGACTGCAAATTTGAAGGGTCAAATCATCATCATTTTGAGAGATGAATGCATATTTAGAAAGAGGACTTGGAAAGCTTTCCAACAAGCCATCTTGGGCCTAATTTGGACACCTAAAGGTCACTCAAAATTTGTCTTGAACACGGAGGGTGCACAACCTTAATCCACTGCGCATATGAGAGGAAAATGGTGCATATAACAATTTGCTGATATTTTTGGTTTTTCACAGTAAATTTTGATTTTATCTCAGAAAATCATATTTCTATTAGTGTAATTCATCACGGTAAATGTAATTGTGTCAAGGATAAGTTACCTAGGGGTAGATTCATTAGGTAAAGTTATCATTTAGTCAAAATGAATCAATTTGAATGTAATGAGGAGTGAGTCACTTGGACCATTGATCAGGATCTTGGGGGGAGGCCCCCAAGATCTAAAATATTGAAATGGATCTGACAAGATCTGCAAAATTAGAATGCCAGAAAAAAATAGATAACACACAGAGCAAATAAAACTACAAAGAAACTTGTTTTATTAAAACAGAGAATAATTGTAGAAGCTACATTGTGGTGGACAATCTATCCTTTTACAAAATGTGACTTGTTACTTATAGCATTTTTTTGTTACAATACCACTGGTAAATTCCATGGGTGGGTAAATACCATGGGTGAATCTCACTTACAATAGCATGGGTGAATGAATACCATGGGTGGATGCCATTTATAATACCATGGGTAAGTTCCATGGGTGGATAATTACCATGGGTTGATAAATACCATGGGTCGATGTCAATACCATGGGTAAATTGCATGGATGGATGGATAACATGGGTGGATGAATACCATGGGTGGATGCCATTTTCCATTCAGATCATTCCTCCCTCCTTAAGAAGCAATGGTCCCCATTGTTTGAAGTACCCTCCTGAGAAGCCTTTTTTGAATACGAAGAGCCTTGAAGAGAAGGGTTTTGTGTGGTTAACCCATAACCATGATGAACGGGATCCGAGGATAGAGATACCCTGTAATGATTGTGACCAACTGTGATATTGATAGTGTGTGACCTAGAAAATGGACTTCAATGAAGTGTGGGTTTGTGGATGACCCAAAACCATAAAAAACGAAGATCTGAGGATAGAGATACCCTGTAATTCTTGTGACCAACTGTGATACTAACAGTGTGCGACCTAGAAAATGGACTTCGATGAGAAGGATTTTGTGCGATTGACCCATAACCGTGATGTTGATTTTTGATGAAGTAGTAGGTTCCTACATAGCTTGGGGTGGGAGGGCACGTCTCCAAATAACCCAAGCCGAATGCTGCTATGCTGAAATTGATGAATGTGAAGCAGAAGCCTACTAAAGTGGGGTGGGAGGGCACGTCTCCAAAGGGAACCCACTCTGAATGTTGCTCCAGATTTAAAATGAGCATAACTAGGTCAATATAAATCAAAATATTTATTATAACCTATTTTTTGAAATGGAATGATCATTTTGCATCTTCCCATGTATTTGAAATCGCTATTTGGAGACATTAGACTCTTAGATTCGCGCTGAAATTGTCCCGTCGTCACAAAATTTCTGAGAAAATAGTTGATTTTAAATCAGCAATAACTCCCTTGTCCAGACTCTGATTCGACCGTTTTTTTTTAAATCGAGTGATTTTTCAAGGGGAGCTAAGATATATAGTTATTTCTCTAAAATTTTGCATTGAAAGCTGCAAAAAATGACAGGTGATTTGTCGTCCACGAATTGTCGTCAGAAAAATTTCTGCAACATTTCTGATTTGAATCAACAATATCTCCCTCATTCGCACTCCATTTTGGACGATTGTTTTTTTTTACTTTGGGTATTTTTTTACAAGGAATCTAGATCTAGTATTTGTTTCTATAAAATTTTCACCAAAAGTTTCAGATCTGATCTGCAAAATCGTTGCCAAAAAAATTCATGGAGTTTGCTGAAGATTGTTGCAAAACATTGAAACTGAAATATGCTTCAAACCCTCATTACCATGGATTCGTAACCTAAATCTGATACCAATGATCCAAATATTTGGGGGAGGCCCCCAAGATCTAAAAAATTGAAATGGATTTAACAAGATCTGCAAAATTAGAATGCCAGAAAAAAAAAAGAGAACACACAACAAATAAAACCACAAAGGAACTTGTTTTATTAAAACAGAGAATAACTGTAGAAGCTACATTGTGGTGGAAAATCTGTCCTTTTACAAAATGTGACTTGTTACTTATAGCATTTTTTTGTTACAATACCACAGGTAAATTCCATGGGTGGGTAAATACCATGGGTGAATGAATACCATGGGTGGATGCCATTTATAATACCATACGTAAATTCCATGGGTGGATAAATACCATGGGTTGGTGAATACCATGGGTCGATGTCAATACCATGGTTAAATTGCATGGGTCGATGGATAACATGGGTGGATGAATACAGTGGGTGGGTTCCATTTTCCATTAAGATATATTAATGTAATACATCATGGTAAATGTAATTATGTCAAGGATAAGTTACCTAGGGGTAGATTCATTAGGTAAATTTTTCCTTTAGTCAAAATGAATCAATTTGAATGTAATGAGGAGTGAGTCACTTGGACCATCCTATACTTCAGCTTCTAGTTCAGAAATTAGTGGATCTACTCCTCACCTCATGGATTCGACCCCTGAGGATGAGTGAAGATTGGTTTATGTCAATTTAGCCACTTTCTTCACACTAAGCAAGGGTTGGAATCAGTTTGGATGTTAGATTTTTTATCAAGGAACTAATGTACTCAGTTTGGCGAGTTAATAAAGAAGAGTTGCAACTATTTTTTTGGAAAATTGTGGTATGAATGTTTGGCATTGTTTTTTCTCTGTGATCATTTATATGAATTTTTTGTAAGGTCATAAATATTTCATGTCTATTATATGATAAATTTCAATTTGATAGGCAAAATACATGTTTTTCATCCTCTGTTTTGGGAAATTTGTCATAATTTTTTCATTTTCTTTAGTTTAGGAAAAATACATCTCTTATGTTATTCCTAGCTCCTCATTAGTCTTAAATCATCTCACCAAATCAACTTTAATTGTTGAGCCTTCTACCTACCTTGCCCCATCGAATGGACTAAAATTCCATCTCATTTTCCCTGACCTAGTCCTCTTTACCTAATTCTCATCCAACAATACCAACACAATTAAAACAAATCAAACCCTTCTACATTTCATAGCTAACCTAAAACCATAATTTATCGAGCCCTCTTGGCTGTGAACTTGTGGAGAGAGCCCTCTCCAGTTTGGTAGGACTATATACCAAGACAAAATACTGGTCTGTGGTTACCTCTGTTGGGATTTCTTCTTCAGCCTTAGAGATCTGACAAAGTGATAACATTCTAGCGGCGTTGCCAGGGAGTGAAAAGAAAAATATTCCCTGGGAAAGAATGACAAAGATCAGATCTGATTGTTGATGGTGAACAACGATAAAGCATAAGAAGGTTGTGCATCATTCACCTGGTGACTCCAGTGTAAAAGAATCCAAAGGTTCATAATTTTCATGGTGACTCCACTTTTCAAGAACCGGTAGTTTGAATATATTCTTGGTGAACTCACTGTTGTCAAAATGGATTTGATTTCTCAAAGGTATGCTCCTATGAATCGAGCTCATATTCCTGGTTTTCTGAACTATATTCCTCGTATATATTGGCAATGAGGACTGTCAAAGTTTAAGGGTCAAGACGGTGAAGATGCTAGTTTTCATTTGGTCAAATTTCATTTGCATATTCACAGACTAAAGATTGAGTTTTTTGAAGATTGTCTAATGAAGATTTTTATGGATACCTTGGAGGAAAAAGAGAGATCATGGTATGAGAGTCTACCATATGCTATTTTATATTCTCTAAAGGACTTTCATTCAGTTTTCCTTCAACATTATCAAAGCTCTAATTCTTCCTTGTCAATGATTGATAGTTGTTGTGATATCTTTGATAATTTTATTGAGTTTCTTGAAAAGTTGTATGGGGATGAAGTGTGTCTAGATGACGAGATCATAGAATCCCTTCATGATTTTTCCTCCCAACAAGAATCAACATTTTCCTCCTTGTATGAAGAGATCCTTGAGCCTTTCAATGAGAACCCTTTACATCACCAACAAGAATCAGTAGCTCCCTCCTTAGATGATACAGACAAGGACCAAGAAAGAGAAGTCCTAATTCCCGATCCTAAAAATGAAAATTACCAAATCAATGTAAATTGCTTTAAAAACAAGTTTTCTCCTTTGTCTGAAGATGAAATAGACTAGCCCCTAAAAATCACGTTACAACCAAAGCAAGTGTAGATTTTCAACTCTTACAGTGTTCACAAAATCAATAACGTGTGAGTGAATCTTATTCCATTATTGAAAATTAAAGTATGGGTTTGAATGATGATAATCATGAGACTGATGAAGCCATACAGGAAGTTGTTGTGAGTAAACCAATTTTTGATGTTGATGTCTTGCAAGGAGATCAACTAACAGGTATTGTTTTATTTCATGAAGATGATAGGGTTGTCATGTTTGATAATCTTGAAGAATGTTTTCTATTCAAAGATCATTTAGAATATGAATGGAATGAGTACGAGCCTAAGAGAGACATTGTGCAAGTGATAGAGTCAGAGTTTCCCGTGCTTGAGGAATTTACAACCAACACTCAGATTGCAGAAAGTCATACTTCCCTATGCTCTCCTATGGATCAACAACCAAGTGTTCTTTCAGATCAAAATGAAGAGTGTGCTCTTGTTTTTGTTGAATCTCAAGACAAGGTAACATTTCATGTGTTTGAAGATGCTTTTACTAATTTTCTACAGTTAGCAGGAAAGATGTATTTTCTTGTTTTCATGGACCAGAAGCACATGTTCAGTAGACACTTGGAGTGGCCTAGTTTTTTTTTTTTTTTGCCAGTTCAAGGAAAATGAGAGCAGAATTTCAGTAAGTAGCCATCTGCTGGATTGGTTACACTGGAAAGATAGCTTCACATGATTGTACATATGTCTTCAACAGGCAGGTGGCTGTCATCAGGATTTGAAGCCCTCAAGTCTTGGTGATATGCTTCCATCAATAAGTTTAGTAAGTTTATTTATTTATTTTTAGTCAGTATTGAGTCAAGTTTCATACATTTGAGTTTGCATTGAGTTAGTATATTTTTCCGAGTTATTAGTTTTCAGTCAGTTTCAAAGTCAGATTGTGTCATTGAGTTGTCAGTATTTAGTGATGAATTTCAGTTTGAGTTTTTTTACTGTATGGTCCAATGGTTAGGTATTGGTCTACGGTGTTCTTGACACCTCCAAGGAGATGCCATCCCCAATAAGGCCGATGTTAGTGTCAAAATTTTCATTCTGCCATCAGTGATCAAAATCACTCTTTTCATATTCATTTTAGGGGTCCCACTCAGAATTTTTTTTTATCATTCCATTAGGTCATGTAAAAAATTGATTTACTGATGGTAGCCCTAGTCATAAAGTTTCTCTGTCCCTCACAAATTCTCATGTTCTGGCCCACCTTCATGTCTTGCTGAGCATAAAAACACTTTTGAAAAGCTCATTTCACTATGTCTTATGTCAGTCAAATTCAACCATGGATTCAGGTCATTCAATGTCCCATCAGGTCATTAGGTTTCATTGTTCAAGGTCCAAAAATGCACCATTTCATCTCAATAAGGTTAGCAAAAGGTGTGAGAGTGACGCAATAAAAATTTCATTATAATTTGCAGAGGATTATCAACATGTAAATATGATATTTTTAAAGTTTTAATTATGGTTTCAAGTATGATTTTCATACTCAAATGTAATTTTATTCAAAAATAGAGTTATAATTTATTTCATTTTTTATGTAATTTTATGCTTCCTATATGTAATAAGTTACTCTCCAAAAGCTTCCAACTCCAACTTCATATTCCAAACATAAGACCACCAAATCAAAGTGAAAAGTTTCATACTCCAGCAACTTCATCCTACAAAGAAGAAAATTCAAAGAAAAAAGGATATTCAGCATGCTTTCAAAAACGTGAAAAGAAACATAGGAAAAGTGGGTTTTTGATCTAAATCAAAATTCACTCAAGTATTAAAGACTCTTATACATCAATTTGAAATTCATTTTCCTCTTATTCTATCGAGAAAACACTTGAGGAGAGCAAATTTTCGATTTTCTGGGCAAAATTGGAGAAAAACGGAGTAGAGGGCACACATTATGAAGGCGTTGCTCACAAGCAGAAGGCGATGCACAAAGCGTTAAGGCACTACTCACAGCCTTAAGGCGCTGCGCATATGTCCAGAAAAGTCCAAAATGCTTCAAAATTTTCCCAAATCACCTCTAGAGCTACAACATTGATATCATCAACCTCTAGCAAGTAAGTAAAGGTCAAAATCCATCATTTCTCTCCTCCTTCAAAGTTTATTGGTTGGTGTTTTTATTAGTTGCTTGAATAATTTGGTGTAAACTCACTCAAAACCCTAGTTTTCCTCCATAACGCTCACAACTCCTAAAACCCATTTACCTTACACTCTTGTACCCTTTCCACATTGCAAATACTCTTTCCCAAAACCTCTATTATTACAATCCCTGTCCCTAAGCCTTTAAATCCTAAAACCCTAAGCCCTAGGTGCTCCTTTTACCTAGGCTCCCAATTCTCAATTCCCCATCCTAAAATTCCCTTTAATCCCCAATTCCCCATCCTAATTCCCATCACACTATCACTCTTTTTCCCTTCCCCCATTTCTCATATCCCTAACACTATCTCCCACAAATTTCCCTTTCCCCATTTCCTATCCCCAAAAGTCACCTTCCATATTATCATATACTTCCCTAGGGTTTTGGAAATAAAAACACCATGGCAGCAGAAGAAGAGAATAACAGACCATACAGGGAGGAAAAGGAAACAAAGGAAGAAAAGGCCAAAGCCATTCTAGATGAAGCACTTGAAAAGCATGGCTTGCTTGATGAAAAAGAGCAACAAGTACCAAGAAAGAAACCTAGAACTAGAGGGTTGAAAAGAGCTCTAGCTCTAGAAAGACAAAGGGAAGTTGAGCTTGTTGATCAACTAACCCTAAATGAGAAGCTTACTATTGATCAGTGAAAATAGGGAGCCATGGCTTGATAGAGCCAATCAACACTTGGAGAAGCTGCTAGCAAAGGCTAATAAAGACAATGACCTATTGAGGAGGAAAATCAAACACCATGCCCTAAAAAATAAAATTGCAATGGCCAAGCTCAAGGAAACCAATGAGAAAATTGAAGCCCTAACCCATCAAAGGAGAAGGAGAGGTTAGACATACTTGTTGAGGCTTCACTCAAAGCCTGGCCACCTCATCAGCATCCTCTCCACCAATTTTGAGGCAAGTTGAAACATTTTAGCAAATTTTGAGTTTGATTGTGTTTTTATGAATAAGGAAATATCAGAAAATTTGTCATGTGCGCAGCACCCTTGGTGTTGCACAAAATATAGGGGAATATTTTGGGGAGAAGGTCACCACCAGTGGATTCATAATAACAAATAAATTCAGGAAAACCACTTTTCCATCCTTCATTTTGAAATTCAGGAGGTCAAAAGGGCAAAAAACCACCAAAAAATCATGTTTCTGCCCATATTTTTTCCTAGGCGCTGCGCACAGACTTGTCTTAGGAGATTGCAAATTTGAAGGGCCAAATCAACCTCATTTTGAGAGATGGATGCATATTCAGAAAGAGGACTTGACAAGATTTCCAACAAACCATATTGGGCCTAATTTGGACACTTGTAGGTTAGTCAAAAGTTTCCTTGAACATGGAGGGTGCACAGCCTTAAGGCGCTGCGCATATGACAATTTGTTGATCTTTTTTGGTTTTTCACTATAAATTTTGATTTTATCTTAGAAAACCATATTTATATTAATGTAATTCATCATTTTAAATGTAATTATGTCAAGGATAAGTTACCTAGGGGTAGGTTCATTAGGTAAAGTTATCTTTTAGTCAAAATGAATTAGTTTGAATGTAATGAGGAGTGAGTCACTTGGATTTAGTTCAGAAATTAGTGGATCTCTTCCTCACCTCATGGATTCAAGCCCTGAGGATGAGTGAAGCTTGTTTGATTTCTATTTAGCCCCTTTCTTCACATTAAGCAAGGGTTGAAATCAGTTTGGATGATAGCTTGTTGATCAAGGAACTATTGTACTCAATTTGACCAGCTAATGAAGAAGAGTTGTAACTATTTTTTGGGATACTTGTGGTATGATGTTTATCATTATTTTTTCTTCAGTTTCATATGTTATAATGTATTGTATTCATGTTCATTACATATCTATGGTATTATTTCTTTCAATTTTTCTAGGCAGATCACATGCTTTCTCATGCTCTATTTTGGGAAAGAATTCATAATTTGTCAATTTTCCTCTTTTTAGGAAGAATACATCTCCCATTCTCTTCCTAGCTTCTCATCAGTATTTAGACCATCTCATCACAATCATCCTTAATTGATAAGCCTTATGCCTACATTTCCCCATTGAATCCCTGCAACCCTATCTCATTTTCCATGACCTAGCTCCCTTGACCTAATTTATTCATCCAGTGAAACCCAACCAAATCAAATCAAAACAACCCTTGCACTCAATATATAGCCTAAAAACCCTATTTCATCCAGCCATCCTAGATGTGACCTTGTGGAGAGAGCCCTCTCCGACTTGTTAGGGATAGCTACCAAGCCAAAAATTTGGTTTGTGGTTACCTCTGTTGGGATTCCTTCTTCAACCTTGGGAATCTGGCGGAGTTCTAACAGGATCATCGTGAGCATGTCCCCTTCCATTAGAATATTCTCAGGGATCAGAGGGACTTGGATTCTTGCACGCACCTTGTCCAATTCCTTAGGTGCCTTTACAGAAGGTTTGTGCAGTGCAATATAGCTTGGGAGCTGCAAGAATGGGGCTATTCAAATACCTCCTCATCTTCTTCCTCTATGGTTTCTGGAAATTCGGCCATGGGCCTTCTCATTTTTTCAACCACTAAATGGCACGGTCTTGGCATCTTCTTGCGGGGAGATCTGCGCGTTCCAGAGATTTCCCCTTCTTCGTTTTGGATGGCGCAGGTGTTTCTACAATAGGTAATTCAGCTGCAACAGGGTCATCACCTAGTCTCATGTTTGTCATTGTTTCAGGAATGGCATACCCTAGTTCTGCTTAGCACAATGTGTCCTCAAACCTGGGATCCAAATCAGACATAGACGCAACAAATGCAACAGCAAAAAAAGAGCTCAAAGCATAAAAATCACTCAGAAATAAAAGGGAACTATTGCAACCCCATAGGTCATATTTATACTTTTGGTGCATCTTCAACAGCTCCTTGTGCATTAATGAGGCTCCATTACTTACAAAACAGTCCCAAATATGGAAAAATCCCTTTATTAAATGCCTCCAAGATGCTCCCAAAAATGGTAATAAATCTGTCTTATCCAGTTTTACTATTCCAACGACCAGTTTTTGACACCTCTGCGTGCCATTCAACCTCCTTGCGTAGATACCACGTGTGTATCGCACCTTACTGCGCATATAATCCAGAGTCACGGATAACCATCTACAGATCGTCCCCCACAACATAGGCTTGTTGACCAGGTAATTGAAATCATATCGAGTAGTGTTCATCGCATCCCTCAACAATTGCAAACTTCTCTGACATTTTTCATCCCACTAGAGTGTCACACCTCTTCTGAGTAATCTGGTTGTTTGGTCTAAAATTCAGATGCAAATTAGAGTTTCATTTACTATCAATCCAAGTAAGTAAACTTCGAGGATCATCCAATATATATGGACTTAGAGACAAACTAAACTAAGCTAGGTGAAGAAATGCCAAAGCTCCCTTACAGGAGGTTGTTCATTAGGATCTCCAACACCTATTTAGTTATTTAATCAAAATGAAATCTAAAGACATTGTGATAAGTGTAAGAAATATTAAGGCTCCCTTATAGGAGACTGTTCATTAATATTTCTAATCATCTTAATCAACAAACTATTTAAACTAATGAAATTAAAGCACTTAAACCTAATTCTGAATGATTGCATGAAATGTTAAAGCTCTCTTACAAGAGACTATTCATTTATATCTCAAGAATATAAATCAGAAACTTAAACTAATGAAATCAAACATTAAATAATAAATTAGATTCATTGAAGGAAATATTAATAATTTCTTACAAAAGGTCATTCGTTAATATTCCAAACATATGAACCTAATAATTTAATCTAATGAAATTCACAAACAAGTATAAAATAAAAGCCTACTAAAATAAAAGTGCACTTGCTAGGCAATGGGGATCCTTCCAATGATTCACAAGCACACGAAAAGAAAATTCAAATGTAGAGGATCAAAGAAGATTCATCTTATTCATCATCAATTGCAAATTGCAATTGCAACCATTACATTGATTCTCCAATCTAACTTCTCACTACCAACCTATAAGATACTAAGATTATAAATCAAGATTAAGACTACAAATGAAGATTAAGATTACAAATGAAGGAGATAACACTTGTATTTATACAAAAGCTATGATAACAAACTCATAAATGTAAATCCACTATTTCCTCCTTTGACCCACATATTTCTCAACCAATGGTGACACATAACCCTATCCTCCATGATCTCCTCCATGAGGTCCATGATCTCCTCAAATTCGAATTTGAACATAGAGTGCCACATAAGGGTGCCTAGGAAGCTTCTTTTGTACCTACACATGTCAACAAACTCATTCTAATTTTTAGGTATAAGTATAATAATATTATTTTCTAAAGTTTAACTACAAATCCACTTAAAAATTTTAAGAATTAATTAACTTTGGAAAAGCATAGTTATAACCCAATGATGAGGTAAATGTAATGATGTGGAGGTGGAAAGAATGTGACATGAAGGTAATATGGAAGTAATGTGAAGGTATTGGTGAATAATGGAGTGAGAATAGGGACTATTTTGAGGCCCAACATACCCCCAAACTGAAGGTATTGCATTTCCTCATGCAATATATTACATTAATTTTTGATACTTGAGCTTTGGCTTAAAATCTACATGATATCATTTACTTGACTTTTGCAAAGTGTTTTTGATGAACTGCAACTTGGTTGGTTCTCGTGTTTCAACCATATTTTGTTTGTTGCATTCAATTTTAATGTATGATCTTTGCATATTGATAATGTGATTTTTCTTGCAGAGTATTTTTGTTGGAATGCATCATGGTTGGTTCTTGTGTGACAACCATGATTGTGTTGGCATCCAATTATCTTTTAAGTACTTTTTGAAAAGCCATTTATATGCTCATGATGATGTAATAGTAAATGTATTTGGAAAGTATGTGGGTTTTGAATGTGATATGAATGTTCTGAATGCTATATGAATGTGGAAACATATGAATGTGAATGTATTTCCCCCCTCAACTGATGGTTTTGTCAATTTGACAAAATGACAAAAGGAAGTGAAGTTTTTCCAAAAATTATCATTATAACTTTTCAAGGAATTAAATGGTTAAAAGTTAGAAAATATCATACCTTAACTTACCCTTTCAAAAATGGATGAGAGTTGTGCACGTGTGGCTGCAAAATTCTGTTCATAGTCTTCTTTACTTGGTTGTGAAAATGGTGGATGAAATCAAAAAAGTGAATCTTTTATTGTTGTTGTATCTGCTACTGGATCTTCTGTTGAATGTTTGGAACCTGCTGCTGAATGCGGCTGAAAATGTAAAAGGCTTGGAAGGTATACAAAATTCAGAATTTAAACTTTCCCCCCAACCTTATTTATTGACTTTTCCTCAAGTCATTTACATTAAAAACTGAAAAGTAATGAAAGTAATTCTGCGTCCTCTGCTACAAAATGATTGGTCTTCAAGTCTTCTACTATCATTGGCATAATTCCTGTCATGTGAATAAATGTTTCGGTGTCGAACATAACAAGAAATTGTTAACTTAGTGGTCATTGATGGATGCCACTAGTCAACACGAGAGCTTCCATTTTTAATGTGGATGAGAGTCAAGATGCCCTGAACACATCTTTCTAAGTATGAATGATTTTGTTGTTGTCGAATAATCAGAAGATCCGATGAACAAGGGACACTGATGTAATCCCTTTGTTTATTGGCATGATAGCTTGCCCTTAAGGCATGCAAGCTTCAAGGTGTTTTTAGAAAAATATTTAGACTCAAGGAATATGGACTCAATGGTGTATGGAAGCAAGGCTTTATTTGCAAGTGTAGGAAAAAGGAAACTGACAATGAATATGTAAAGTGGACCAAAAATCTTGTACATGAGCTTTGTTGGTTTTATTGGTGGGTTAGGATTGAATAAAATGTAATGAAGTGTATGTGGTAATGGAAAATGGATAATGACTCTTGCAAAAAGAAAAGAAAAAAATGAATTATGGCATGCAAACTCTCAAATATAGCAAATCTATTCCTTAATTCTGGAGTGCCTGCTAAAATAGTTGAGTTTGACTAGCGTTGACCAGCCACCTGTATATGTCAAATTCAAGTGTGGATAGGTATTTCACCATCCTTGTACATTTAGGAAAAAATTGAATTTTGCTAATCTGTCATGCAACATGTCAAACCATTAAGCTATTATAGGAAGTTGCAAGAACTTGTAATTTTCTGGAAATTTCGTTTATGTTCATGGACTTGTTCTTTAGAATTTCTCATGAAATTTGTCTTCGGAAGACCAATTGTCGTCACAATGTAATCTCCTTACTGATCACTTGAATAACCTATAACCTGCGAAAAAATAATGCAGAAAGAAAACATAAGTGTGTTCAAGAAGAAATGGACAGTTCCTTCATGATTCTTACGCAAAAATTTTGTACCAAATAAAACAAATTAAGGACAATAAAAGTGTTTAAATTGACTTAATTCATGATATTAGTATCAATCCATTCTTAAAGAAATAACCATGAAAAGTAAATTTACTCCCTGTTTGTGTCAGATAACACATGTGCATGGCAAAGAGCTTGGAATTATAGTTTTTTTGTGTCTTGCAGATTAATATGTTATAAAGCATACAACAATATGAAGTTTCCATGCAAATTACCATCCAACTGAATAAATTTCATTTGCGCTACGTGAATTATGTGCAAAATGTTTTTTTTTCTTTTTAATTTTTTTAAATTTTGCACCTGTACCAACTCTTGCAATCTTGACCAATTCCTGTAATTCTCATGATTCTCTCAATTTGCATACCACCAAAGTTTTGTTTTATGCCAATATCCTTCTCATAATTTATTATGTCAATATTCACCCCTTAAATCCTTCAAAATAACAACTGTCACAAAACACATAATAATTTTTTTTTTATTATATATATTTTTAAAAAAAATGATAATAATCATAACATAACAATAACAATCATAACCTAACATTATAAAACGACATATTAATATATTAATACAATCATATATTAATATATATCCTAACAACATAACAAACATTAATTAACAATTAAATAACATAACAAACATTAAATAACAAACATATACAACAAATTACAATTAAAAATATAACAAATTACAATTATATTATTAATATATTAATATAATTATAACAACATAACAAACATTAACAATAATAAGAAATTAGAACTAAAAATATATAACTAAATCCAAAAAAATTAAAACTAAATATATAACAAAAATAAAAATAAATAGAATATATAACAAAAATAAATACAAATAAAAAATCTAAAAACTCAAAACAAATGCAAAATAAATGAAAAACAAAACGCAAAACATGTGAAATAGCGGGATTGAAGGCATATGGAGGGTTTTTGGTTGAGGCAGGATAGGAACGGCCGTGCTGCAAGAAGGAAAAACCGAACTGCGTTATTGTTGTACAGGGTCATAGGACTACAACACAGCGCAGAGCAATCAACCAATTTTTCATCTGGAATTAACCTTAATAAACTAGGCGTAGATGGCAGAAATTGCTGACTTGAGAGAAAATTCGCGTCAAAGTGCCCATTTAACAAGAATATTTATTCTTGTTAAATGATGTGGGACACTCGAACCCACGGAGTTTATTTTCACTGCAGGGTATTCCCGATCTGATTCTCCGAACGACGAAGTTTTATTGGAAATTTTTTTTGACAGAACTTTTTGCATTTTGATCAGAGTTAACCTTTAGTTTCTCTCTTTGGGCTGAAATTTCTTTGACTTGTTACTGTAGATGGAAAATGTAATTCACAGCTTCCAGTACTTGTTCTCCCACTGTTCGTTTTCCCCATAGATTCTCTTTCGGTAGTAATGATCTAAGCCATGAGAAAAGCACTTTCATTTATTTACGCCTTTGGCTTTCAATCATTTTGTGATTCATTTTTTTTTCCATGACGAAGCCTGCGAATATATTCCAAGATAGACTATCAGTTGGAGAACTGGAATTTGCAGTAGGGGATTCGAAAGGCCGGCTAGGGTTTCAGAGTCGTAGCTACGGAACAAATTAAATCTGTGGCCATAATGATCAGTGTTATAATTCAATGCAAAGGGATCTTGCGCTGTTGGACATGGACATGGATTGGAATTACAAAATGAAGACACAACATTTAACAAGAGTAGCATTTTTTGCATCAAATGAGTGACATCCCACATCTGTAGTGATAGCCTTTTGACCAATTGTTGTTGGGTTCATTTATCAAAATAAATCGATAATGATGGGTTCATCTCTCGTTCTTTGAACATATGCCAGAGAAAACTGTGTAATTTGAAAGTGTATTTGTATCTATCTGGCACCATGGTCGAAAGGGTTGGAAGTGTTGCCGGTTGCGGAGTCCTTAGATTCGCTACTCTCGCCTCAACCCCCTTCTTCCTTTGTAGGCATCTCGAACCCGCAGACTCAAAATCCTCCTTGTAGACCGGGCACTCAGAGGAATAATCATGGCGCTGCTCTGAAATTTTCAACACCGGAACGGCGGTCTTGGAAGCCAGCAGAGTTCCATAACGATTCGGATCATTGTCCATAAATCTAATCAACAATTCATTTCCTCATGATAACTCAACTCAATCACTGTCCTCCAATGATTTAATGTGTAGGCTTTATTTTTCTTCAAACATAGATAACATCATCCTCTTTGAAATATCTTACAATTTTGATCTCAAGACTGTAATTTCCATGGAAAATTTGGCAATGATGACGCTCTGATGGGCCGGAAGGCGGCACTGGTCCTCTTCTTATTTCTTTCCATGTAGAATCGGGACTATTCACTTGGTGCTCCACCACCTGTAGGTAGGGAGATCGCCCGACAGCCGCAGCATGATTGAGAATGAGAATGAACACGATGAACATGAAAAGTATCACATTATAAACCTTTGTGGCCTCCATCGTCAATTATCAATATCCTCCCACTTATCTCTTCACCAACAAATAACTTCCCAAGCTTAGCACATAGGATTATTATTGTTTCCAATAGCGCATCGACCTCTAGTTCTACGGTTTTATCAACTAAATGAAAAATTTTATGTGATTCACTTTCCAAAAGGTAGGCTAGAGTTTCATTTACTATCAATCTGGGTAATTAAACTTCGAGGATCGTCCAATATATATGGACTTAGAGACAAACTAAACTAAGCTAGGTGAAGAAATGCCAAAGCTCCCTTACAGGAGGTTGTTCATTAGGATCTCCAACACTTATTTAGTTATTTAATCAAAATGAAATCTAAAGACATTGTGATAAGTGTAATAAATATTAAGGCTCCCTTACAAGAGACTGGTCATTAATATTTCTAATCATCTTAATCAACAAACTATTTAAACTAATGAAATTAAAGCACTTAAACCTAATTCTGATTGATTGCATGAAATGTTAAAGCTCTCTTACAAGAGACTATTCATTTATATCTCAAGCATATAAATCAGAAACTTAAACTAATGAAATCAAACATTAAATAATAAATTAGATTCATTGAAGGAAACATTAATACTTTCTTACAAAAGATCATTCGTTAATATTCCAAATATATGAACCTAATAATTTAATCTAATGAAATTCACAAACAAACATAAAATAAAAGCCTACTAAAATAAAAGTGTACTTTCTAGGCAATGGGGATCCTTCCAATGATTCACAAGCATACAAAAATAAAAGTCAAATGTATAGGATCAAATAAGCTCCGTCTTATTCATCATCAATTGCAAATTGCAATTGCAACCATTACATTTATTCTCCAATCTAACTTCTCACTACCAACCTATAATATACTAAGATTACAAATCAAGATTAAGACTACAAATGAAGATTAAGATTACAAATGAAGGAGATAACACTCCT
This sequence comes from Pinus albicaulis, assembly GCA_034641835.2. Taxonomy (NCBI): domain Eukaryota; kingdom Viridiplantae; phylum Streptophyta; class Pinopsida; order Pinales; family Pinaceae; genus Pinus; species Pinus albicaulis. The sequence continues at coordinate 464,913,041 of CM076580.1, read as the reverse complement.
ATTTATACAAAAGCTATGATAATAAACTCATAAATGTAAATCCACTATTCCCTCCTTTGACCCACATATTTCTCAACCAATGGTGACACATAACCCTATCCTCCATGAGGTCCATGATCTCCTCAAATTCGAATTTTAACATAGAGTGCCACATAAGGGTGCCTAGGAAGCTTCTTTTGTACCTACACATGTCAACAAACTCATTCTAATTGTTAGGTATAAGTATAAGCATATTATTTTCTAAATTTTAACCACAAATCCACTTAAAAATGTTAAGAATTAATTAACTTTGGAAAAGCATAGTTATAACCCAATGATGAGGTAAATGTAATGATGTGGAGGTGGAATGAAGGTGACATGAAGGTAATATGGAAGTAATGTGAAGGTATTGGTGAATAATGGAGTGAGAATAGGGACTATTTTGAGGCCCAACACTGGTCATGGGTGCAGTTATCAACTCATAGTTTGGAATGAGCTTTCTGTAATATCCCACAAGGCTCAACATCAGGCGCATTTTTCTAACATTCGAGGGGATTGAGGCTCCTTTGACCGTGTGTGATTCCCTAGATTCCACAAGCGTCAATTGTATACAATTCAGAGACTGCATTATTGGCGCATTAGTAATTTCTGGGATTAAATCTTGGTCATCCTGTACCGAGCTAAATGTAAGAATAAAACTTTCTGTCACTCACAGACCATTCATTATTGCCTCTGTGCAGCTCTGTCTGCAAGTACCATTCCATAGGCACCTTTCCCAACGTGTGAATAAACATATGGACCCATTCAGGTCTTGGTTCTGCACCCCATATCTGATTCCATTAGGCCAAATGTCTACGTGAGTCCTCTTTACAAGTGTATACATACTCCATTTTAATTACTAGACATTCAAACCGCAATCTCATCATGCATGCACATTCCTCTCAGTTGCCCATATTATCCTTATGAGTTTCCCACCATCTTGCTAGAGTAGTGTGCAAGCCAAGATCCAAATCATGGAATTTGTGTCCTTTAGGCACAATCCTTTACAAATCTCTTATAAACATGCTTACATCAGTTGATCATCATAGTGCGGTAAATCACGTACCTCATATGTTATACAACGCAAAAATCAAGTTACATGATTACAACACAGTTCAGACACCTCACGCAATCGATTCTGTCAATTTTCTATTTCTTCATTAGAGTATGAAAAACAAGAACTATCCTTGTCCCATTTAAGATTCCCATCGGTTGTTGGGTTAATCCAGTCTTCCTCGCACAAAATTTAGCTTATATATTTTATCAATCTCATCCTCAACGCACACTGGTTCAGTATACCTTTGGCCTTCTGTAGGATCTATAGGAATGATTACCCTGACTCCATTGCTTTCAAATTCCATTCTCCTTCTCTTCAGATTGATAACACCATCCATGTCAATGGCCCAATCCAATCCTAGCAGCGCAGGATAGGGATCAATATCATCTACAATCTGTATGACCCCAAAATCTGCCATCACCTTAACACCCTCTGTATTGGCCACAACTTGTGACAACCTCCCTAAAGGAATGATCTTCTACTGATTGGCCATGCGCAGTTGGATAGTATACCATTCCAGCTTTGGCTATCCCATGTGCTTTCATGTTTGTTTAGTTAGAACATTAGCATATGATCCCAGATCTAAAATTACTTGGTCCATTTCATAAGCACTGGTCTACACATTCATCCACATCTCCCTACCCAGACTCTTCTTGTTCTTGTATATTTTATTGACTGCTCACTATTCTACCATGGGATGTTTTTTCTCTGCGCAATTATCTATCGATGCCTGCAAATTTTTGACAGCCTTCTTATTGCGCAACAACTTTATGCATGCTTGTATAAATGGTTTTATATCCTCATCTCCTCACGCTTCCTTCAGTGTTATACCACTTGTTGATGTACTTCTTTCTACAAATTCTTTTCCTGCTTCAATAAAGGTATCTTTTGTGTGCCAAAGATTAAAGCCTTCTTTCTTTTCAGGTGCTTTCCGGATACATACATCAGTGGCAGGTTGCTTTCCCTTATCTTTATTGGTAGCTATGCCACTCCTAGTTACTAAATTCACATAGGGATGTTCTTCACAAGTTTTTGCGTGAACCATCTGTAGATTTTGTGTTGGGATCTTCTTTTCCTGCATCTTAGCAATCAAGACAGGACAATATTCTATAACATGATTAAATTGTCTACAATACCTGTCAGACTGTTGTGCTAGATTCTGACAGTGGTGCGCATAATGGCCAACATCTCCACAGTTATAGAAAATGACTTGTCCTCTTCCTCGACCAACTGATCCACCTCAATGATGTTACGTGGATTAATCCCTCTTGTGGACAAGAGTGATCTCCCTAGTACTCAACGAGTAACTAGAAACAAATATCCATTTGAGAACCTTTTCCTCTAGATTCATTGCATTCCAAGATTATAATAGTAAAGTAGAGAGGACATTACCCTACCTTGAAATCCAAATGTTTGATGTAGCCCTTTTTCCTGTCACTTCAAAGTGATTTCTCCAATGAGTAGAACCTGCAATCAAAGACAAGACATAGAATCAAAGCATCTGCAACATATAATAATCAGAAAAGCTAATCTAAATTAGTGATCAAGGAGTCTAGGTATTGAAATTATTCCAATAAGCATAGAAAAAAATCAATGAGAAAAAGATATCCATATGTATTATCTTGAATAGAAATAGTAATCTTACAACCTGATGCCTTGATGTTGAACATATTTCTCTCGGGGTCCTGAACGACCGTTCTCATTCATTCTGATAAGCCTTCCTCTCTAAATACCAACATGGAGTTATAGACATGAGGGTGTGATCATTCTCATGCCAAAAAAAACTCACTAGTGTAGAAGGTATGCACTCTTATGAACTCTCTTCAGCTTAGAAACTATATAAGTCAGTTTCTATCATTCACAATCTATTATGTGTCTACCCTTCAACCTGAAACTTGAGCTCAATTTATAGGGAAATGGAGGTAGTTTTAGTTCCATGAAGAGGGGGATGGATTCCTCTCATGAAGGGATTTTAGCTCCATGGACCAAGTTATAAGCTCCATGAGTGGAGGGATAAAGCTCGAACTGATTGCAACTCTAGAAGCTTCCAGTTGGGAGAATATTCGGCCAACTAGGCTTCTAGAATTTAATTTTTTTCTTTTATTTTCTTTTCACGGGGGTGCACAGTTAATAGTGGAAAAAAATGTAGGAGTTACCAAAATTTCTGGAAAGAACAACAACGCATGTGCAGGGAAAGGTTAGAAAAACCGCGCAGGTAGATTTTTAAGGGTTTTACAAAGCTTTTCTCCAATTCCAAGACTTGATTCAGGAATATTAGTGATTTTGACCTCTAAGGGAACATGATATGAATAGTAAAATATAATGGTGACAAAATGACGTGTAACACTCGACCTCTTCCTATGCCTTGGAATCCTTCGTGCCCACAAGGGGATGTTGGTGATGTAGGCTCAACCTGCATTCTATATATATATGCTTTATCCAACATCATATCAAAAGTGTGGCAATGTTGCTCATCATGCCCTAATGACGAACATAATTTGAAAAATAAATGCTTCAAGTCAAGATGATATTTTCCAATCCTTGGGCAGGAATCTGTGTCATGTAGTCCAGCAATTTGACAGATAGTGCACCACACAGGATTCTTCAATGGACTAGGACCTCCAGCATTCAAATAGACATGACACTGGTCTTTATAGTGTGTATAAGCTTTGTATTTTATACACCATACCTCTTCGCAGACCTCCTTGCCTTTGTCTTTGTGAAAAATTTGAATTTCTAAGTGCATGGCTTCCACCTGATTCTAAATCTGTTGAGTTCCCAGTGCAATAGGTGTTGGGGTAGCATGCAATTTCATTATGACCTCCACAGCCTCAACTTGTGAGGCAATATTTTGCTGACCTAATTGTTGGCGCAGATGTGGGAGAAACATATCAATGAACCATTCCTTTTGATGAGTATCATCAATAACAAATCCGCCATCTGTCATTTCAACCTTTGATCAACCTCCCATATAGATTCATTAGGCTCTTGACGAATATCCTTAATTTATGTCACCATCTGCGTGAATGACTTAGGTTTCTTAAACTTTTCTTTTATGGTTGCTTTAATTTCTTCCAAGGTAGCATTAGGGTTTGCTTGTGTGTACCTAATGTACCAGTCTAGTGTGCAATCTTGAAATGCAGTAGCCAAGTGTGCTTTCCTAATATCAATATTGTTAACTTGTTGAGCCTAGAATATGGCCTTAGTCACAAACCATAAGTGATTAGTGTCCTCAATTCCAATGCCTTGGAAATTAGGTAACTTCATCGATGCAGCCATATCTACTTCAGGGGGAGGTGGAGGTGGTGGTGGAGATGGACTGCATGGTGGAGTGGGTGATCTGTGATGTGAGTTTAGAAATGGAGTGGGAAACAGACTCAAGGGTTTCTGGTGTGATGAGCTTTCTTCTTCAGAATCACTTGAACTAGCAGTTTTTGTTTCAAGTTCACTATCAGATCTAGGCTTCAAAGGGCTATAAATGAATTTTTAAAGTCTTCGTGGTAAATTCTTCCACTGTGCGTAGTTGGACCTCTTAGATGTATTCAAGCAGCATGTTCGCACAGACAACCCCGTTCACACAATAGAATTTTCAGCAATAATTTCAATGAGCGCAAGAACTTACCTCTAGGGCCTTTGAAAAACCTTCTTTCTACCTCAGAATATAACACAAATTGATCAATGGAAAATTCAGTCACAAATCCTCCCAATGGGCGACCGATCCAATGATCTACCACGCAAGTGATCTTATTATAAAATTTCTCTATTTGATGGATCAATTTAGGAGTTCGCTTAGTGACTACGTCATATTTTATGCAGTAATGGAATTCAACAATGCGTGACAACCACTCCTGTAGCTCGTGCGCAAAGGAAAAAAAGAAAATTTCATGCACTTATGTATAAATATTTTTCTGTACCCATTGTTCGTCAGATAATTTAGTACTTATATTCTCTTGGATCACAAATTCAAGGACCTTTCCATCCAGCTAATCTTGCAATTCGTTTTGTGACAGATGCCACAACATAAAATCTCCCTCAAAATGATGATCCTGGTCTTGAAAACGGAACCATTTGTTGGCTTGAGGGGTCCTGACCCAGGTTTATATTTTATGGATAAACCAACAAACCCTCCAACTACTGGCCCTTCCGGATGTGATATGCTTGCGCAGACCAAAGTCTCACCCGAAGCAGTATGGGGGGTGCTGGAACCAGGTTTCCACACCCTGAGGGAGAATTTAATGAAGTGGTCCTTAGCTAAACCCAATGTGAAATTATACAAATTCACACAAAAATATATAACAGAATCACATATAATGCATAGTCATTAACAGAATAACACAGAAGCGTTGTTCGCCTTAACGCAGATAAATAAAACAAACCCAGATCTAGATTTTAACCAATGAAAATACTTAAACAGGTCTATTAATCATCAGAAAACATTCATAATTGTATCATATTTCCTTGATAAATATTTTATCATTCTATAATTTTAAGATTGGAAAGAATAATCATAAAATGACAAAATCAACACCACTTTGGAGCCTAGGATCTAGCCCTCCTAGACTTAGAGAGGGATCTCCCTTTAAGATTTAGCTTTGTTTTATGATTTTTGATATTAGGCTAGTTATACTGATTGTGGGGTAGCTTTTTGATTTGTTGTTTGGTTGGATTAGGAGATCTTCTTAAACTAATTCCATATGGCTATGGAGTCATAATAGGCTGGGTTGTTGCATCAAATTTTCAAGAGCATCTGCAAGGCAAGATAACTACACTTACTCGATATTTGAAACATAATGAATTATGGAATGAAAGAAAGAGTGAATTCAGTAGTGGTTAAAAATAAATTAACTATTTCTTAACCATGCTTCAGAATATAAACACTTATATTGTAAACACAACCAAAATTAAGGTGCTCTATGTAGCAAATATTATTCTTCATATTTCTGTTTTACAATTAGAATTCAATGATGCAGTGACAGAAATAATAGTGGAAAACCTTAAACAAAACAAATAAAATACATCACCAGATAATATAGCTCAAGAATATTGCAAAATGGTCTTTTATTATTGATTCTTTAGCTCCAAAAAAAAATGCTCCAATAGAGAAGTTTTACAATCTAGGGTCCAACCCCTGATACCGAAAAGAAATGTAGTATTTAACTAACTCCTACAGTGATTTCCATATCTACATGAGAAATTTGTTTATTAATTACAATAATAATTGAAAATAGACTAATGTGACCACAAAGTGGACACCATAGAATAACTGTGACATGTGGACCTAATCTCCATAAGGTCGTTGCTACTTGCTTTAATATGTTGTTGTGCTCGCCGATTTTGACTATCTAATGTTGATAGGCTGAGTTGATACACTCATTTGAAAAATTGATTGATTTGTTGAGTTGGTTGTTCTGCTGATGTGCTAAGTTGTCACCCTTCTTGGTAATCACACAATTTCTCCCACTATTGTTCATTTGGGATTTTGATCCTCATTATTTTTTTGTAAATCTCATCGGTCTCTGTGAATTTCATGAAAGTTGGCCTTAACAAAAAAATGTGTTTGATTTCATGCTATATGAATAAATCATTATCCATAGCTTCGAGAAATGCTCTTCCTTCCATTGAACCTTTAGTCCCTGCAAACTTAGCTGTGTCTTTGGAAATCTCTTTCAACTTCTTTACATACTATTTCCTAGGCATGAGTTTGTCATTTATCACAAAAAGTGATGGAAATCTTCTTTTGGTCAGTGGTTCGATTATGTTGAAGAATATACTAACACCTATTTCCAAGTTGTGACACTTTATTCTAATTGTGTGACCAAACTCTTTTCGTTGAGAACCTTCTTGACTTATATAATGGTTGTTGTTCTGTCCTCCACTCCTAGTGCTTCCAATTCCAAAAATTTCTTGGAATTCAAGAATATTATTATGTTGTTTTTTGTCTCAGGCATCCCTGCAAGCTCCTTGTTTTCTTTTTCTATGGAATCACTTACCTGTACAATCATATCTTTTTTTTCAAATATGATTTGAATAGAAGGCCATATTTAATTCATGTAATCAACTATGCCTGTCCAAATAATCTCTTTTGCTTGGCCAATGGTCTGACCAATGGAAGCTTCACTCTTCTCCTTTATCAATTTTTCAATCTGCTTTTGGGCTCTCTGTATTTCAATTTCATGTGCATTATCACATATTTTCTTCAGATCCTTCAGGGTGTTGATTTCTACTTCCAAATTTTTGATTTCTGTTGTTTGTATGGTCATGTTCTCCATGGCTTTGGCTAGGATTTATGCACCACCTGATGTGCCTGTAGTTGTTGGTGTAGTTGTAGGGATGATTGCAATAGGAACAACATCCAAAGGACCAATGGAAAATTCCGCTGCTTTTTATTTCTCCTTGACCAATTTTTCCATCTCTGTCTCTGTCTGCTTCAGTTGTGCTGACTACTCCATTATTAGTTTCATCATTTCTTCTTTTTTTGCTTCATCCTCCTCAATTTCCTTTGTGAGAGGGTCTTTAGTAGCTGACATTTTGATTTGTTTTATGAGGGCTACTGTATCAAAATTATTATTCTTCAGGATCTCTTCCACTTCCTCTACATTTGTTGGGTCATACCCAGTCTTTACTACTAAGTCTTCCAAGGATTTGATTCTTGTATCTTTGGCCAAAGAATAAATCTTCTCCATTTTAAGTTGGCCAATGATACTTGTAGTTTAGATAGGCTCATGGCAGTGCTTGTCAATGTGGAGGAAATCATATCTCCACTCTTCTTGTGCATCTCCATATGGTATATTGGATGGATGTTCTTGACATCAAATTCAAAAAAAATATGCTTGAATTATGCAGGTGATTTAGGGTGAGAGATCTGGGCTTCTAGGAAATCCATTCTCATTTTTCCTTTTTCTGAGTCAAAGTTTGATAAAAGCCTTCTTTGTGAATTATTGTCCTACTTCCAAAACTGGTTGTAGGTGTTGGTTTTAAAGATCTCATTCTTCCTTTTAATTTCCCTGAAAGTATAATAGATGTTTTCATCCTTTTCCTCTATAGTGGCAGTAGATGTAGGTGTTTGTATATTCTGTTTCTAAAATGGAATTGTGGCTAAAGATGTTGAAAATATGGTTTGGCCACCTGGTGGAGAAGAACTAGGAGAATCCCTGATTTTGATGATTTTTTGTTGCTTTGTTTCTTTATTCTGATATATATCCATGTGGATTCTAGCTCTCTTTCTGTACTTCATCTTGAATTATCTGCTAGATGTATCAGTTTCCATAGCAGGCTGGTCATCTCTTGGCCTCTTTCTTGTTGTCTCTATCTCTGGTTATTTTCCTATGTCTTTTGTAGTTTGCTTTTCTTGTGGTGTAGGGGTCTGTATGCTTGAGGAAGAAATCACCTGCTCTTCAGCTTCCTGCAATGTATTTTCTACCCACTCTACTTAGTTCATAAACTGTTCAATTTCAGGCCTGTGGGTGTGGATATACGGGGTTGATTTGTTTTCCACCCTTTTCTTGGAGATGATGCCCAATGGGTCATAGGACCAAGTGAAACTGTGATTAAACTTCATCTCCTTCAACATCTTATCAGCCTCTTCTCCTGCTATCCTACTATTGCAAATGAAAGGACCAATTTGGGACTTGATCCTAATTGAGACTTCTTTTTGGTAGAAATAAAGTGTACCTCATCTGCATGATGTAATCCAGGGCAAAGATCCTCATTGGGAGGAACTTCAGTAGCTTGTAAGGAGCCAACTCACGCCCATAAATTTTGATCTCTATGTAGTTTTGGTACAAGTACTAGTCTCTAGTTCTCACTTGATCTGATAATTGCATGATCTTCTTAATCTCCTCATTAATCCTTGTTTCTATTGTACTGCTAAGTATGCTCATTTTTGGATGCACAAAGACATCAAAAAATCTCTTGTAGGTGTAGACCTTCTACTCCTTCATTAGCATGGTTGTCCAAAATATTACTGATTGAGGTTGGGAGATTGCTTTTATAATAAAATAATAGGATTACCATTGACATGGCGTAGGCCCATTAGGTAACGGCCCAAGCCATTAAATTTCTAATGGGCTTAAGGAGGGAGCGTAGGCGATTGGATGGAGGTGAAAGGAGGAAGTTGTCGTGGCACAATGGTAATGGCAGAGTCGTAACGGTAAGTGGCACGGTTTAGGAATAGTGGAAACAACTTTTTGCAGGGGTGCAGGGCGGTAAGCGGTAAGGAGTGCGGGTGTGGGGGGGTTGAGAAATAACTAGTGCACGACACATAGTAGGTGGGGTGGTTTGGAAAATTGTCCATTTCAAACCCTCCCCCCCCCCCCCCCCCACCCCCCCATGTTAACGTTCAGAGGATGAGGGGGGCCAAAAAGGATCTTGGACCTTCAGATAAGATGGAAGGAGAGGAGATGAAGTGGAAAGTGACAGGAGGTTAAGCGATGATGCGATGGAAGTGGATGGTGGGGTCAGGGGATCAAATGAAGAGTGTTATATAGTCTCGAGACTTAGGATATGGGGGATATGACATAAATATGTCAAACGTATTTAATCCAGAAACTTAGGATAGAACTCTTATTTTTTATTTTTCCTCTTTGACCATGGAATACATGAAATTTTTAGGATAAAACTTTGGAATAAATTTCATATTTCTTCCATACTTTCTTCTTTCGCTCATACCTACTCATTTAACTGATCTAACATTTTTTCGTTCTTTTGTAGGGTTCATTTAGGCTTGCAGACCCATTTCACTCTTTATTTTATGAAACTCTAACCTACATCTATCCTTATTTCTTCCTTTGACTCAATTTAAACTGTTGAGTCAATTTTATTTCTACCTAACTACTGATATGCCAACTTTAAATAGTTTGAAAAATATGTATTTTCTAACCTATCAACATAAATTTAAACTTGCACAATCATGCTTAAATGATATGATTGAACAAAATAATCTAATCAACAGTGGCATTTTGATTTGCAACACTTTCAGTATTATTCTTTTTTGGGGCTTTTCTTTCTTTTCCTTTTTCCTCTTTTTTTTATATACCCTCTTTTTTATATTTTTTTTGGAAATCATTTCAATATTGAAAATCATACTCAACATGAAATTGCAACTTATGAAATACTCAATCACCTTGAGATACTATAATTTATAGGACTCTAACAGTGGCTCCAGCTCTGGATGGAACTTCTCCAAATGAAGTGTCAAGAACCTAAGACCAGTAGCCTTTGAATGCTCCATTTTCTACAAAGTATTCATCTGATTTCTTTTTATGTTTTATTGACAACTCATCAATCCAGGCTTAGGGCCTTCTCCATGGGCTCCAACCTTTATCAATCAATTATTCAAATCATAAACTATGAAACTGTGGTATTTACAATGATGAAAGACCAACCTTTATTTTTAAGAGAAATAATGTTTCAGCATCCTGTCATTGAAAGGACCTCCAGGTATCTCTGTTCCATCCAACTCTTTCAAGAAATAAGCAGTGTTTCCTCTGAAAGCATCAATGATGTATGGCCCTTGCCAAATATTATCAAATATTCCATGTTTACCTTAGTCTTATCTTTTGGAATCCCATTTCAACACTTTATCTCCTGGATTAAAATCATCAGCCTTTGTTCTTTTATTAAAAAATTTCTTGATATTCTCTTGAATTATTTTAGTTTTGTTATAAACTTCCTCTCTGGATTGTTGCAAATGAATGGTTTGATTGATCCTTCTTTGTATATCATTTGGTTCAGCTTGTATTTCCTGAATGATCTTCATGACTGGAACTCCTAAAGAGGAAGGAAAAACAACATCCATTCCATAAGCCAATTGGTATGGAAAATGCCAATTTATTTTTTCAAAGTAAGTCTCTCAGCCCAAAGTGCATTGATCAACTTATTATGCCATGATTTCTCGTTATCTTCCAAAATATTTTTCATGGTATTCACCAAATTGTTTTTTGAAGATTCAGCCAATCCATTACCCTGAGGGTAATATGTTGTTGAATGCCCCAAATTTATATGATACCTATGACAAAATCAACCATTTTCTTGGACTTGAGGGTTGCAGCATTATCAGTGATGATTTTTCTAGGACAACCAAATCTATAAAAGATATTGGTTTCAAGGAATTTAATAATGACAAAATCAATGTCATTTCTAGAAGGAGTGGCTTGTATCCATTTGGTAAAGTAGTCTGTGGTAGTAAGAATCCATTTATGTTGGGCAGAGGATGCGGGATGAATTTCTCCAATGAAATATAATCTCCATTGTTGGAAAGGGCTCTCAACAAAAATAGGATTTAAGGGCAAGGGCAACAATTTTCTTTTTCCTTAAAAAAATTGGCATTTGTGACAGGCAGTTACCATCTTGTGGACGTCAGGAAAAAGATTAGGCCAGTAGAAACCAGCCCTAGGGATCTTATTAGCAATGGTTTTCCAATAAATATGGCCACCACAGTCACCTCCATGGAATTCCTGTATAAATTTATCTGCATCCTATTTTAGCACACATTTGAGTAAAATATCTCCAACATCTTTCAAATACAAGACATTTTCTAAATGCAGACTTTGGCAGCCTTCAATTTTTTAAATCTTGCTTTAGTTTTGGACAAACTAGGAGGAGCATTCAAATTAAAAAAAATATATACAAGATATATACATACCAGGGATAATTTAGGAATGCTTCATCAATTTTTGGAGTCGTCAATTCCTCTTGATCATCTAATGAATTAACCATGTTGATGTCTAATGCATGAAAATTTGATTCAACCATCAATTTTCCTAATCCTTTCCCTTTAATCAATTTTGTAGGTTTGATTTACACATCATATTCCAAAATAACAACAATCCATTTGCCTCATTTTCCATCAGGACCATTTTGTGTTAAAATTTCTTTAACTACTGCACTAGGCACATAAGCAATAATATGTGAATGTATAATAATGTAAAATATGAAATCTTTTAATGCTTTGACCAAAGAAAAATCATGTTTTTTCATGATGTTGTATTTCAAAGATGAATCTCTCAATGCTTTGATAAAAAATGTTATTGGTTGTTCATGTCCTTCGATGTTTTTCTGTAATAACACAACAACAATATTGTGCTCAGATGCAAAAATAAAAAACTATGAAGTGTTTGGTAAAATATGGGCTAATTAGGATTGGAGCTTTTGTCAATGCTTGCTTGACTAGATCAAAAGATTGATTAGCTTCAATGTTCCATTTAATTTCTGAATATTTTTTAAGCATGTTGGTTATATTTTTCAAAAGTTCTGCAAGATTGGGTATAAATCTCCTTAAAATTTTGATTTTAGCAATGAAAGATTGAAGTTCCTTGAGATTCCTCGGATGACTAATTTTGAGTAAGCCATCAATCCTGCTAGGATCAATTCTAATTCCATATTGATAAATAATGTGACCCAACATCTTTCCTTCTTCAATACCAAACAATGTTTTCTTGGGATTTAAGGAAATTCCAAACCTCCTACATTTTTCAAAAACTCTTCTTAGCTGTGCTAAGTGTTTATTCATCTGTTTTTGAATATACAGTAATGTCATCAAGATATATCATAATAAAATGACCAATTTCATTCGCAAAAGCAATTTCCATGGATATTTGAAAAGTAGCACCAGCTTTCATTCATCCAAAAGGAAATTTTACATACATAAAAGTCCCCCAAGGAGTAGTAAAAGGTTTATTGTCTTGATCATCAGGATGCACTAAAAATTGATTATAACTTGAAAAACCATCTAACAAAGAGATCCTACTGGAGCCTACTACCCTCTGCAATATATGATCCATTTTTGGTAAAGGGTATTTTTCCTTAAGAGATACTTTGTTCAGATTCCTAAAATCAACGCAAAGTCTGATTTCACATGTTTTCTTTCTTGTAGGCACAATATTGGATACCCATTTAGAATATCTGAGTGGAACTATGATTTTGGATTCATACATTTTCTTGATTTATTTCTTGACCAAAGGCATTAATACAGGATTGATCCTACATGGTTTTTGTTTAAAATGGTTTTGATCCTCCTTGATTGGAATTTTGTGTTGTATGATGCTAGTATCATAAGCTTTTAAATCCTCATAGCTCCCAGTAAATACGTCTATGAATTCCTTAAAGAGAGCTATATACCTATTTTTTGTAACTATAGGCAGTGATTTCGACAATTTTATGATTTTGGGGGTCTGTTCAGTGCCTATGTTACATTCTTCAATATTTTCACATGTTGGTTCCATTTTGGGTTTCTTAGCCACGTCATTAAAGTTAAACAGTTCTTCTAAAGGGACCATCCCTCTAGGCAAGATATTATCCTTGAGTTAAAGTAATTCGAATTCCTCTTTTTCTGGGTCTTTATGTATTTATGTTTTATGTACAGTTTTATTTGTTGAAGTATTTACATCAGAAACAACAGATTGTTTTTCTACACTAATTTTTACATCAAAGTGATTGTCTTCTTCAAAATCTAAGTCTATATTGCTATCCTCAAATTCATCCTTTTATTGTAAGAAACTTTCAATTTGTTTGTCACTACCAAATACTTTCATATATATCATGTTATCTGGCACAGATAGACTATGTTTAACTTCTATTGTGCATTGTCTGTTTGGGTGAGGAAATTGAAATGTACTTGCTAAAAAGGCTAAACCATTTGCTAGGATATTTTGATTTCTGGGGATAACTACTAAATCGTATTCATCAAATGTTCTTAAGAAATCAAGAACAACATTTTTGTATGCTCTTAACCTGGGATGTTTTGCAGCGTATTGTCCTTTTATTTGTCTTATGACTAATTCAAAATCACAATGGACAGAAATCCTTTTAGCTCCTAATTTTTCAGCAATTGTAATCCTAAGAGTAAGGCTTCATATTCCACTATGTTGTTGGTGCATTGAAAATTTAGCTGATATGAGTGACCTTGTGCACGATTGTTCTTTTCACTATACACCCAAATACCTGCTCTTGATCCTGCTTTGGCACATGAGCCATCAAAACTCATATTCCAAAGAGGTTCATTTTTAGGATCTTGTTGTGCTGTTTCTATTTGACTGTCATCATTTTCTATAAAATATTTTTCTGCAGGGGTAACCTGTGAATTAATGTCTCCATTATTATAAATAATGAAGGATTCAATGTCAGTATGAACAGAGTAAAGAGGATAATTTTGTGGTTTTTCTTGACTACTCACCATGTACTTCATTAAGGTTTCCCTAAACAGTCTTCTTGGTTGACCAAACACTGGTATTGTAACATAATTCAAGTCCATTTGAAGGGTCCCTTGTAACTTTGCTCCCCATGAGCATGATAAAAGCATTCCATACTTAGGAGGGATGTCAGCTACAACTATATCCATCACTAGAATTTTTTTTGGTATCTGAGCTAAAGTGACACACAGATCTTTGATAAGACCTAGACATCTAACTTTTCTAGAATCGAGTCTAGTGATTTCAAGGCCAAGCTTCTCCATAATAGCCTTTGGCATAAGATTATGTGATGTGCCTGAATCCAACATGGAATTATGGAGAATTTTTTCTTGAACACTAAGACTGACATAAAATGGAGAGACACCTCCTTCTTGGGGTTTACCATCAACTTCTGGCCCAAAAAAAGATCAGGCTGATCATCATTTAAATTAACATTGTCAATAATATCCCCTATGTTTAGTACCTTTACAACCTAAGACCTATACACATTCCTGTTTATCAATTCAGTGAGAGGAACAAATATTTTCAGTTTAGCAAGTTAATTCTCAATCATGAATGGTGTTTGAACTTTCAGCAGATTTGGAAAGTCAGTTATTTCAGTCACTACTTTTGGGTAGATTCAGTTTGTTTATTTGTACTAGGAATATCAGTTTGAGAAATTTTGGCAGGGATATCAACTGTTCTCTTAGTATTGTTTTCCGTGTTCTTATTTTATGAATTATTCACTGTTTTCTTTGAATTTTCTGCAGTTTTATTGAGATCAGTTTCAGAGACTTTTTTGGCAGTATTTTCTGAATTCCTTTTATTGGAATTGTCAAAGTTTTTATTGCTTTTAAGGTTATATTTCCTGTGAAATTCCATGATAGCATTCTCAAATACTTGTTTATAATCATCAGATTCCTCAGATTCTAACTCGGCTTGAGTCAATGAAAATAATTCTTGTTCTTCTTGGGTGAGAAAAACGAAGTCATCTTCATTAATTCCCATAAAATTTATCTACTTTTCTTCTACTTCCTCGACTACTCCTTCATCCTCATCAGCATGATTCTCTTGGAATGGAGGCCTAATCTACTGACCAGGACCTATTTTCTCTCTTTGTATTATCTGAGGAGGATTTCTCCTAGGATTTTGGTTTTTGTTTCGAGGAGGTGGTTGATTTTCCCTAAGAATATTTCTCTCATTTAAATTTATTCTCTCCATCATTCTCTCCATATTTCTAACCAATGATTAAATTTTAGCATCAGAGGTGGAAGTTGAAGTTTCTTCTCTTATAGTAACTCTTATTTCAGTTCTCATTCTAGCACTTTTTGCTAACAGGTTAGCGTCTACACTCACTGCATCCCTCTAAATTTCCTCTAATGTGGATGATTTTATTTCCCTTAACTGATAAGACATTTTTGGTTCAAAACCATCTGGGAATTTAACCAAGGCTAAACCCTGGAGTGGTTTTATATGAGTAGGTATTTCATTATATAAACTATTGAATCTGGTGCAATAGTCTTGAACACTTTCAGCTAAAGCCCTTCTAATATTTTCATATTCAGACAAGATTTGAAGGGGGTTCTTTTTTACTTCCCACATATTTAGGAATGTTTGGTGAAAGGCAGGGATGTCGTTGATATTGTTTGCAGGTAAATATTTGAACCATTTTCTAACTTCTCCACTAAGACTCTAAGAAAACATCCTTAATTTAACACTTTCTTCATCTACCTCTTGAAGGTAAAAATAGTCATTCATTTTTTCAACATGTTGTTGGGAATTTTCAGGACCACTTCCATCATATAATGTAATTTTAGACTAGTAATTTTGTGGCATAGGTACCAATGGTGTTGGAAACACCAATGGGGCATATCTAGCTTCCATGATTCGTGGAGGTGGAGGAGGAAGGTGACAAATAGATGAAATAGGATGGATGATGGGAGAAGATGTATGTGTGGAGGTTAGAGTGATCTTATGAGGAAGAATAAAAGAAGTGGTGGGGATAGTGAAAGAAATAGGACTAGCTAACTTAAGATGGGCAGCCTGAGGGGTAATAGAAGAAGTTGCTATAGTCAATGCAGTTAATTCTACGTATTTTTGAAGGTAAGCATCATCAACAGTTGAAGTGAAATCTGTTACCAAATCTTGCAGAGTATCAAAATCCTAGGGAAGCTGAATATCAGATTGAATTTGTGAGTAAGCTTCTCTCACTAGACTTTGTTGCAAAATAGATGGATCAAATACTGTTTGGTCAATCCAATTCTCAGATTTAGTCCTGAATAAACCCTGTTCAAAATATAAATCAAATTGAATGTCTTTTAAAGTGAACAAGTTTTTAGCAAGGGAAATTGCTCTGTGGAGAAACCTGCTACTTGTTTGACTTTCAGTTCTAGGAGTTTTTCTTAAAATTTTCTTGGGATTGTCCACTATAGGAGGAGGATTTGGATCGAGATGGGATCTAATAGAGATTATTTTAGGAGACATAATTCATATCATAAGCATAGACAAACTGATTATTTTCAAAAACTAAAAGATATCAATCTTAGAAAATACTTCTATCATACAATACTTTCAACCGGGGTTTTTGAATTCAAATTAAAAGACAAGTTTTTTTTTTTTTTTTTCAGTTTATATCCCCAGTATGGTCGCCACTATTTTATCATTCTATAATTTTAATATTTGCAACAATAATCATAAAATGACAACATCAAAACCACTTTGGAGCCTACGATCTAGCCCTCCTAGACTCGGAGAGGGATCTCTCTTTTAGATTTAGCTTTGTTTTATGATTTGTGATATTAGGCTAGTTATAGTGATTGTGGGGTTGATTTATTGTTTGGTTGGATTAGGAGATCTGCTTAAAATAATTCCATTTGGCTATGGAGCCATAACATTTTGGGTTATTGCATCAAATTTTCAAGAGCATCTGCAAGGCAAGCTAACTACACTTACTAGATCTTTGAAACATAATGAATTATGGAATGAAAGAAAGAGTGAATTCAATAGTGGTTAAAAATAAATTAAGTATTTCTTAACTAGACTTCAGAAGAGAAACACTTATATTGTAAAAAAATCTAGAATTAAGGTGCTCTATGCAGCAAATTTTATTCTTCATATTTATGCTTTACAATTAGAATTCAATGATGCACTGAAAGAAATAACAGTGGAAAAACTTAAACACAACAAAGAAAAGACATCACCAGATAAAAATAACTCAAGAATATTGCAAAATGGTCTTTTATTATTAATGCTCCAGCTCCAAAAATACAATGCTCCAATAGAGAAGTTTTACAATCTAGGGTCCAACCCCTGATACTGAAAAGAAATGCAGTATTTAACTAACTCCTACAACAATTTCCGTATCTACATGAGAAATATGTTTATTAATTACAATAATAATTGAAAATTGACTAATGCGACCACAAATTAGACATTATAGAATAACTGTGACATGTGGCCCTAATCTCCAGAAGGTCGTTGCTGCTTGCTTTAATATATTACTATGCTGGCCGATTTTGACTATCTGATGCTCATATGCTGAGTTGATACACTGATTTGAAAAATTGATTGATTTTTTGAGTTGGTTGTTCTGTTGATGCACTGATTTGTCACCCTTCTTGGTAATCACACAATTTATCCCACTATTGTTCATTTGGGATTTTAATCCTGATTAGTTTTCTATAAATCTCATCGATCTCTCTGAATTTCATGAAAGTTGGCCTTAACACAAAAATGTGTTTGATTTCATGTTGTATGAATAAATCATTATCCATAGCTTCGAGAAACACTCTTCTTGTCATTGAACCTTTAATCCCTGCAAAATTAGTTGTGTCTTTGGCAATATCTTTCAACTTCTTTACATAATCTTTCATGGGCATGAGTTTTTCATTTATCACAAACAATGATGGTAATCCTCTTTTGGTCAGTGGTTTGATTCTGTTGAAGAATCTACTAACACCTATTTCCAAGTTGTGACACTTTTATTCTAACTGTGTGACCAAACTCTTTTTGTTGAGCACCTTCATGACTTCTAAAATGGTTTTTGTTATGTATTCCACTCCTAGTGCTTCTAATTCAAACGTTTTCTTGGAATTCAAGAATATGATTATGTTGCTTACTGTCTCAGACATCCCTACAAACTCCTTGTTTTATTTTTCTATGGCATCACTTACCTGTCCTCATCTATCCACTGATCTGAATGATACCCTAACAAATATGAAAGGACAGTGACAATTTGTTGGGTCCTATCAGGGAAATTAGATGAGGGATATGGAGGATTCTTTTTGGGCAGTGGGGTGTCAGTAGCCATGAATAACTCTAATGTTTTGGCTATGCTGGAAAAATCCAGTTTTTTATATAGTTCTCTGAGGGCCTCATAGGAAAATGGTATAGTTTCTTCAATAGTAGGAGCTTGCATCATTTGTATGATGGAATAGGAATTGATAGTAAAGAGGACTTCTCCTGTGGGGGCTACTACAGCTCTATGATTAATATCATAACAAGCATGATATTTCCACACAAATTCAGGGTAGCTATGGGTATTTGGGAAAATTTAATAGGGTAGTTTAGTCTCCCACAACCCTATATCATCAACTTCGTCGATCAGCTTGTCTTCTAGCCAACAGTAGACATCAAATAAGTCAAATTCTGAATTTTTCTCATGTATTTTAAAGTCTCTGTCATCCAGAGCCACATGATCCAAGTCCACCTGTGGGTAAACCATCGGATTAAATGGTTGTTGCTCCTCCTTTGGAGGCATTGATGTTTAATGAAAAATTAACTGATAGTAAATGTACAGAAAGGGATTTGAGGAGGAGGGGAATAAAGGAAGGGAGATGTGCTTGAATCAATAGGGGACCTGAGAGGAAAGAAATTGAAAAATGGGATCTCCATTGATTTTTCAGATATTTGAAATCTTCTCTGTGCCTTCTTTTGATTTGGAAAACTCTGATTGTGATCACTTGTTACAATAAGAATGAAAAATTAATTTCAAACCTTGAAATAGGTGCGGGAGATTAGTTTTATAAAATAATAGGATTATCGTTGACATGGCGTGGGCCTGTTGGGTAACGGTCGAAGCCATTAAATGTCTAACGGGCTTAAGGCAAGAGCATAGGAAATTGGATGGAGGTGAAAGGAGGAATTTATTGTGGTGCAACGGTAATGGCGGAGTCGTAATAGTAAGTGGCACAGTTTAGGAATAGTGGAAACAACTTTTCGCAGGGGGTGCAAGCCGGTAAGCATTAAGGAGTGAGGGGGTGAAAAATAACTAGTGTGCGACACGTAGTAGGTGGGGTGGTTTGGAAAATATTTATTTTCTAACCTGTTGATGGACCTCTAAATTAGACATAAATTAAGGCACATCTAACCTTTCTTAGGCTCGTATACCTCTCTGATGCACATAAAAAGATATATTAAATCTTTCCTTATGCACTTAATAATGTTTTATTATGCTTTAATATTTTCTTAGGAAGGTTTAAAGGTAATTGCATATTTTTGCCTAATATTGGTTATTTTTGTAGAATATTGTGAGAATGTTTGGCAGAATATGTAGATTTGGAGAAGGAGATAATGTAGGGACTTGCTCCCTGCCAATGGAAGATCAAGATTGGAGAATAAAGTAGAACAGTGTCAGGAAATCATGGAGAAATATTAGAGATATTCAAGGGGGTTTTCCACCCTCCTAAACTATCAAAGGTAGCCAAGCAACTCCAAGAGGAGTGCACTCAATCTATGTTTACTTAGAGTCTCCAGCAATTCGAATTCTAGAGGCAACCAAGAAACTCAAGACCAAGTGCACTCAAGATATACTTCACTTGCAATCAAGTGGACTCGATCATTACTTTCTAGGGAGCTATTGGTAGCTACTCTGTAGAATAAATAGGGCATAGCTAGAGCTAGGAAGGAGTTAGTTAGTCAGTTAGTCGATTCCATTCCATTCAAAACTTTTGGCTGCAAGCTATTAGGCTTTTTTTGTTTAAGACCTTCAGGATGTAATAAGACAATATTTTTAATGCAATGAGTATTTAGATGACTTTCTATTGATCTAGTTCCAGAGAGCGAGGCTCGTGGGTTAGGGCCCAACCCATGTGCCTCAGCTTCTCTGTTGTTTTTGTTCTTTCTTTTCTGCCATTATCTAATTTTATTTCTATCATTCAATTAGTTCTGCTTTTAAAAAGTTTCATTTTTGTTTAGTTTTGCTTTCAGTATGTTGTTGTAGTTTTTCATTTGCTTGTGAGTAATAGAATAGAGGAGAAAAACCAAAAAGTTGTCGATCAAGACTCCCTGCTCATCTCTGTCAATAGAGCTCGATGAGGGTAAACCTTCCCACAGACCCTAAAATTTATTTCTGTTCACTACTTTTATCATGCAATTCATCTATTTTTCATGCATAAATCAATAGGGTTGTTTGTAGGAATGAGCATCAAAAGTTCCGGAGAAGTTCATTACGACGTTCCGCTTCATATTCCAATTTCTCCCCATCTCTGTGTTACGCTTATGAACCTTGTTGTTACACCTTCATTTCCCTCCTTTCTCCCTTATTATCAGCTGCCACACCTTTTTTTCATAGAAATATATTAAAATTTTGACCTCCGGCTATTCTCCTCAAAATTCCTACTATCGCACTTCGCATCTCTCATGACCCCTTCCTTTTCCTTTGATGTTCTTCAACATCTCATGGATTTTCCCTTTTCACCTCACCTTTACCTTTTTAACCCAAAAACGCTTGAAAATCATTAAAATTCAACCCTCACCTTTGTTCCTCGGTTCTCTCACTACCGTACTTTGCAAATCGCAATTCGCATTTCTTATTTCATTCCCGTTAACAATTACCGTTCGTTTTCGCTAATTGTGATCATCACTTTGTACCCCGCCAAATCGCAATCACAAATCACATTTCTTATTTAATTCCCGTTAGCACTTCCCATGCATTTTCTCTGATTATGATAATCGCTTCATACCCCACCACATCGCAATCACAAGTCGCAACGTTTCCCTTTTTCCTTTAACACTTACCACTCCCGTCTACCGATTTTGATATTGTGATTGCGCTCCGCCACCGGTCCCACTGCCGCATGTCATCCCTATTGCAATCGCATCTCGCAGATTTTACCTTTTCATGAATCGCACTTCGTGTTTCCCTCCGACTACACTCCTGCTTCTCCTTGAGCCTTGTGACATTGTGATATTGCAATATCGCATATCACACTGCCAACCCTCCATCGCAATTCCACCATTACACTTTCCAAAGCCTCCCACTCTAAAGAATTTTTGCGATATTATGCACTTTAATAAAGTCCAAACAACTTTTTCACTCCTCTAAGCCTTGTTTCATGTGTTTAAGCCTTCCATGAGCACCTTTAGCCCTTTTTCCTTCGAATTGCAATCAACACTATTTCAGTGATAATAGATCATGAATAGTTGCATGGTTAGAAGCATGGTAGATAGATCATAGGATAAGTAGAGTGTGTTTAGCCATTTGGCCAGCTTAATGCAATTTAGTTTAGTTTATTTTCTGTCATTTCCTTTCTGTGATTTAGTTTAGTTTCCTTCCTGTCATTTCTTTTCAAAAATTCAATTTATTTTCCTTTCTGTCGTTTCCTTTCGGAAACTTAGTTTAGTTTCATTGAAGTGTGACAGACTTCACTGAGAACCCTTAGAAATAGCACCCTTTCATAAAGTAGAAGAGGATGACATGAAAAAAATGAATCTGATGTGTATATAGCATTGTCACCTCCAAGTTTGTACGAACCCCGGGTTGATAAAGTAAAGTAGGGCAACCCCTGGGAGTTGCAACACTCTTGGTGCAATACCACAGCTCACCACTTTTTGGCGTTGTTTCCGAGGAGGTGTTTAGTAGATGCTTTGATTATGTTTTTAGCATTCTTTTCTGCTTTCCTTTTTCATGTTATTTCTGAAATATTGAAGAAAAAAAAATATGATTTTCATGCCTCATAGGAGTAGGGATACTCAGAAATAAATAAAATAATAATAATAAATAAATAAAATAAAAAACAAAAAAAAAAACTTCTCCAATACCAAACCCCCCACTTGACCACGTGTTGCAGTAAGAACCACATCACCATACACTTTTTAAGGTAAAAGATATGGATGGATATGATGGCAATGAACGAGATCTTATTTGGTTTCCCATTCAAGATATGGACATCAGTGTACATATGAAGAAAATCCCTCCATCTTTCCTTCCCAACTTCCATGGTAAGAGGATAGAGTATCCGGAAACATTTCTCTTTGAATTTGAGATACTTTGTAGATCTTATGCCTACTTGTCACACACTCAAAAACTGAGATTGTTTCCTACAACATTGAAGGATAGAGCTCTTAAATGGTTCATGAGTTTAGGTACTAATTCAATAAGATCATGGAATGATATGCAAAAGATATTTCTAGAAAAATACAAAGATCATGAGATTAGAGAGGAAATTTTTAGAATGAACCAAGAAGAAGATGAGATCCTTGAGGATCTAATAGAGAGGTTCATGTATACTGTTAAGAGGGAAAATTTGCATCATTTAGGATTTGACACACTAAAACCCCTATTACTTAGAACAATTAGGGATGAGTGGATTGATCTCCTTAATATCATGAGTAAAGGAGATGTATATCAATTTTCATTTGAATAAATTTGTGAAACATGCAAGCACATATCAAGAGGAAGGGAAAGAGTAAGTAAGTCAGCATCAACATTGGTAAGGCAAGATTAACTTGGAAATTTGTTTGACAACTTTAAAACATAAATTTTTAGCAATCTAAGTGAACAAGTAGAAATGTTAAGAATGAAAAATGAGCAAAAAGAAGATGTTGATATTTTTGCTATCCACTCAGAATCATATGCTACTAAATGTTGTTTATCATTCCCCAGGTTTAAATAAGTTTACTAGGAATACAATAGAGCAAGGAAATCACCAAAGAAGCTATGTTATGTAGCTCCAAGGAGACCTTGGAAGCCTAGTCAACTTGATATGACGCAAGGACCCACTTCACAATTTCAAGCTTATTCACATCTATCTCAAAATAATTGGGACACACTCCCTCCTTGGCAACCTTGGCCATCTCAACCCCAAAACCAATCTTGGGAACATGGTTGGAAAGGTCCTTATTGGGAAAATCCTTAACATCCTCAATATTTCCCTCAATATCCTCCATACCCAACTCCATGTTATCCATACCATCCGCTTCCACCACAACCACAGCCTCAACCACATCCATCTCATATATCCACCCCCACTCAACTACCCGTACCACCATTTCCAAACCCACACCATGAGGTATCTCATCCCACTTACAATGTTGAGGTACAACACTACCAAACATATCATCTTGATCTAAATGGTTTGCATCTTAGTTCAAGAAAGGTACTGCAAAGAAGAGAACTTGCTTAATGTCATTGAGGGACAACATCAAGAAGAAGAAGATCCAAATGAGGAGATCAAAAGATCAAGGGATGCACTTGATGAAGAGTCAGCATCAGAATCAGATGTTGATAAATTTCCCTCATGTTTACCAGCATTTCCTCCATGTGTTCAAGAGAACAATCAGCAAAAAGAGGAAGATTTGACTGCCATAATAGACAAGGACATCCAAGGTGATCCAAATCAGCAAGTGAACTAGGGGCATCACAACTATATTGACATATGGTTCCAAATATTCATTAAGTTGCAGCAACACACTCTTCTCCAACAGTACTTGATACAATCACATTCAAAGAAATTCATCTCTCATATTTAGGTACATGTCAAAGCATGTATTCCAAGTGTGCAAATGATTTTATGTGTCATCTTGATGTGTACATGGCTCCGTTGGAAGTATTCATATACTTAAAAAAAGGTTTTGTTTTCTTCAAGTAGAGTAGGAAAGTGAAAAAAAAGGGAAATAATAAAATCTCAGGTGAAAAACTCTTTTGAGGCGTCTGAGATTGGCCCACTGATTGAAAACCTCCATGAGGTGGTCATTAGGTTGAAAAAAAAAGAAGAGAAAAATAAAATATCCTAGGTGAAAACCTCCTTTGAGGCGCCTAGGCAGGCCTTCTAGTTGAAAACCTCATTGAGGCAGCTAGTAGGCCTCATAAAAAATAAAAATAAAAACCATGTATCTCTCTCTAATGAATGCAGGTGCTCTCCAACCTTTGCAAGTAGAAAAACAACAAGTTGGCACAAAAATAAAATTTGGTCAACACCCTTGTTAAATGTAGTCAAACTTGAACTTCCTCCTCCTGTGCTCATAATCTCCAGAAGGACCTCAAACAGTTTATCACATGCAACTTCAGAACCACCGAAGATAGCTCCAATAGCCATATCAACAACTTCAATATCACTTGCAAAAACAAATCAATGGTAAGGCTCAGGAATTCAATCATCTAACCCTTTCTTCAAATATATTTTAGCTTAATAAAACATTAAAAAGTGTGAGAAGGAAAGTTTTTTTATATATAGCCAAAATCAGTAGCAGATCAACCTCAACCTTATCTAGCAACTAGCCTCACTTTTTCCACCAAGAAAAGGAACAAGACAAAAGTAAAAAGGACTTTAGAAAGTGGGCAATAAGCAGCTAATTGTAATAGAAGACAAGGAGTGCCAAGGGATAACCAAGGGTGAACTCAATTCACAGAAAAAAAAGATTGTGAGTTTACTTTGCATGCAATAAAATAACTAAAAAGAAAAAATAAAATAAAAGAGAGAACAAAAAAAATAAAAAATAAAATAAAATAAAAGGTGGATTCACCACCTCTTAGCATGCAAAACAGATTTGTTTAAGGTATCTGAGGACCTCCATGCAGCACCTACAAGACGAATTGCAGATAGAGGTGTAGCAAGAAGAAGCAGCGCATGTGCCAATAAATAGAAAATGAAATAAGCCAGCATGCAGGAAGAACCAAAAGGCAAGGAGGATGAATAGGTTGCTCAAAGGATGAGCAACAGTTTCAGTAGGGGGGTGATGATGGGCCTCTAAATTAGACATAAATTAAGGCCCATCTAACCTTTCTTAGGCTCGTCTACCTCTTTTATGCACATAAAAATATATATTAAATATCTCTTTCTGCACTTAATAATTTTTTCTTATGCTTTAATATTTTCTTAGGAATGTTTAAAGGTAATTGCATATTTTTGCCTAATATTGGTTATTTTTGTAGAATATTCTGAGAATATTTGGCAGATTATGCATATTTGGAGAAGGAGATAATGTAGGGACTTTCTCCCTGCCACTGGAAGATCAATACTGGAGAATAAATGAGCACAATGTTAGGAAATCATGGAGAAATATTCGAGAGATTCAAGGGGGTTTTCCACCCTCCTTAACTATCAAAGGTAGCCAAGCAACTCCAAGAGGAGTGCACTCAATCTATGTTTACTTAATGGAGTCTCCAGCCATTCAAATTCCAGAGGTAGCCAAGCAACTCAAGACCAAGTGCACTCAAGCCATACTTCACTTGGAGTCAAGTGGACTCTATCACTATTTTTTAGGGAGTTGTTGGTAGCTTCCTTATAGAATAAATAAAGCAGAGCTAGAGCTAGGAAGGATTCAGTTAGTCAATTAGTCGATTCCATTCCATTCAGAACTTTTGGCTACAAGCTATTAGGCTTTTGCTATTTAAGACCTTCAAGATGTAATAAGACTATATTTTTAATGCAATGAACATTCATATGACTTTCTATTTATCTAGTTCCAGAGAGTGAGGCTCGTGGGTTAAGTCCCAACCCATGTGCATCAGCTTCTCTGTTGTTTTCAGTCTTTCCTTTCTGACATTTAGCTAGTTTTCTTTATGTCACTCAATTAGTTCTACTTTTAAATAGTTTCATTGTTGTTTAGTTTTGCTTTCATTATGTTGTTGTTGTTTTCCATTTTCTTGTGAGTAATAGAGTAGAGGAGAAAAACCAAAAATTTGTGGATCAAGACTCCCTGCTCATCTCTGTCAATAGAGATTGAGGAGGGTAAACCTTCCCACAGACCCTAAAATTGATTTCTGTTCACTACTTTTATCACGCACTTAATCTATTTTTCATGCATGGATCAGCAGGGTTCTTTGCAGGAATGAGCATCAAAAGTTCCGGAGAAGTTCATTACGTCGTTCCGCTTCATCTTCCAATTTCTCCCCATCTATATGTTACGCTTATGAACCTTGCTGTTACACCTTAATTTCCCTCCTTTCTCTCTTCTTATCAGCTGTTGCACCTTTTTTTCACATAAATATATTAAAAGTTTGACCTCTGCATGTTCCCTCGAAATTCTCGCTATCGCACTTCGCATCTCGCATGACCCCTTCCTTTTTCTTTGTCGTTCTTCAACATCTCAGTGATTTTCCCTTTTCACCTCACCTTTACCTTTTTAACGCAAAAACGCTTGAAAATCATTAAAATTTGACTCTGGCCTTTGCTCCTCGATTCTCCCGGTGCCGTACTTCGTAAATAAGAAATAACATTTCTTATTTAATTCCCCTTAACACTTACCACTCATTTTTTCTGATTGCGATAATCGCTTCGTACCCCACCACATCGCAATTGCAAATCGCAATGTTTCCCTTTTTCCTTTAATACTTACCGCTCCCGTCTGCTGATTGTGATATTGTGATCATGCTCTGTCGCAGCTCCCACCGCCACGTCATCAAATTGTATCTAGAATATTTTACCTTTTCACAAATCTCACTTCGCATTTCCTCCCAACTACACTCCCGCTTCTCCTCCAACCTTGCGACATTGCGATATTGCAATATTGCATATCGCATTGCCAACCCTCCATCGCAATTCGTCCATTTCTCTTTCCAAAGCCTCCCACGCCAAATAATTTTTTCAATATTATGCGCTTTAATAAATTCCAAACACCTTTTTCACTCCTCTAAGCCTTGTTTCAAGCATTTAAGCCTTCCATGAGCACCTTTAGCCCTTTTTCCTCTGAACTGCAATCAACACTTTTTCAACTAGAATTAGATCATGAACAACTGCATGGTTAGAAGCATGGTAGATATATCATAGGATAAGTAGAGTGTGTTTATCCATTTGGGCAATGTTATCACTCAGATTGAACCTCAAGCTTAAAAAGGAAATTCTGAGGTAACCACAAACCACGCTTAGCCAAGTAGCTAGCCCTACTAGACGAGGAAAGGTCTCTCTCCATATAGATCACAACTAAAATGACTGAGGAAAGAAAATATTAGGCTAGGTATAGTAGCTCAGGGTTTTGATTTTGATTTTATAGGGTTGTTCTCAATTAGAAGGAGAAAAACAGTCAGGGCAAGGGAAATTATGCCAAAATTTGCAATGTGTTCTATGGGGCAAGGTAGGTACAGTGGTTTAGCACTTTAGGATTTTCAATGGGTGGGTTGATCAAGACAGGTGAGGGGCTAGAAAGAGCATGTTGCAATCATGGTTTCTTTCTAAACTGAAGAAATTTAACAGACTGTGAATGTTTATCCAAAAAATAGCATCTGAGAATGGATTCTTCTTATATAACTTACATACATTATGAAATTAAAAAAAACATTCTAACAACTGAGAAAAAAAGAAGAAACTAAAACTAAACACCATACCACATGGATCCGATAAAAATTTGCAAATTTGATTAATATTCCTGCTCAGAATTGATACAAAAGTGTGTCTCTTCAAAATCCAAGCATCCAACTGAGTCCAACCACTAAAAATGAGAAAGAGGAAGAAGATATAGACCTCAAAACAACTCATCCTAGCCTCAGGGGGTTGCATCCATGAGATGAGGATCAGTTTCCACCAAATGTTGAACAATAATCTAAAGACTAGGAAGACCCAACAACTTACCTCTAAAAGAGAGGAAACTGATTCATTTGACATCAACTGATGACTTACCTAATGTATCTACCTTAGATAAAAGTAAAAACATGAATTTTACATTCATATTGAAAATTTACATCAGTAAAATTACATTTCCCAAAGTGAAAAGTTGAACTGGAGAAGATTTGCTGAAGATTGTAAAAATTTGCAATTTTCTGGCAAACGCGTAGCGTCCAAGCAGGAAAAATAGCTTGTTTTGAAAGCTAGTTTGTAGTGCCTTCCCGGTTTCCAAATCAGCTCCATGATAGCTAATTGGAAATCTCTTTGAGTCTATTTTCTAGATATATCTTCATTTTTCAAAATGGTTTTGATTTTCCCTGTCAAAAATTCAATCTCCCAAGACTGGTAAACGCGCAACGACAAGGTCAAAAAGGAGGCAAAAACATGCTTTTTAGGTGGTATTTTGAATGTTTGAGGGACCAGTTCTCCTCCAAATATTCTGAAACTTGATAGGGTTTATGTACTCATCATTATAAACTTTATGGTGGTGGCCATTTGGCATTTGGAGGTCCCAAAAAAGAGCGCAGCATCCATGTCGTTGTGCCTTTAGCAAAATTTCTGAGTTGAAAATTATAAAAAATTGCAGAAATTAACATAGGTGCAAAAATGTGCCAAAATTATGAGGGTACTTGCTCATTGAGTGCTTGAGGCATGCAGTGACACCTCAAAAAGTATGTCTAGTTTCTCTTTCTCTCCTTGCTTGGTCAAACTTTCAATTTTGTCATTAGCTCTTTTGAGCTTGGCTAATGAAATTCTCTCTTTCGGTGCATGAAGTTTGACTCTTGCCCTAAACAAGTCATTGTCCTTGTTGGCCTTCTTAAGTAACCTCTCAAAATGTAGATTGGCTCTATCAAGCCATGGTTCTATGTTCTTGCTGATTTCTAGAGCAAGAAGTTCATTTGGTGTGAGTTGGTCTGTTAGCTCAAATTCCCTTTGTCTCTCTAGGGCTAGAGCTCTTTTCAGCCCTCTAGTCCTTGGTCTCTGCCTTGGAGGCTGATCCTCCTCACTAATAGTTATGTTCTCCTCTTCAAACATATTTAATTTGAAACCCTAGGGTGATCAATGAAATGGAGGGAATGTAAAATGAAAGGAAAATGTTATTGGTAATGGAGGGAATGGGAATGTCAATGGGAACCTAGGTTAGTGGAAACACTTGGATTTATAGGTATTGGGAATGGTATTTCTTTACGGAATAGGGATATGGGAAATATACATGGAAATGGGAAGGGAAATAGGAAAATTTTTATAGGAATGTGAGGGGAAGTGTATAACAGATTAGGGATTAGGTTTAAATAATAATTAGGGTTTCTTTCCTTAGAAATAATTTTGAATGACTATGAAGCAGAACAATACATCAATGAGATGATGGCTGGGCTACTTACTGATAAATGGAGCTTTGAAGAACCCTTTTGAAGAGATTTTGACATGAAATGATGGAGTGGAAAGTTGTGAGAATTTTTTTTGTTTTTTTGAGCAAACGCGCAGTGTCCAGAGCAAACACACAGCGACCCTCGCAAACACGCAACAACCCCTCTCAAACGCATAGCGTCCCTGAAACACCTTTTTGAAGACCACAATTGGAGGATTTTTGGTGTCCAAATTGGGCCCATTATAGCTCGTTGGAAATCTTATCATGTCTACTTTTCAAATATACCTTTTTCTGATTGGATTTTATTTGCCTTGTCAAAAGTTGATTTTTCCAAGACTGGTCAAAAAAATGCTGAATGAGGGTGCAGAAATGCAGAGTGCTGGTGTAGGAAAATTTTGAGGGCCTTCCTCAACTCCAAATTGAGCTCATGATAGTTCCTTGGAAATATTTCTCTGTATAGTTATCATTTGAATCATCAAGCAAGTCATTTGGACACTTCAGCTATGAGAAAACCTTATTTTCCCAAGGTCACTCCAGAAATGCAGCAAACCTCTTGTAGCACCTATATTTGTGACATTTCTCAAAAACCATGATACCTGTGTAAAAACTGAAGGAGGTTTTTCTTCGTTGTCCTATTATGGACAAAAAAATCTCTCGCTTGTTTCAAATTCATATTTTTTTAGTTGAAAACGTAGTTTGAAATCAAACTATCCCTATGAGTAGCAAATGGCTTGACTCTTGGAATGATTTCCTGGAAAACGATGGAGAAATGATGTTTATGAGTTTTGAATGACCTCCTACTTACTGATATGCCTACCTTATGCCTCCTCTGCTTAGATGTCTCTAATTCCATAGCAAACCCTAGCTCAATGGGAAATTAGGATTTGGTGCTTATGAACAATGATGACTTGGGCACCCTTCGGAAAAATGGTTAAGAAACGAAGTGAGGTCAATGAAAATTATGGAGATGAGGTGAAAGTAGAGTAAAATAAGGCGATATGGGTGGGATGAAAATATCAGTGCTAACATGCAACTCAATGAAATTTAGTTTAGTTTCTTTTCTTTCATTTCCTTTCTGTGATTTAGCTTAGTTTCCTTCCTGTCATTTCTTTTCAGAAATTTAATTTAGTTTCCTTTCTATCATTTCCTTTCGGAAAATTAGTTTAATTTCATTGAAGTGTGATATACTTCACTGAGAAAATTTAGAAATAGCACTCTTTCGTAAAGCAGGAGAGGATGACATGAACATAATGCATCTGTTGGGTATATAGCACTGTCACCTCAAATTTTGCACGAACCCTGTGTTAGTAAAGTAAAGTAGGGAAGCCCCTCGGAGTTGCAACACTCTTGGTGCAATACCAGGGCTCACCACCTATCAACATAAATTTAAACTTCTACAATCATGCTTAAACGGTATGATTGAAAAAACTAATCTAATGAGCAGTGGCATTTTGATTTGCAACACTTTCAGTATTATTATTTTTTGAGGCTTTTCTTTCTTTTCCTTTTTCCTCTTTTTTTTATATACCCTCTTTTATTTTCTTTTATTTTTATATATTTTTTTGGAAATCATTTGAATATTGAAAATAATAATCAATATGAAATTGCAACTTATGAAATACTCAATCACCTTGAGATCCTATAATTTATAGGACTCTAACACAATCATCAATAAGTAGACAGATAATGTGATTTTAACAAAGCATAAACAATACACCATTCAAATGCATAACATATTAAACTTCACCAAAACTATCCTTTCTATTATCTTCAGATCTGTCAATCAATACATCAATTATCCTTACAAAACCCTTTCACGCACACAGCCAGTAGATTTCACACACAGCCAGGACTAGGTCTCCACGCACATATCCAACAGGAGCCTCTTAACCCAACCCAACAACCCTTATAGACACATAAACTTATCAGAGCATCAATAAGTCATGACATAAAATTTTCTGAATACTTAGCTTAGACACGATATATCTATTTATATACACTTAGCACGCAGATACTATGGTCTCAAACCATGGTTTGAGGCCCACAGTTTACCCTTAAGCCCATTTACATCAAAATTGGGGACTTTGACCCACCCCAAAGCCCCTTGACTCCATTTGTGCAGCGTGCACATAAAAAATTATACAAAAATGTCTTCGAAACTTGTGCCTCAGGGGACCCCGCTCCAACACCCACCATAGATTAATTATGTGGCAACATGTTCCATGCCCACATCTACTGATGATCTAGTAGGTGATGTAGTGCACCATTTACTAGGGGCATTGGAGTTTGATATTTCCATTGGATCCTTTGATACCTTCTATAGTGTTGTTCTCCCATTCGATGATAACCTCTTGGAAGCCATGGCCTCTTGTAGGTCATGATCAATGTGTCATGAGCAGAGTTTATTTTATTGTGTCAATCTCATTAAAAAATGAAACAAGGTTCCCTGAGAAGAGTTCCCACTACTACATTTGGCGGAAATTCCAACACTTGGTTCCGACGCTTTTGACCAAATGTCGGAAATTTCCCCAAATTTTTTCCATCCCGCCCGAAACCGTCACTATACCGATGTTTATAGAAAAGTGTCGCAATACTGACACTTAGAACAGTGTTGAAATTGTGACGTTTAGAGGAAGACGTCGCAATTGCGACACTATGGCCCAAAGCGTCGCTATTGTGACGATTGCCTCCAAACGTCGCAAGTGCGACACAATGTCTAAGTGTCGCAATTGCGACGTTTGGAGGCCTTCGTCGCAATAGCGACGCCTTTTCCACCGTCGGTATAAAGACACTTATATGCGCGCTAAATAAAAATACAAAACTTATATGCGTGCTACATAAAAATGATTTTATTGTTTCATATCCGTCGCAATAGCTACATTAACGTCTGATATCACGTGCACATTCGCCCTCCGCTCTTGTAGAACAACATTCGCCCTCAGCATTCACCCTCAGCTCTTTCAGAGCAGCATTTTCCCTCAGCATTCACCCTCAGCTTTCGCCCTTAGCTCTTTCAGAATAGCATTCGCCCTCGGCTCTTGCAAAATGGTAAGTTCTTACTGCAGGCCCTTCCTCCTATAGTAGGGTTGACTTTATTTGGGTTTTTTTGGTCAATTCCATTGGATTGTGTTAGGCTGTAGGATTATCTCTAGATGTCAAGAATCAAGATTCAATACCTTCTATTATCTTCATCATCCAATACAAGATTTAAATTTTTCCCAAAGAAACGCTTATTAATTTGGCAGCCATTATTTCTCCCTGCTTTAAAAACCCTACATTTAAATGAAAACAAGCATTGCATTTCAACTACAAAAATCTATTAGTGTTCAAATGTACATGTGTGCTACATTAACGTCTAATATCACAAGCACATTCTCCCTCCGCTCTTGCAGAACAGCATTCGCCCTCAGCATTCGCCCTGAGCTCTTGCAGAACAACATTCACCCTCAGCATTCGCCCTGAGCTCTTGCAGAACAGCATTCGCCCTACATTCACCCTCAGCTCTTGCAGAATAGCATTAGCCCTGCATTCGCCCTCAACTCTTGCAGAACAGCATTCGCCCTCAGCTCTTGCAGAACATCATCTGCCCTCAGCTCTTGAAAAATGGTAAGTTCTTACTGCAGGCCCTTCCTCCTATAGTAGGGTTGACTATTTGGGTTTTTTTGGTCAATTCCATTAGATTGTGTTAGGCTGTAGGGTTATCTCTAGATGTCAAGAATCAAGATTCAATACCCTCTATTATCTTCATCACCCAATACAAGATTTAAATTTTTCCCAAAGAAACGCTTATTAATTTGCCAGCCATTATTTCTCCCTGCTTTAAAAACCCTACATTTAAATGAAAACAAGCATTGCATTTCAACTACAAAAATCTATTAGTGTTCAAATGTACATGTGTGCATCACTTGTGTAGGGTATTCCTTTTCCACTTTCACATTATTCAAGAATGTGTGCAGTATAGTTCATATTTTATGTGATTTAGATTATCTTGAAAAAGGAAAGGTAAATTATTTCCCATGGAAAAGAAGGTTTTCCCTTTTTACTACTGGAAATGGTACAACAAAGTTCCATTTCTACCCGAAACTCCTATGAAACAGGAACCAAATAAAGGCCATGTCCTCAATGGACATCATTTGGCTTTGAAAATGGCCATTCCACCGTGTTTTTTCTTATATTACATCACGATAGTTTCTTAGGTCATTTCTTGTTTCTTGAGATGAAAAACAACCAAAGAAATTGTGAAGATCCTTTCAAGAAATAAATGACCATTTATCAATCATATCTCAACTATTTTTTATTTTATTCAGTGGTTTCTTACTTTGAGAGAAATTTGACACTTTTATAAGGAATATAACATAAAAACACAAAATTGGAAGGAATTGATGAGGTATATGACCTTTAGTTTTTGTCAATTAAGAATTGATAATAAACGATGCATGTTATGTACTACAAACTAGATTCCTTCCTGGAGTTAGGACACAGAGTATTGAATCAAATTTGTAGTTTCTAACTTCTTGTATTGGTTCATCAATCTTGAAATTCAGACATTGCATGTCTTCATTGCTTCATGTTTGAATAATTTGCATCATATCATACAATAGGAAATTAGGAATTATGATTATTATTACTTTATGGATCCGTTAAGTTACTTTTAAGTTTGCATGGTTTAGTGTGAAATTATTCTAGTGTGCCCCTAGGCCCAGGTGAAGGAATGCCAAGGACTGAGAACCCTAGTTTTTAAATGGTATTGTTTCTTATACCCAAAAACCCCTCAACATCACTTCTTATTAGTTCTTAACAATAGTGTTGTAAACAATTTGAGAATTGATATAGCAAACTCTCGCACTTCTCAAGATAAAGTCCTAAAGCTAAAGTGTGATACCATGTGTAATTCAATAGCCCCATTGTCACCTCACCAACCTCTTTTCACTTCGGGCTAGCTCTCCTCCAACTCAAGGGGGGTTCTCCCTAGTAGATATTAGGGATCTAATGGCCCAACCAAACCAAGTCAAGAGCCCCCTAACTCTCTATGTTTACTACTATCAATCAAAATATTGAACAATAGGGTCAGACATGCATCCTGAAGATAAAATTGCCAGGGTATTTTTGGGTAATTTCAAAGGGAAATTCCCCAAACACATATAATCAAGGAATTATAACATGATTTCAAACATTAAATATCAACAAAATCGTTTAAAGGATATTGAAAGGAAAAAGGTGATGGAAGATAGAAAGTGCCTTACTTAAATGATCTAAGGATTTTTCAATAGTTGCTCCAAAAGCTTCACTTCAAGGCCCTTCAAGATCGTCTCCAACAATGCTATACCATCGGCTTCAACAATGTTGCTCCAAAAATGTCCTCAAGGTCTTCACAACAAGTTTACTAGAAGTTGCTCCAACAATATATTCAATAAGGTCTTCATTGTCAACTCATCTCTTGTTTGGGTGCCTTAATGTGCAATGACATGTTTCCAGGACTGAATTCAATGCAAGGCATATTTGAAACTCTAACTCTGTCTTCTGGTGTCTTATTAGAAATTATTTGAGTTTTCATTTTGTGTTTTCAAGTTAGATATTGTTTTCAAGTTTTTACATTTATAATTTTATTGCAATGTGGCAGACTGATCAGAGCAGTGCAGGAACAACCCCGAGACGGGATGATCGCGGAAAGAGGCCAGCGGAAGAACATTTAAAGTGCCAGCGTTTCTCTATCTTCAGGTATTTTAGTTATTTACATAATTCAAATAATATTAATTTTGTTCAAATATGCAGACACCTAGGCATGGTACGCCTGATGATTCCCTCTTTGAGGAAGAGCTTTCTTCATCCCTATCTCCAGTGTTCTTGTTGCGAAAAAAGGCACGAGATGCAAGGTCGGAATTTAATACTTTGATAATGACGCGCCTCAAACACACGAAGCAGGAAGAGGATAAAACAACTTATGAGCCAGCTAGAAACATATCGAGTAATAATAAAAATTCAAAAAGGATATTTTGTTGCATGAGATGGTGTGATAGTTTGATTTTTAATTTTTACATTGACTAAACTAACAAAAAGTTCTTTTGTATGTATCGTTTTTTGGCACTTGCTGAACCCGATGTTGGTGGTAGTGGGACACAAGGGCAAGAGATTTCCCAACAACGCTCTCGTACACCTTCTACTCCTTTAGGTGCCAGCCAAGAAACACACCCTGCCCAGCCAGAGACACCCGGCCAGTAGTTGACGTGTTGGCAATGATGAGGCTGATATGGCCAACTACATTATTGCGTTTCCTGGAGCTACACGTGTCAGCTCCACAGGGACCATTAATGGCACGTTGTTGGTGAACGATGAAGGTGTCCCTATAAAGCATGTACAACTCCTAGGTAAATTTTAATATTTTAACTATTTCATGTACTTTATCTAAAACATATTTATCATGATTTTTATTTTTAAATTAATGATAATATCTTATTTTTCTTTTGGTTTTATTCTGTGTAGGAAACAATGAGTTCTACAGGATTCTGGAAAGCCATGCGTTGGTAATTTTTGGCCCAACCATACGTACAGGGTGGAATTCCCAGAATTCCAACCTGAAAAAAGAACTTCTAGATTATCTAGAAGCCCTTTTTGGGGTCGGCACATTTGACAGAAAAGCGGTGGCTCAGGTAGCCGAAAAATATTTGAAATATACCAGGGACACCTATAGGACGCAATTGCAATTTAACCCTAGATATGAGCATCCTCTCGCAGTTTCAGAGAGTGAGTGGAGAGCACTCATCCATGACGGAAAAGAGAAAAGGGCAAAGAAAGAAGGAAAAATTCCAACTGGACCCGCAAGGTAAATTACAACTTTAATTCAATAGCTTTAATTTTCTCTATGTCTAAAATAAAAGTGTGCTACGTCATATCTGACTTTAATCTTTTGATGCTAGGTTGCCTGACACCTCAAAGGCAACCAAAGCTAGGATTGAAAAAAAGGGCCATCACAAGCTAGGCCAAGGCGGCTACTTGAAATTGGCCGCAAGAATTGTAATTTTTTTTTTTCTAAGTAAAACTAATTCTATTATGTATAAAAGTTACTGGTACAAAACTGCCATAGTGTCAGTTGTGAGAGCCTGACCACTGGGCTTGATAAACAAGCTATTCAAAGAGAGTCTGGACCGCCCTAAATGGGAAACCAGCCTTGAGTTCATACATGACAAAATAACATAGAAACAAGTACTAAAATTAACAATTAGCCTTTTCAGCTGAGCCTTGAGGCGAGAAAGCAAAAAATTGCTGCAGGAATTTAACAAAAAAACCTGGAGATTTTGACAGTCACTGTTCATGAGCCGAAGACAAAGGTTCCTCGACAATCCTGCATCCATAATCATTGTTGTTGTCGTCCTTTCCTGCATTGAGAGCATCTTCCATGCTGGAGTGTTCATCCTCCTTGCTCAGCACGTTCTGGGGGGGGAGATTGGAATTTGCAGGTAAAACCACCTCGCCAGGGAAGCTTGAGACCTGAGGAGGCAGGGGAGTGGCAGAACGGGCCGGAGCAGGATTGGGATCTCTTCACTAAGGGTTAAAGTGATAAAAGAAGTAAGAATGGGTCTATTCGAGGAGCATTCGAACTGAAGTTTAGCACGCTGGGAGGTTTTCCGAATGGTGGGACGAACAGTCTCATGAGAGACGGGAGGGAGAGCACTACTGGAAGGGATAGAAGCCGAGTGAGGGGAAGCTAGAGAAGCACCAACATTTTCCTGGAGGCGACCCCGCCCTCTTCCTCTGCCGCCTCGCATAGCTTGTGACTGAACATGCTCCTCATCGGCAGAGGAAGATCCTGAAGAAGAGCTGAGAGCAGGGCGGCAATAATTGGTAAGGCCCCTACTAATACCTCGCCAGCACCGCATTCTCTGGCGGAGTCGAGGCATGGAGACAGGGGCAGGGAGATGGAGACTAGAGCCAAATGGATGGACTGAGAACGAAGGAGCCCGAAGAGTGGAATTGACACCGCTGAGAATTGTCAATTGAGCCCGAACATGAGGGTCCAGGCCACCGCAATGATCAGCCCAAACACTGTGAAAAGGAATTGCGCTGCAGAGGGGACTGTGAGAGAAATGATACTCGGGAAGAGGCTCGAAGCATGCAAGTAAGGTACAGCGACGTCCAGTATGTGTTCTCTCACTGGAGTCTGCAAAACCAGGAGGACATTCACCGCGGAGGGGAGACGGAGATCTGCCACAGCAAGCACCAACATTCGAACTGTCCCAACTGAGCGCCATAACCAAGAGAACCACCATATGAAAATGAGTAGTGAGCCGATCAAGGGAATTAACTTCTGCTCAAGATGGCGAGTTATTGTGATCATAAATGATGGTACATGGAGCTATATGGGCTTCCCATGCGAGCTCCTTTGGGAGCTGCGCAGGGACCCATGTCCCATCAAACAACTCAGGCATCTGCATCCGGAAGCCGCAAGAATTGTAATTAAGTAGCTAAACATCTTATAATTAATTGTATCGCCTTCCAACTTTTTTGTAATCCTATCAAATATGATTAAAAATACACAATCATATGTAATGTAGGGTGATGACTTCGGAACAGAAACTACAGTGGAAGATAAAAATATTGCTTTCCATTTCGGCTATCAAGCCGTAGTTGAATGTCGCATAAGCTTGGGGCAGGTCCCAAGATCCAGAATGTCTGATAAGGTAAAACATTAACCTTTCAATATGTTTGTTTTCATCCATAAATTTAATGTATAACAACTTTGTTTAAATTAGGGGAGCAACACTACCGACAATGCAAATAACCCAGTTTTAGAGCCAAATGTAGATGATCCTCACGTGCAACCTAATCATTGTAGTAGGGACCAGGCCGACAATGCTACTATCAGTGATGGCCGTGACAGTAATTAATTTCCACTTATAATTTTTTCTAATTATACCTTGATGGTTGTCTTTATAACGTTTTTTTTTAAATGGCAAAGAATGTTTCCCTTGAGGATCTTACCACCAGAGAGGAAGACAGGGCAACAGTCCCAATGGCGACAACTAGTGCACCAGGTAAATAATCTCATAGCAATTTTTTTATTAATATTACCGAACTAGTTCAATGATATTTAAAAACTGACAATTAAAATTTAATATTATCTGTTTTTGTAGGCGATGCCCCGTCACTGGATGAGACCAGACATCATGACTATGCAACTAGGTCAGCGGTGACAACTAGTGCACCAGATAAATAATCTCATTGCAATTTTTTTAATTAATATTACCGAACTAGTTCAATGATATTTAAAAACTGACAATTAAAATTTAATATTATCTTTTTTTGTAGGCGATGCCCCGTCACTAGATGAGACCAGACATCGTGACAACGCAACTAGGTCAGCGGCAACAACTGGTGCACCAGGTAAATAATCTCATTGCAATTTTTTTTATTAATATTACCGAACTAGTTCAATGATATTTAAAAACTGACAATTAAAATTTAATATTATCTGTTTTTGTAGGCGATGCCCCGTCACTGGATGAGACAAGACATCGTGACTACGCAACTAGGTCAGCGGCGACAACTGGTGCACCAGGTAAATAATCTCATTGCAATTTTTTTTATTAATATTACCGAACTAGTTCAATGATATTTAAAAACTCACAATTAAAATTTAATATTATCTGTTTTTGTAGGCGATGCCCCGTCACTGGATGAGACCAGACATCGTGACAACGCAACTAGGTCAGCGGCGACAACTGGTGCACCAGGTAAATAATCTCATTGCAATTTTTTTTATTAATATTACCGAACTAGTTCAATGATATTTAAAAACCGACAATTAAAATTTAATATTATTTGTTTTTGTAGGCGATGCCCCGTCACTGGATGAGACCAGACATCGTGATGACTACGCAACTAGGTCAGTAGTGCGGGTCGAAAGGCACGAAACAGGAGCAGAGCATGATGATATTGATGATGTAATTAGGAGCTTTAAAAATAGGAAGAAGAAAAATAAAATTCGATAATGTAAAATATTGTATTATTATAAGACAAACGTTACCATACTTGGAACGTTTCTTACGTTATATAAAAAACTCATTTATCATATTATTTTTATGTCAAGCATTAATTGCAATGTTTCCTTGCGTACTTTTTGTTGAATTGTTTTTTATTAGTTATTGAATATTTTTTTTTATGCTCATGAAAGTAAAAAATGAAACATAGATTGGGTATTGGGGAATTGAGAGTGATGTGAGGGGGGGGGGAGGCGCCATAAGAGCTTCCACCTTCACATGGTTGGCCCTGTTTAGTAGAGAATAATTTATTGGAGTGATTTAATCTTGGAGCAAACCTCCCTCGATCCAGTGTAGCAACAAAAAAGTCACTGTTGACTTAGTTGCTACTCTTTTAGATCGTGGGAGGCTTGTTCCAAGTTCATGTGACTCCAATAAATTGTTCTTGAAACGAAGAGGAGCTTATTCAGGTATGTTTTGACATTTTCAACACATGTTCTAACATTATCATAAGAATGCATCTTAGAGTAAAAAATACTACATCAATTACTTGTATTTATTGTATAGATAATGATGGATTTTGATTGACTTGGAAGTGCAGGTACAAATCCTCTTGCATCATGAGAAATAAAACTTGTCAACCAGGGTCATGTCCAGGATATTTTTGCTTGTGCGCTTGACCAGGTTCGTAATGTCACATTTTGTAAGTTCCTTTACAGTTCATAATTTAATATTAAAGTAATGCATAAAGCTTTTCACAACAATAAAAGGAAAGGGTTATGGCTGAGTCAAATTTTATTGTTATTGATAGTGTAATGAAATGTATCTCAATGCTATGGTTTTGGCCTTTTTATTGCTTGAATTAGAGGACCCAGTTGAAAATATTGGAGCCAAGTAGGCTGGTTTTCCTTTTTGTTGATGGTTTGGTGTATCTAATTGAATTGGTTACCTAAGGTATTTTTGGTTGCAAACTCCTTTTCATTTTTCATACAGTATTGGCCTTGTGGAATACATTTGATTGTGTGGTCTTGTTAGATCTACAACATTTGTAGTTTTTTAGTCTTATGGCTGAGGTGCACTTTTATTATGGAAATAGTTGATGCAATATTGTCATTTAATCCTTACTGCAGGGTAGCATGTTGAGAAGTTTCTTGTGAAACATTTGGTATTCAAAATGACACTTGATCATATACAACATCATGCACTTGACTTCAAAATTAATATTCAAAGTGTGCCAGACAATTCTTGCAAAATTTCAAATATTTATGTTGTTTTAAACCATTATCTTTTTTCATGTATTGGATGCTGAAAATGAGAAAAAGACTTTGGTATGAAACCAACTGGTGAATAATTTCCAACAAAACAACCACTTCCAAGACATGATTTAGAAGT
The DNA here is from genome assembly GCA_034641835.2 of Pinus albicaulis. Classification (NCBI taxonomy): domain Eukaryota; kingdom Viridiplantae; phylum Streptophyta; class Pinopsida; order Pinales; family Pinaceae; genus Pinus; species Pinus albicaulis. Next base: position 464,872,245 of record CM076580.1, on the reverse strand, counting down.
AGAACATATGTACTTATGAAGCATAGAAATATATCCTTGATGCATTGTCAATGTTTGGCTGGGGTTATTTTTGGAGAAAATAACTCCTTATTCCTAGAATAGTGATCTTCAATACAAGTAAATGCCAGAGAAGAGAGATCATCGTGTGACGCAACAAAACTAAAATTGGACCCCTAAGGAGAGCTGGTGTGTCTACAATCGCTCTGTCAGCATTTTCCCTTGGTTTACCCCGTTCTTTTCCTCCAGCCTGAGTCTTAATTGACTTCTTATTTCTTCGGGTTTATTTATAAAATTCGTAGAATTTGATAAATAAATATTATCCACAATGGTTGGACTTTAATTTATATTCCCGACTTTATATTATCTCCAAGCCTTATAACCAATGTTTTACTTTCAACACTTTGTATTTATACTCCACGTTTCTTTTTAAATAAATAACTTGTAATGAAATTTCGGCTCTATATTTCACCACCCATCCTTACAATAATCACGCTCCAAACTTATGCTAATTATCTGCCAATCGTTTAATTAAACAATTTCATTATACTCCGACCCCACCTATATATATCAATAACCAATCAAACACTCGTATCGTACCTGGATATCCTCCGCACACCTTAGTTAACCTCCGGGCAAGTTCAACGTGCGACCACCGTCCGATGGCCCTTCTCCAAATCAACGACTCTTGGCAATTTCGCTCGGCTTCCAACGTCGAGCTTTAACGTGCGATGGCGTGGGTTAAACGGTTGTTTTCCGGGGTCACTTTGCCACGTGTCGCATTCCCTATGGAATCGCTCGCGAATAGGAAATACCGCCTACTCCGCAAAAGCGGTGCGATATGGGCAACCCGCTTTTGTGATTCCGCTCGTGGTTTTGGTACAGGGCTTGACCACAGGTGCAAGTCTGGTTCCGCTATCCTTTTTTTTGTTAACTCATGTCCAATCCTCGGGTCAGGTTCCGAAAGCACAACAATCTTGTCTCTTTATTAAGCGGGATTTTTATATTTGAACAGTGTTCACGACCCCGGTTCTCTACACAGACCTCGCCTTCAGGTGGGGTGAGTTCACAGGGTTATCCAACAATTTATGGGAATTCAAAGACAGAAGAATGGAATTATCAGTACCAAATCACCTCACAATTAAAGAATTCTTCACAATTATCAGTTCGAGATAATTCAATGGCAACTAAGCTTGGAAATCATTTAACTGGAAACAATTGTTCACACACAGAGGTTTATTGCAGAAATCCCCTCTCTACTCTCCTCTTCCCTCTCTACTTTTATTCATCCGAGGAATTACAATTTATATACATAACATATGGCTCTTTGGTTCCTCTAAGAGGACCGTTCTAGAAATCAAAAGGTCTAATTATAATAATTCAACTAACTGAAACTGTTCGACTCCTACAACTCTAACTAGTCTAAGTAATACAGTCAGCTGAGGTATTGACACCTAGCTGTTACAACTCAAATGTTTTCGAACCCTCCTAGCCACAACATGTGGAAAAAACCTCCTACATTGCTGGCTAGTGCCTAATGCCCCCGCATCATCGTGTGACATAAACCTATTAACAAAAGTGAACAGGGAATGATTATTAATTATGGCATACTAAGTTGTCAGTGATTTTGACTATTTGTCTTTAACATGTAAAAATGTTAAATTCCAAACTTACATCATCATGGTTTGGCATCATGAGCTTGACTAATTGTCCACCATGCTCATAATTTCATGGTTGTATTCATATATATAAACAACGTTTCAAATAATAATAATAAATTTCTATAAGAAAAAACCAGACCTCCATGTTGCTGCTCCTTGTGAGACAAAGTCAAAATTGCATTACACAATCTGACACATAAGAATCTCCTATATCCCGGTGGTATGTATCCAAACTCTTATAATAGTGTCTTCAAGACTTATGTTGACATTGTCAATGAGATATTTAAGCAATGAAAGATGGAGCCTTCTTCATTGTTGTATATGTAACAGTCTTTTATTAATATAAAGATTGATGGTTTTGTCTTTCTGAAAATGAAATGTAAAAATAATTTATTGTGGTAAATTGAAAAGTTTTTTTTTGAAAGCTTTTCATTATGGAAGGGCAACATAGATATATGCCCTTCTAATTGAAATTCGGACCTGCCCTTCAAATTTGATCACTGTGTGGGACCTTAACAAACAATAAAACTATTCCACCGCGCGTTATATAAAACATATAACAAAACCTTTGTCAAAACTTCAAACAAACCCTTTAGCTGTGGGTATTTCATCATGAATTGATCATTTTACCATGTACCTTCTTCTAGAGGAATATTCTTCCACTTGATTAGGTACTTTATAATGGTTATATGTCAAAGAGATACAAAATGTTTATCTATAACTTTTTGTGGTTCAAGAATTGACTTTCATTCTTCATCTAATTTTGGAAGTTCTATTTACATTGGCATATTTTTTCCCAAAACCTTTTTTAGGCAAGATACATGAAAAACCTTATGAATGCAAGAAGAAGGAAAATATAAATTCTATACCACTTGTTCAATCCTATGAATAATTATTTAGGGCCATAACAGTTTTGCAGTGTGGAAAAAGTCGGCAAAAAGTCCCGACTTTTTGAAAAAATCCCGAATTTTTCCCGGAGCCGACTTTATTAGCTGAATTTTTGCCGACTTTTTCATCCCTGAAAAATTCGCGATTTTATCCTCAAAGTCCCGACTTTTTGCCAACTTTTTCAAAAAACTCCCGACTTTATCGAGTATTTCAACTTTTGGACCCTAGCCGATTTAATCCCGACTTCGACTTTTTCCACATTGCATTTTTGAGCTAATTCTTTATTCTTCTTTTTCTTGAATGAAGATTGCTTATAATGCTATAATATAAAAAATACCCAATTACCCTCCTCAAATTATCTTTCACTTCAATTTTGTTCCCCTTGTTGTTTTATCATGTTTCATGTCATTTGAAGGTTTTCCATAATAATTTTCAAAGTTTCTTTAGTATTTTCCATATGTGACTCTGTTTCCTATACTTTGGACTTATCTTGCAAAAAGTATGAGATACTAGGAGTTGGATATCCATAAAAGGCCTTAAATGGGGAAATTTTAGTAGATGTGTGATAGGTAGTATGATAGTATCATATTACCATTATTCCTTAAGGAACCCACTTCATCCATTAAGATTGCTTTTCTAAAGAGTAACATTGTAGATAACCTTAAAAACATTTGTTAACTATTTTTGTTTGACCATTTGATTGTGTTTGATATGTAGAACTCATGGCAGCTAGTGTTTCTCCACTCATATTAAATAATTATTTCAAAATTTTCTTGTTACTATTAATTTAGGAAAACCATGAAGACTATGAATTTCTTTCACGGACACTTTTGCCACTTGGCTTGTTGTTTATGTACTTTGAGCTCTACAAAAAAAATCTACAAAATTTGTCTATATAAATGACCACAAAAATGTAATACTTACCTTTATATTTCAGTAACCCTGTAATAAAGTTTATTGATATATCTTCTAGTCTTTGAATATGTATGTGGAATGGTTGAAGTAACCCTAGAGATTTTACTATCTCTCTTTTATTTATTATGCAAACCTGACCTTCTCTTACAAAATTTTGAATATCTTTCTCCATTCCTTCCAAAAATATATTTTTTGATCCTTTGAGATGTTTTAAGGAACCCTGCGTCCTACCATCAGAGAGACATGGGACTCCCTTAATATTTGTTTATTCAAATATGCTTGCGTGCATAAAAATATTCTACATTTGCACCAAAGTATATCTCTTTCACTCCCAATGCTCCATAGAGTTCATCCCATCCTTTATAAATTTTAGTTTTTGTTTAGTACTATTGTCATTTTTCCATTATGGCAAGCTTCTTCTAGCCACCTAGGAATAGAAAATGTAATTGGATATAAATCTGAGGCCTCTTCTATTTTAGAAAGAGCATCATGTACTAAATTTTCCTTACCCTTTTTGCAGATTATCTCAAAATTAAAACTTTGCATTTTTTCTCCTCATTTTTGTTAATCTTCCAATGAAATCCATAGCTTAAAAAAATACTTTATGCTATCATGGTATATCTTGACTTTAAAGTACCTCCCAATGATATACTATCCCCATTTTTTATTGCATGTAATATTGTTTCCATTTATTTTTCATACATAGATTTCACCAAATATTTTCTTTGAATTCCTTGCTTTTAAAAGCCAATGATATCCCTTATTGTGTTAATGTTACGTAAATTCCTTGTCCTAGTGCCTCACACTCTACTATGAATTTTTTACCAAAAGTAGGTGCAACCGATGTCGGTGTAGAAGACATGGCATCCATTAAAAGAGAGAATGCCAAAGTAGCCTCATCATTCCATATAAATGATATTTTCTTCAAGAGATATGTGAGTGGACTTGAAATGCATGCATAATTCTTAACAAATGATCAATAATATCATGTAAGTCTAAAAAATCTTCTAAGAACATTGATTTTCTTAGGAATAGGTCATTTTGTAATATCTTGCATCTTTTGAGGCTCCAACTTCACTCCTTCCTTTAAAACAATATGAACCAAATACTCGAATTCTTATTTCCCAAAAGCACATTTGGATATTTTTACATAAAAATGATTGTTCTCAATCATTTATATAACTTTTCCACATGTTTACTAGTGTGGTATTCCCATGATTTATTATAAATATGTGTATTATCAAAGAAAACCAACACAAATTTTATAAGATGAGATCAAACAAAATTGTTCTTAAGTCGAGCCCACCGGACTTCAAACGGTGATAAACCATAATTCAAACCAAATTCGCGTTCCAAAATAGCCTGCTGACGTCGGCCAATTTTGTGACGCGAAAACCAAATGAATTCCGCCCTAATCTTTTTCGAGTCTGAAGTTGGCTGGCGTACGGAGGGAGAGTTGTGACGCGAATTTCTTATCAAATTCGCCCTAATCTTTTTCGGGTCCGGATTTCCACTGCGCAGGCGGCCCAAACAAATATCCGCTCCTATCCCTCTGTGACAAAACCATCGTACATGCTGACGTCATCAATCAAAACCCGCCACCCTTTTGACTTTGTAAATAAAACAAATTGCGTCTGCGTCATTTTCATTGTTCCATGCGCTAGCCAGTCTTCCATGCAACAAAATTCAAAAACCAACTGTTAACGCTTGCTGACCATTACCTTGCTGAAGAGAATTGAAGCCGAGTATTTCAGGGTTCTTCTGTCATAACCAGCGCCTGTTTAAACATGTTTCATTTCCCGTAAACAGGTATTTATTCCAATTCCCCGCTAAACTCTGTAAAAAATCCTGGTTTTAGTTTTAATTCTGCACTAAGGTCTGAAAAGAAGTTCAGTTTGGTCTTTTTCGTTCCCAGAACTGCAATTATATTCCCAAAATTGGTAATTGTGCCCCTTTTCCACAAAAACCCCGAAATTCCATTTTTGAATCCACAAGACCCAGAAATGGAAGTTCCTGTAGCTCTGAATGTCATGCCCATCAATGCCCCTCACAAGGACTTGGATTATTTGCCTTTAGCTGATATGGATTTTCAAATTAAGGACTTGCTTCTCAGTGAGAATCCTCTTCGAATATTTTGCCGCTGCAGAGACAATTATTTGAATGGTTCTGACATCTTTGGACTTTGGGAATCAAATCTTCCTATGTACCTTCTCCCCTCAGTCCATATTTTTCCCGAGTTAATCCATTATTGCTACGCAAATTATGATCCCAACCAACGAGCAGTTTTATCCCCAAGTCAAAATGTCATTTTCCCAATAACTGCTCAGTCCATAAATGAAATGCTACAATTCCAACTTGGTCAAGCTCTCACTCCCCTGTCCATGGCTGAATTACTTGAGAAATCTACTAATTTATCCCATGAAGAGTTAAACCGCCTATGTCAAACCTTCATGTTACCAGAGCATCAGCCTAAAAACCCTCCCCCTTATGGTTATACTTTCTTTACTGATGAGGGTAGACTTATTTTAAACATGATATCTTCCATAATGGGCTTCAATACTAGTGAGTATGTTGATCACTTAACCCTAGTATTGTTATCCATTTTTACCCCTGGACAGCCTCCTGCTGTCAAGTACGATTTTGCATCTTATATTGATGACAAAATCCATGATCAGTTCATGAGATTTGAGAATGAGAGAGTATTTAAGTATTCTTCTATCATATATCATCTCATGATTTACTTTCAGTCAGAAAATTTCCCTTTTTATGTTAAGAAACTTGATGCCAAAGGGAATCATAGGTCAGTCATCTTTTGGTCTACCATTACTCACAATTCCTCTAATTCTCCTTATTCCTATAATGAGTTTGTCGACCTTTTTTTTCATCCTGCAACTACCTTGTTGACAGGAGTCTCTCCTCCTAGAATTAACAATGAAATCAAGAAAATCCTTCAGCTCTCAAAGCAGTACAAGATAGGTGACTGGTACCTATATCAAAACGACACATAGATCAGGATATATGGATGTGAATTATGCCCATTCAAACTGCCCAAGTATGTCCCAATGAGACTCTTTGCATTAGCGTATTTCAGGCAGATGAATAATTCAGATATAATTCATTTTTTCAATGCAAATAAAAAGGCTCAACTCAGGATCAAGAGCCAATTAGGTCCCTTCATTTGTAACTCTAGGGAAGCTGGAAAGGAATCCGAAAGGATTTTAGAAGACTATCTCAGACTACAAAAGAGTTTCTACTGGGTGCCTTATGATCCAAACAACTTTATCTGTGATAGAAGAATGAAAAATAAATTGTCACCATACATCCATCAAAGAATCCCAGAAATAGAACAATATGCTAATATGGATGAATGGACAAAAGGGACATTGGTTGAAAAAGATAGTGAGCAGGTCAATGTTGAAAATGTAATGAAAGATCTTGAAAAGATACTTGACCTAGAATCTTTTGGACAGGTGCAGGGATCTTCTTCAGCCAGGACTTTACAACAAAATTGGCAGGAGATTAGTACAGTAGCAGTAGAATCTAAAGGAAAAGAAAAGGAGCCTGATATACAAATAATTGAAAAATTCATAATGACAGAGCAACCAGAGACTTCTAAAGAACAAGGTCAAGGACAAATTCCTCCTACTCAGATCAGTGAGCCAAAAATTTCTATTTTACAAACTCCTCTAAATATAGAAAAGGGAAAAAAGAGACAGGCTGAAACAACTACTCCTATTGGTGGCTCTTCTGAACAGCAAGATGTTAAAAGGCAGAAATTAACTCCCCTTCCAGAAGATGAATCATTCCAGGAAATCCCTGACAGCCAGGGAAGAGAAGACAGTCAACAAACAGGTACAGGTAGTGGGACATCCACTAATTTTCAAAAACAGGAAATACAGAGGCAACAAAGTGTAGAAATATCTTCTTTCAAACCTCCAGTAAAAACTACTTGGGACATCAAAAGAACATTCATCAATATAAAGGCCAGGAACGATCCACTTAGACTTCAATTGTACAACCAATTTTTGAAGATGGCTCCGAAAAATCAAGAAAGATTGATGTCAGCTTATGACATCCAACAGGGTAAGATTTTAATGAGCCATTTGAAGCCCAAGGTGCAGCAGCCTCAGACAGCTGCAGATTACGTTAGGACTAATTTTGAAGTCTTAGCAAAGGATATCCATCCTTTAGATCAAATTGAGCTACACAAGAAAACAGATGAGATGATTTATTCTACTTTGAAGAATAAATCAATGATGACCCATAAGTTGCAGGATTCTTTGGATAATAATAATACACAGTTGCAGCTTGAAAAAGCCTCCTCCCAGGCTAAGGATAATAGAATCAAAACTTTAGAGGAAATAATCATTGGTTTGGGTCATAATCCTAAATATGTGAAAGGTATTGAAGCTTTGATCAAGAGAAAAGATGATGATATTGCAGCTCTGAGAAAACAATTAAAGTTACCGGCCTCAAGACATCCACAGACTGCAGAAATCATCAAACAAAATTCCGAGGAAGAACTAATGGATTTTCTCTTAAAATTGAATGAGCAACTTACTGCAACTAAAAAAGAGCTTGAGAATGCATTAAAAGATAAGCAGGCAAATATTCTAGTATCTACAGCAGGAGTAGTGACAGGTACAGTAACAACAGGTCAGCCAGCAGAATTGTCACAGAGCAACACTGCAAATTTGAACACTGATGAATTAAAAAATTCAATGGAAGATATGAAACTTCAGGCCATAGAGCTTCACAAAACAAAGGAACAATTGGCCACTCTAGAACATAAATATGATCTTTCAAAAATGAGTATTGCTGATAAAACAAGAGAAGTGAACAAATTAGAAAAAACAGTCAAAGCATTGGAAAAGGATCTCACATTGGAGAAACCTTTAAAAGAAATAAATGATATTCTTTGGGATAATATCATTCAATCAATAAAGGATGTTTGGTCCTCAATTCAAATAATGGATGAACAAAATAACTTAGTTAAATTGGCTCTAGATGAGATTGAGAGATCAAGACAAGAGTTGGGAAATATGCCAGAAGAGGCCAATAGACTTATACATTTTTTGAATACTCAGACTAAGAATCAACTTGCAGAAATTGGTATTCAGGACAGGACCGGAACAATTCTGGAAATAAAGAGATTTTTTACTAAAAGAACTCTGGTACAGAATTTAGAACAAAGGTGCTCAGATATGCAAGAATAAATCATTGCCTTCAGAGAAAGATTGAATATTTTGTTAAATAGAGGATTGCCCAGTCCTATAGTTGCAGAAGATAAGCTAATGGACCTTGATAGTTATGTTGAAAAATTGGACAAATATGCTGATAATCAAGCTAGTTCTTCAACCAGTTCATCAACAGCAGCATTGCCTACAGGGAAAAACCTTCATGACAGATTGGAGAATTTATTTTATCTTGAGCATGAAGTAAATCATTTGTTCCCAAATCAGCTTGATTTCTTCAGATATACTGAGGCTGATGAAACACTACGAAATTTGCAAAGGACCAGAGTGCCAGAAGTTCAATGGTGGGAAGAAATGATGGAACTTTTGTAAAAAATTATCCTTACATAAATTTTTTCCTATTTACCACAGTATATCATGATAAAAAGGATAAAAGGATGAACAAAGGTCAAAGAGTATCAGTGAAACGAAATAATCAACATAGAATTACTAAAGAGGACAGCAGCAAGCCAAGATATAGGGCCTACCTCCAGCACATTCTTAAAAGAAGGAAACAGCACAACATCAGTTATCATTTTTCTTATCTACGAGACCATCTGTCTCTATATTGTTGTAAAATACTTATTATTTATCCTAGATAATATCTCAATTTGTTATGAGATATTTTGTATGATTTTTTGTATAAATACTCCATCAATTGGAGTAGTAAGTGTGGATTCATATACTTTGCAGTAACATTGACTTTTTTGGAATAAAGTGTTGTTGGAGAAATTTCTTTGTGGCTTGTTGGATGATGAATTGATGCTAGAGACTTTTTACAGGATTCATGTGTCTGTAAAACAGCGTTTTTCATGGACTGTTTTACTTCATATAATATATTCAAAACATCGTTTTTTCTCTTGTGAAAAAAAAAATGATTAATGTTTATCGCTTTGCCTTCAAAACTAGCGATGTTGGTCTATGTTGTTGGTTTATTGATATGGTCTGATGGTCTTTTTATATTTTTGACATATCACACTCCTCACATGATTAGCGTTTTTCTCTATTCAAGGATTTTGGGTACTTTAATTTATATTTGGAACAATGGACGTCGGTACTCTATCTATTGCTTTACTATTCTACATACTGCTATTTCACTTTCTTATAGATGCCTCGGGCATATTTGGATGCTTTCTCAGATTGTCGATAATCTCCATGTGGACCGTTACTGGGTTTTATATCAAGTCCCCGTATGTGACATGGGGTATTTTTCTATCACTGTCTGGGGTGGGACTTCCACTTTTCTGGATGGATATTTGGGTTCCAATCTTCAGATGTGAAAATGTAATGACTTCATGGACCGTTTTACTTCATATAATATATTCAAAACAACGTTTTTTCTCTTGTGAAAAAAAAATGATTAATGTTTATCACTCTGCCTTCAAAACTAGCGATGCTGGTCTATGTTGCCGGTTTATTGATATGGTCTGATGGTCTTTTTATATTTTGGACATATCACACTCCTCACATGATTAGCGTTTTTCTCTGTTCAAGGATTTTGGGTACTTTAATTTGTATTTGGAACAATGGACGTTGGTACTCTATCTGTTGCTTTACTATTCTACATACTGCTATTTCACTTTCTTGTAGATGCCTCGGGCATATTTGGATGCTTTCTCAGATTGTCGATAATCTCCATGTGGACCGTTACTGGGTTTTATATCAAGTCCCTGTATGTGACATGGGGCATTTTTCTATCACTGTCTGGGGTGGGACTTCCACTTTTCTGGATGGATATTTGGGTTCCAATCTTCAGATGTGAAAATGTAATGACTTCATGGACTGTTTTACTTCATATAATATATTCAAAACAGTGTTTTTCCTCTTTTAAAGTTTCATTTTTTTTTTTAAAATTGAACCTGTCGTCACTATACCGATGCCTTGTAAGTGTCGGAATTGCGACAGATTAGAAACGTCGGAAGAGTGACAGTATAAAAACGTCAGACCACATTTCGTCAGAATTGCGACAGTTTACAAACGTCGGAAGAGCGACGTCCAAAACGTCGGACCACATTTCGTCGAAATTGTGGCAGTTTACAACTGTCGGAAGAGCGACGTCCAAAACGTCATACCACACTGCGTCGGAATTGCGACAGTTTACAAATGTCGGAAGAGCGACGTTCAAAACGTCGGACCACATTTCTTCGTAATTGTGAGAGTTTATAGACGTCGGAAGAGCGACATTCAAAACGTCGGACCACATTTCGTCAGAAGTGCGACAGTTTACAAAGGTCAGAAGTGCGACGGATTGGGAAACGTCGGAAGAGTGACGCTTGTTTGGAAGCGACGGAAAAAGTGTCGATAGTGTGACACTTTTTAATTGCGTCAGAACTGCGATGGTATGGTAAACCACGTTTTTCCCGCCCTCGATTTGTCGCTCTTGCGACGACTATCTGTCGGAATAGCGACGAATTGGCCGTCGGAATTTCCGCAAAATTTTCTAGTGTCCTTTTCTCGTGTAAAGCTTGTTAAAAATGAAACAATGTATCATGGACGTGGTTCTCTTCCTATTTCAAGCTCATTAAAAAATGAAACAAGTTGCCTTCCAATTCGACTCTTGGATTAGATCTCATAAATTCCCAATTGAGTCTTTCACTTGATCTTGTAAATGAACTTTCATTCCATCCACCAATTAGTAACCTGTAGTCTACTTATGTGACAAAAATGAAGCTTGGGGGGCATGTAACTTGAATTGAGTCATTATGATGGGTGCATGCAAGCTTATTTCAAGCATAGTTTTCCTTTGTTTCAATATTATGTAAAAATGAAACCAATTTCAAGAATAGTTTCCCATGTTTGAAGCTTGTGTAAAAATGAAACCATTCTCATCCTATCATGTGTAAATGCCATTTTTTTCAACAATTTTTTTCCATATGAGCCATGTTTTTCTCATTCGATCGACACCATTTTCCTGGCCGATCATACGCTTTGAATTGGTTTTTTTACCCTTGCTAGAGGAACAACTACGACGAGTGGTATTATTAGCTAGCCTCTTAACCTCTACGCATTTTGAGAAGTTCCATCATGACCAGAACCTATTGCTACCCTTTATACTACTTTTTCCTCTAGGAGTCCTTTTTCAAACTCCCAAAATATTAAAATATTGCCAAGAAATTTTATTTTCAAACTCGTTAAAGTAAAAGAAAAGACATCTACTCAATATAAGTTTAATATTTTTTGGACTGAGATAGAATATTTACGAAAAATGAATACCTTAGTTGATGATGGATAATAGGTTCTATTGGGTATCATTTTCTTCCTTTTTGGACTCAAGGGACTATTTACGAAAAGGAAACTTTGGAGTTTTATCTTTTGCCTCTTTTTCAAACTCTATAAACATGAAAAAGTTGTCAATTTTTTACCTTCACTGGACTCATAAAAACATCAAACAACGATGGAATCATCGATCTTAACAAGACCAAACCACTCCTTCTAAAATTTCGTTAAATATACTTAGATGGATTCATTTGAAGGATGAACTTATAGATCAACCATAATATATCCTCCTCAATATTGTTAAAAAATAAAGATGTACTAACCAGAAATGGTTTGGGAAATTGGAAAAACAGGGTACTCCAATTGTTTATGGCAGGGATTCACTCTTAAATATGACACTCTTCCACCTCATCTCCATGGCTGTTAGGTTGGGAAATCTGATTTTCTTTTGGTTCATCACATCATGTTGAAGCCTTTGCTTTTGGTTTTGGGTCAATGTTGCTAACCCCATTCAGTTTCAATGATGTGTTCAAGAAAATTGATTTAGTAGATATCTACTACGATAATATTAAGCCTTCATTCCATTACTGTTGTTCCTGAACCAATTCTACATCAACATCATTCTGTGTCAAATCATGATACATGTTTCATTTCGTTGATGGGGGATACATCAAGTCCCTCCTATGACGGGTCGCTTCCTGTCGACTCATTATCCAGGAAGTTGACTTACAAACTCCCTTCATTACCTTGGGGCTTGCATACATCAATGGAAATTTTCCTCGCTCTCGAAGAAAAGTTTTCTTCATTGGCCTTCAACCGAAAAATTATGTGTGGCATTCAACTTCAACTCATTCATTCACACCATACAGATTGTACTATTGTACCTTGAGATCCATTAACATCATTGATGGTTTCTCTCATGTCATTTAACGACTTACATTATTGGCCAGTAATAATATGGTTTCTACCATGTTCAACCTCAACTCATTAATTCACATGGCTAGACTTGTACATTGGATGATCGAGTGAACGAGATAGAAGACCCCAGATCTAGTTTCATCCATCCGGGCTACAAACTCATGATTCATATAGGATTCATTCTACATGTAATGTTAGCTTATGTGATGAGTATGGTTATGCATCCCTAAATAAATATTTCATGATGTAAATGTGTTGTAAAAGATGATGATCTCGACTAGTTGTTTTTTACCCATACTTGTCATAAAGTAAAGCTCTTCAATAATCATCCATTGTTTCTGACTTTGTGCTTTAGGGGGGAATATGTTATAGGCCATTTTGTCACATCTAGTTAATAGGCCTAAAAATTGGATCAATCAATTTCCATGAACACCTTGTCATCATACCTACACAAAGCCCTAAGAATAACTCTCCCAAATCCCTTAGTATTTGGGCTTAACTGCTTCATTTCCATGCTTTTAAGGCCCAACACACAATTTCCCTTTAGGAACTTGAGTTCAGTGCAAGTTTCTCCATTATGCACCTGCAATGATCATTAGCAGGTTGTCCCTTGCCGAGCTTCTTTGATTCTATAAATTTGAGAAAAATAAAAAGAATCCTGAAGCTTCCTCTTCTAGAAGCTTCCACGAGTTGTTACAACCATTTATCTTGGATAATAACTTTGAATCCTCTCTAATCCTACCTTGGAGATTTCATCTCTTATCCCTTGAGCTCATCCTCCCATCAAGAGTGGATCTCAAGCCTAGATTGGTAAATGGATAAGAATTCCTAAACTACCATTTATCAAGCGTTCAGTTTTATGCTCAAAAATAAAATTCCTCGGAATGGCTCAAAACTTGAACAGTCGAGTAGTACTCGTCGTTTTGAATCTGGTGCACTTCCTTTTGCAAAAAATGGACTCTGTATGTTCCCAGAAATGAGTTTTGTTTTCTTTGAAAAATAGGAAAAATTTAAATAAAAAAAAGGGCAGGCATGTGCCCAATTAGCAGTACGTACTGTTGACATGGCATGCTAACTGGGCAGGGTCGATTTTGGAATTTTCCTTCGGCCAATGATGAACTTCCAAGTGGTAGCATGGTATTGGCTAAGAAATTTGGGTTACGTGATAATTTTTTATTGGTTTGAAATTGGTCCAATTGGGTGAGGACATATGGTGCAACCTGAGGACGCCACGTGCCCACCCCATGGTTGAATAGTGGATCAAAATTTTTGGTTCAAATTCTAGGTGTAGGTTCCAGGGTTTGACCCAGTCACCTCCCACAAGCCAATGCCATGCAAAACCACTATGTCACATGGTTAGTTCTTAGCCGTAAGCGGAGTCATATCTATTTAATTTTTTTTCATGTTTAATGGCGAGGAAAGTGGGGGCCAACCCCCGATCCATATGACTTAGCGCGAAGACCACCGGCGGGAGTTAGCGGATATGTGGAGTTTAATGCATTAAACCATGTTTAATTAAACCTTAAACTTATTTAATAATCACCTAATCCACATTTTATCCAGGACTAGCATAAGTGTGGGTTTAGTGCTAAGCAGCTCTTAATTAGTGTTAATCACACTTTCTTAAATTAATGACGATTAAGTTGGTAGGCCCCCAAATTTTGGCGAAAACTTCTAGTTTAGCTATAGTTAGCTAAATTTGGGCCTAAAATAGTGGAGAAAATGTAAATGGTCATAACTTTTGGATTTTTCGATCAATTCAGGTGCAGAAAGAGGTTAGATGACCATTTTTTGGCATTCTGGACTCATTGGTGTAGGTTTCAAGAGCAGAAAAGCATTGTAAATAGGTCAATTTTCCAATTTGAGCATAATATAGAGGCCCAAGGCATGGAAGCTGGACCAAGGAGATGTAGCCCAGGAGCGGTGAACTCCTTCATTGAATACCTATGTTGATGTGTTGTATGGTGATGTACTATACTTTATTTTCTAATGTTCATCCTTTTTTTATGTTAAATTTTTCATTAAATTTACATTAAAAAAACACTCATGAGACTTGATAATTTGCAAGAGAAATTGAACCCTTAAGCACACATAAAACATTGTATTCAGAATTTGAAAGAGTAATTAGCACAACAACACTAACATACTCCATTCAGATCATTCTTGGTATCAATTCTCTTGGTATTTAAGTTTTGTTGTGCAGCAAGGGATCTAATTGTTTGCAAGTTTGTATCATGCTTACAAGGTTAAAACTCAAAAGAAGAGAAGGGGAGATCGTTGAGAGCCCTGCAATTGGGTCAAGAGGAAGAAGGGCAAGGTTTCCAAAGTATTAAACACCATCACATCCTTAAGTTGAATTCGATTCTTTAGTGAGAATGTCTCATGAAGGAGAACCTACCATGACGGAAGATTAGAGAGCATTCAGGAAGGCATTCTTTGATATGAATGAGATGGTTAAAGTCCTCTATGAGGAGAGGAATTTGAGGATGGAAGGAGAAATTTAAAGGCATCTAAGAGGAAAGGGTTCTCCAGGATCGGGAGGCCATGGAGATGTTAAGAAGCCACCATCCACTCCATGATCATCCTCATCACCATCTTCACCTTCCTCATCATCATCTTCCACTACCACAACTCTTCCTTTTGTTCATACACATACTTCAAAAGGAGTTGGTAAATCACCCTTACTTAAACTTGATGTTAAATTTGAGCTTCCAATGTATAATGGCAAAGTGAATGCAGAGAAGTTGGATAATTGGATTTTTCAATTGGAGGTTTATTGTAGAATTTAGAACCTTCAAGAGGATTACATAAAAATTCAATTGGCTTCCTTGAGAATGAAGGTTTCAACACTTGTATGGTGGGAAGCAAAGACATAAGAGGAGATTAATAAAAATGGTAAGATCTCAATGTCTTGGTCAAATTTTATTTCTGACATTAAAATTCAATTCTATCCTCTAGCTTACATGCAAAATGCTATTATGAGTTGGAAAAATTTTAGACAATTGAAAGGCCAAAGTGTGCAAGATTACACTCGTGAATTTACGAGAACAACTATTATGTTAGGTGTTTATTTGCATAGCCAAGAAACTTTGATGAAGCACATAGGGGTTTGAATTGTTACCTGAAACATACCATCCTCATGTTTAATCCCATTAGTCTAGATGAGGTCTATGTGCAAGCTACACACCTTGAGGCAAGAGGGGAAAATTTACAAGAAGAGGGTAAAAATAAACTATTCAAGGGTGGTGAAAAAGGAAAGGCTTTCAAGGGTAAACAAAAGAAGAATTCATCCATTAAGAAAGAAGGGGAGAAAACCACATGTACTCATTGTTCCAGAGAGGGTCATTATGAAGCCCATTGTTGGAAACTTCATCCAGCATTGAGGCATAAGAAATTCAACAACAAAGGGAACAAAATAAAACCGCTACCACCCAACAGGATCTTGGATCCGACTTAGGAAATGAGACTAAAATTGTAGCCATGGTCACAAAGGGAGAAGAAGCCCTATCAAGTACTAGCTCATGAAATTGTCACAATAATGCTCCAAGTGAAGAAACAAGAATATAGATGTTTCATGTAAGGGTGATCTCAAAACATACAAAAATTGACACCCTATTTAATAGTGGGTCTCAAGAGAACTTAATATCTGAAGACTTCGTCAAGAAGCTAAATCTTGAAACCTTACCTCATCTTAATCCATACCCTTTGGGTTATATAACCAAGGATACATATTTACAGGTTACAGGAAAATGTATTTTCTGGTTTGCAATTACCGCAAATTTCATTGATGAAGTTGAGTTAGATATTGTACCGCTTGACATATCAAGAATTGTTTTGGGTAGTCCATATCTCTATGATAGGAAAGAATTATTCTATCACCATGAGAAAAAGTGTCACTTGTTCAAATATGGAGTGGAATATATTGTGAGAGCTCATCGCAAAAAGCTAAACCTCTCTTTGGTTAATGCTGGGCAAATGAAGATACTAGTAAAATCAAGCAAAAACTTTGTGCTTCTTATGATAAAACAAAATAATGATAAGGATTTTTAATATTTTGAAGGTTGTGATGATAGATTAAAATATGATTTTTTTGATGTGGTAAGCCATCATGGTGATATGTTTCAGGAACCAAAGGGGTTACCTCCCAAGAGAGGAATCCAACATGAGATACAACTGCAGTAGGATGTTCCACTCCCTAACATTGGCATGTATCACATGTCTATAATGGAAAGTGCAGAAATCAAGAATTAAATACAATAATTGTTATATAAAGATATCATTTTTCCATCTACCTCGCCATGTGGTTCACCGATTGTATTGGTGCCTAAGAAGGATGGAACATGGCGCATGTGTGTGGATTTTCGTGCACTCAACAAAATCATTATAAAGAATCGTTATACACTCCCAAGGATTGATGATTTGCTTGATAAATTAAGGTATGAAAAGTATTTCACTAATTTAGATTTAAGAATTGGTTATCATCAAGTTAGAATAGCTAAAGAAGACATATCGAATATCACATTTAAAACTAAACAAGGATTGTTTGAGTGCCTTGCTATGCATTTTGGTCTTTGCAACACTCCAACTACTTTCATGAGAGTTATGAATGATGTATTGAGACCATTTCTTGATGATTTTTTCATTGTCTACTTAGATGATATTTTTATATTCAACAAATCATGAGAATAACATGTCATGCATGTGAGAAATGTGTTTTATGTCTTGAGAAAAGAACGATTGTTTTTTAAGATGTTGAAATGTGAGTTTGGTAAAAATTATTTAGTGTATTTGGGACACATTGTTGGAGGAGGTGAGCTAAAGATAGACCCCTCTAAAGTTGAGGTCATTGTGAATTGGCCTACACCCAAGTCAGTCACGGAGGTAAGAAGTTTTCTAGGAGCAACACAGTATTGGAGTAATTTCATTTCTAATGTTTCTTCTATTGCAATTCCATTACATGCATTGAATAGTGTTAAGAAATTATTCCAGTGGGGAGCAAATAAATAAAAAGCATTTGATGCTTTGAAAAAGAAGATTAGTTCAGCCCCAATACTAACGCTATCAGACTTGAGACAACCCTTTGAGATTCAAACAGATGCAAGTGACTATGCCATGGGGGTAGTCCTCTTACAACATGGTAACCCTATTTCATTCCATTTAGAAATGTTTAATGGTGTAGTGATAAATTATCCTACATATGACAAGGAGTTATATGCGTTGGTTCAAAGTGTGAAGAAATAAGGAAAGCATCATTCACACTGATCACCAACCATTTCAATACTTGCAATCACAAACTAAATTGCAGCAGTCAAGGCACTTTCAATAGATGGGGTTCTTGCAGCAATTCCACTTGGTCATCAGGTATAACAAAGGTATATACAAGAAGGTTGCTTATATTCTTTCTAGGCATATTATTAATGCATCTACTTTACTCAATAATACTTTTGTTTTACATGAAATTTACATTGAACAATACGCATTTGACAATGACTTTCAATATGTTTATGAAAACTTGAGTCAAGGTTGCCAAGTTGAGGAATTAGATTATCATGTTCATAATAACTTGTTGTATCATTTGGGTAAGCTTTGTATTCCACAGGGTGAGAGAGTGAATTTCATAAGGGAAGCACACACTTCTCTTATTGCTGTACATTTTGGTGTAAGCAAAACAATGGAAAATCTTCAAAGGTATTGTTATTCCCCTCGTATGCTTGAAAGTATGTCACGTTTTATTAAAGGTTGTTCATTATGTGCAGTCAGTAAGCCTAGTAATATTAAGTTAGGATTGTACACACCACTCTCAGTTCCTTCACGTCCATGTGAGAGCATTTCTATGGATTTTTTAGGAGGTCTTCCTATGTCAAAAAGAGGTCATGATTATTTGTATGTATTTTTGGATAGGTTCAAAAAAATGCGTATTTTGCTGTCATGTAAAAAGAAATTTACAGGTGAACAAACAACTCATATTTTCTTTCAAAGTGTTTGGATTCATTTTGAGTTGCCTACATCTATTGTAAATGATCGAGATTATCGATTTGTTGGGAAATTTTGGTCAACTTTTTGGGACTTGATGGACACTAAGTTGAAGAAGGGTACAACCTTTCATCCACAAAGAGATGGTCAAACCAAGGTGGTCAATAAAATAGTCATACATATTCTTCGAGGATATTATATAAAACATCCTAATTTGTGGGATGAACAGTTGCATTACATTCAGCATGCTTACAACCATGCAAAACATTCCTCTACTCAAACATCGCCATTTGAGGCATGCCTTGGATACTTTCTAAAATCATCATTGGATTTCATCTTTGCGAACTATGTAGCTATCGATGGACATAGTGACATAGATAAAGAAAATAAATTCATAGATAAAATTCGAGTTGATTCATCAAACATTGCAAGATCAACTAGATAAAATTCAAGGCAAGTACAAAGCGAGGCACGACAAACATCGGGTAGATCATAAGTTTCAAGTTGGTGATGAAGTTTGGCTTCACATTAGCAAGGAAAGGCTTCAAGGAGAAGGTAAAATGTTGAAACCAATCCGTTATGGTCCTTTCAAAATTCTCGAAAATATAGGTAACAATTCCTTCAAGCTTGATTTTCCTTCATACATGAAAATTTATTCAGTTGTTAATGTTGAAAATTTGAGATTGTATGAGCCTCCTTTGATTGAAGATAAATGATAGAATTTTCAACTTCCATATATTGAATATTTTTCTCTAGATTTCTTTTTTGAGCTGCAATAAGACACCATTCTTGACAGGGGGACAAGGACATCGACAAGAGGAAGTGTCGGCTATCTTCGAGTGGTGATTAAAGGAACAAATCCTTCAAAGGAAAAATGGATTGAAATTGGGAAGGTGAGGGAACTATACCCTCAATTGTTCAGCAACTTCATATGACCTTTTGGGGTCCAAAAGCTTCTTGTGGGGAGGAAAGATTAGGGGCTCAGTTTTGTACTCAAAAACCAAATTTCTCAGAATGGCTTGAAAACTGAACGACCTCGTAGTGCTCATCATTTTGAATCTAGTGCACTTTGTTTCACGCAAAATGGACTCTGTATGTGTAGAAATTTAATAAAAAATATGTATTGTCTGGATTCTCCTGATCTAACAATAATATTCTACTGCTAAATATATAATCGCTTCTACAAAATCTTTGCATAATTTGAAACACAATCGCCAATCACAATATCATGAAGAAAGATCAATCACACATAACACAAATAATTTACCCGGGGAAAGAATATAGCTAAAAACCCCACTATCTTCTATTATGTATTATATCATGGATCATGAAACAATTACATACAAAGCTCTAATCCAAGAGCTCTCAGTACAATAGCTAACTGTCTCACACTATCATACAAAAATTGGCAAGTTCCTTAGCCAATTTACTGTCTCCAGACAACCTGTCTCCATTGCGCAATATCAGCTGATAGCAATCCTTGAATGAATGGAATCTTGCTTTCCTTGACTGCACAATCCTCATGGGCACATCCAATGTGTGTGTGGTTGCATGTCTGCAACCGATAATGTCACAACTGATAGTCAACTATCCCTTTCACCTACATCTCAATTGGGTACCTCTCTAGTGTATATTCAGTTACAACTAGCACGACTGAGCTTAACTCACTTAACTGAGTTAAAATACTTTACAACTTTCATAACTACACTTCCAACTCTGTTAAAAATTTGAATCACTCAGTTACAACTAATTCCACTTGCATGTCCCACCAACCAACCACTTAACTCAAAATTACTATAGCTAACTGATTCGCCACTTCAATTAACTATTTCCAAGTGCTCAGTGAGAATAGATTATTTTTTATTGTCCAACTAATATTAAGGGATAATAATAGTCGACATGCATCTATAAATAGACATGCAATCTATAAATAGAACTTTCACATACATCTATAAATATACCTCATATATAAATATAATTTTCTCATGCATATATAAATATACATCCACCTAAAAATAGCCTGAGGCTCCATCCTATTGTAGGTGCATAATTTTCACTAGGATCTTCTTGTTGAATCTCAACACTCTCTCTCAACAAGAAATGAATTATCCTTCACCCCGATCCTGTCTCTATGGTATTCAATTTTTTTCCTGGTGAGCGCCTTCGTCAGAATATATGCATCCTTATATTCCATAGGAATGTACTGAAGAAATATTATCTTCATCTGCACACAATCTCTAAAATGATGATATCGAATATCTATATGCTTATATTGATCATGAAACACAGTATTAATCAAGAGTTTAATGAAAATCTGATTATCACAATGAATCATTGTCGGATCTAAATGAAAACTAAACAAACCAACCAAGATCTTTCTCATCCAGATAGCCTCACATGCAGCTTGACTCACTTCCATGTATTTTGCTTCCGTTGAACTGAGTGCCACGGATCCCTGCTTCCTGTTGTACCAAGAAACAGTTGTAGATCCAATGCTAAGTATCCCCCCTGATGTGCTCTTTCTATATTATGGGCTACCTGCCCAAACTGCATCCGTGAAGCCATTCACCTCATCCATCTATTTGTACCATAAACCATACTCAGGTGTGCCCCTCAAGTATCTCAATACATGCTTGCCTGCCTTCCAAAAGAGCTTGGTAGGCTTAACCATCGCTTGACTCAGTTGGTTAATCGCATAGCAAATGTCTGATATCGTATTCACTAGATACATTAGAAAACCTAATAACCATCGATAGATAGTAGCATCCACTACCTCTCTAGAAGTAGCATCCTCTTTCCTCCAGTTTCCTAGAAGAGGAGTATCCATGGGTTTGCAACCCTCCATGTGAAACTTGCCCAGTATCTCCCTTGCATACTTGCCTTGAGACAAAAAAATTTCACCATCTCGTTGTCATATTTCCAATCTAAGGAAATAATGAAGGAGGCCCATATCCTTCATCTCAAAATCCTTTGCAAGATCATCCTTGCATGAGTGTATCAGCTTCTCATCACCAGTCAATATTAAATCATCAACATAATTTTTTTATTAAAAGCTTACCCTCCACCACAATTTGGTATAGGTTAGCATCCACTTCACTTTTGGTGAAGCCCAGTTCAGTGAAATAGTTGTCTATTTGAGTGTACCAAGCACAGGGTGATTGCTTCAACCCATACAACACTCTTTTGAGTCGACACATGCGACTCACTGTTGAAGATCTCAAATCCTTCAAGTTGCTCTATGTACACCTCTTCCTCAATGATCCCATTGAGAAACGCAATATTCACATCCATCAGATGAATGCGCCAGCCCATCTGCGCTGAGAGAGCAAGGATCGTCCTTATGGAATAATACCTTGCGACAGGTCCAAAGGTTTCTTCATAATCTATCCCCTCGATTTGTGAGAAGCCTCGAGCCACAAATCTTGCCTTGTATTTCTCAACACTCCCATCAGCAGCTTGCTTTACGTTGTAGATCCATCTTGAACCTACCACTGATTTATCAACCGGCCTTGGAACAATTTCCCAAGCATTTTTTTTTACAATGGAATCATACTCCTCCACCATTGAATCTACCCATGTGGGCTCCTGCACTACTTCCTGAAAGGAATATGGCTCAGTCACAATACATTTTCTCATGAGAGCCATGTATCCAGTGAATCGGTCAAGAGACTATCTTTGTCTTTGTCTTTGTATCCACATCTAGAGACTCATCTTTGGGAACCAACAGTTCCTCCTCCACATTCAAGTCCACCTCCCTCTCAAGCAACAACTGCATGGTTTTCCCCTCATCTATTTTTATATCCCGTCACACCACAGTCATTCGACTGTTTGGAAAATACACACAATAATTATGGGGTATTCTTGTGTACTCCACAAATATCCCAACTTCAGCAATCGACTCTAGCTTCTTCTTGGCATCCTTGGTCACATGCACATAAATAGATGAGCCAAAAATATTAAAGTGTGAAACATCCAGTTTCTTACCAATGAAACCTTCTTCAAGTGTACTCATGCCAAGTACTCTATGAGGACAACATTTTTTCACATAAACTGTAGTGTTGCATGCTTCCACCCACAAATGCATTGGTAGGCCATGATCATGCAACATCGCTCGTGCTGCACCCATGATCGTTTTGTTCTTCCTCTCCACGACCCCATTTTGTTGTGGGTTATGAGGCGCTATGAGTTCTCTTCGAATTCCTTCTTTGCTACAGAAGTTCTTGAATTTTTTAGAGATGTATTCTCCACCATTATCGCTCCTAAGAGCCTTCACTTGCTTCCCCGACTCTTTCTCCACCAATGCCTTAAACTCGCAGAAGTTTGAGAATGTTTGATCCTTCTTCTGCATGAAGAAGATCTGGAATTTATGAGAAAATTCATTAAAAAAATAACATAGTACTTATGTTTTTTTGTTGAAGCAACCGACAATGGTCCACACACATCTCTGTGAACTCTCTCAAGGATCCCCGAAGCACGGTTCTCCTTTTCGTGAAAGGTAGAATTTACATACTTCCCTATGGTGCAACCCTTACATTGATTTAACTGAGCAAGTTTTCCCATTGGAAGTCCAGTAGATATTTGTTGCATGACTTTCAAGGCTCCATGATGAAGATGGCCCAACCACCTGTGCCATAATGGCCCAACCATCTTTATTTTTCCATGCATCAAGATTGGCAACATCTGACGAAGCAGGCTTAGGAACATCATTGTCAATGAATTCCTTCAAGCCATTATCTTCGAGCACCGCCTCCATCCTGTCCTTCCAAGAAATCTAGTCCGAGCTTCCCTCGAGTGCATACTCTAACCTCAAGCCATTGAAGGCCATTTTGATCTTGAATCAGCTGTAGCACCAAGAAAGTCTTTCTGCAAATTTGAATTCTTTCCACCAACAAACTCAGCTCCTGCTTCAAAATTGAAATTTCTTGTGCTCTAATACCATGTAGAAATTTAATACAAAATATGTATTTCCTGGATTCTCCTGATCTAACAATAATATGCTATTGTTAAATACAGAATCACTTCTACAAAATCTTTGCGGAATTTGAAACACAATCGCCAATCACAATATCATGAAGAAATATCAATCACACATAAAATAGATCATTTACCTGGGGAAACCATATAGCTAAAAACCCCACTATATTCTATTATGTATTATATCATGTATCATGAAACAATTACATACAAATCTCTACTCCAAGAGCTCTTAGTACAATAGCTAACTATCTCACATTATCATACAAAAATTGGAAATTTCCTTAGCCAATTTACTGTCTCCAGACAGTTTTCCTCCACTGCGAAATCCCAGCTAATAGCAATCCCTGAATGAATGGAATCTTGCTTGCTTTCACTGCGCAATCCTCATGGGCACATCCAATGTGTGTGTCGTTGCATGTGTGCAACCGATAATGTCAGAACTGATAGTCAATTTTCCCTTTCACCTACATATCATCTGGCTCTCCACTGGATCTGACATGCATGTAGTTAATAGTAGTAAATCTTCAGTTGCATGTGAGGCCACTAATTGTGAATTAATTAATAATTAATTCACTTGATCTCTCACTAGTGTATCTTCAGCTACAACTAGCACAACTGATTTTAACTCACTTAACTAAGTTAAACTAATTTACAACTTTCATAACTACACTTCCAACTCTGTTACAACTTCGAATCACTCAGTTACAACTAATTCCACTTGCATGTCCCACCAACCAACCACTCAACTCGAAATTCCTATAGCTAACTAATTTTCCACTTCAGTTAACTATTTCCAAGTGCTCATTGAGAATAGATTATTGTTTATTGTCCAACTAATATTATGGGATAATAATAGTCGACATGCATCTATAAATAGACATGCAATATATAAATAGAACTTGCACATACATATATAAATAGACATCATATATAAATATAATTTTCTCATGCATCTATAAATAGACATCCACCCAAACATAGCCTGAGGCTCCATCCTAGTGTAGGTGCATAATTTTCACTAGGATC
Source organism: Pinus albicaulis (assembly GCA_034641835.2). Classification (NCBI taxonomy): domain Eukaryota; kingdom Viridiplantae; phylum Streptophyta; class Pinopsida; order Pinales; family Pinaceae; genus Pinus; species Pinus albicaulis. Next base: position 464,847,440 of record CM076580.1, on the reverse strand, counting down.
TTCTTATTGAATCTCAACAGTATGCTCCCATAAACGAGTTAGGTTCTCTTTGCTAAACATGAAAAAAAAAGAACAGACAGGTGCCCAGTCATCAATCCGTACTGTTGACATGGCATGCTAACTAGGCAAGGTCAATTTTGGAATTTTCCTCCAGCGAATGATGAACTAACAAGTGGCAGCATGGTATTGGCTGAGAAATTTGGGTTACGTGGCAATTTTTGATTAGTTTGAAATTGGTCCAATTGGGTGAGGACATGTGGTGCATCCTAGGGCCACCACGTGCCCCCCCCCCCCCCTCTCCCATGGTTGAATATTGGATCAAAATTTTTGGTTCAAAGTCCGGGTGGAGGCGTCAGGGTTCAACCTCGTAACCTCCCACAAGCCATTGCCACACATAACCACTACGCCACACGGTTAGTTCTTAACCATAAGGGAAGCCATATCTATTTAAGTTTTAATGTGTTGAATGATGGGGAAAGTGGGGGCCAGCCCCCTATCCATATGACTTAGCGCGAAGACCACTGGCAAGAGTTAACGGATATGTGGATTTTAATGCATTAAACCATGTTTAATTAAACCTTAAACCTGTTTAATAAGTGACTAATCCACATTTAATCCAGGATTTTCATAAGTGTGAGTTTAGAGCTAAGAAACCCTTAATTATTACTAACCACACTTAACTTAATGACGATTAAGTTGGAAGACCCCCCAATTTCAGTGGAAACTACTAGTTTAGCTCCACTTAGCTAAATTTAGGCATGAAATAGTGGAGAAAATGTAAATGGTCATAAATTTTGGAGTTTTCGACCAATTTAGGTGCAGAAAGAGGCTAGATGACCATTTTTGGGCATTCTGGACTCATTGGTGTAGGTTTCAGGAGCAGAAAAGCATTGTAAACATGTCAATTTTCCAATTTGAGCATAATATGGAGGCCCAAGCCATGGAAGTTGGACCAAGGAGATGTAGCCCAGGAAGGGTGAACTCCTTCATCAAATACCTGTGTTGATGCGTTGTATGGTGATGTATTGTACTTTATTTGTTGTTTTTTAGCATTTTTTTTATATTAAATTGTTCATTAAATTTACATAAAAAAAAAAAAAAAAAAAAAAAAAAAAAAAAAAACAATCATGAGACTTAATAATTTGCAAGATAACTTGAACCCTTAAGCACACATAAAACATTGTATTTAGAATCTGAAAGAGTAATTAGCACAACAACACTAACATAATCCATTCAAATCAACCATCCTCTCCTATATATTTTCTAATATCCAAAAGCTAGGGGTTGTATTTTGGAGACCTATCATTGCCTCATGCTACTGCCTTGAATCCAAGAGAGTCATCATTCTATGCATTGAGGTGACATAGAGGTTTGATTTGTGCCAAGGAAGGACAAGTAAACTTGTGGATTTCTCTACAAGATAATCTTCTATATTTTTTTGTAACTCTCTCCATTCCTATCAATACAAAGAGTACATTTTTTTCCTATATGTGATGCTTACATTCATATGTTTCAATTCTTTGTTTATCCATTGAATAGAGTGATTGCATAATGCCACATAGATGGCGTAGAAATTTGGCTTGTTTGTTTGTAAGTGCAGGTTCTAATTATAGCAATCAAATCTAGGATTGGAACATACAATACAAAAATAGAGTGAAGCTTGCGACATATTCCAAGTAAGCCCATCTCCTTGATCGATTAATTTAAGGGAAACATTATATTCTTTGCTTTTTGTTGTTCTAGACCAGACCACTCGGTCTAGGGAAGATACTTATGTCTACAGTCATAGATTCTGCATAACACCTTCTATTAGGACTTGGACTAGGAATACTTTTCTTTCACTCAGCCTTTGGTAATATGACTCAAAGGCCAAGTGATATGGGATAATACCAACACGAATCTTCGATAAAAAATTTTGAGGCCCAAAAAGATGCGAAGCTCTGTTAGAGTGGTCGGGCTGGCCAATCCTGAATGACTTGGATCTTAGCCAAATTAACTTGCACGCCTTGTTCATCTATGGTGTAACACAAATATTGGACTTGGATCATGCCAAAAGTTCATTTATCCAAGTTAGCACATAGTTTTTGTTGTCACGGGGTTTGAAGGACCTACTAAATCTGTTGCAAGTGCTCTTCCCTACTCTTGTTAAATATGAGGATGTCATCCAGGTAAACAACCATGAACGAGTTGGTGAAGGGCCACAAAATTTCATCCATCGACATCATAAAAGTGGCATGGGAATTTTTCAACCCAAAGGAAATGGCCAACCATTCAAAAAGGACCTCCTTGGATTTGAAGGTGGTCTTCCATACATCTATGGGCTCTAATGGAACCTGGTGATAGCTAAACTTCAAATCAATATTGCTTAAATACTTGGCCCCATTGATTTGGTCCAGAAGGTCATCAATCTGTGGGATTGGGTAGTTGTTCCTGAAAATGATTTTGTTTAGTGCTTGATAATCATTGCACAACCTACAGGTCCCATCCTTCTTTTGTATAAGTATAATTGAGCTCCCACGGGGCGAGGAAATTTTTCGAATGTGAAATTTTTACATTAAATCTTGGATATACTACTTGATCACTTCATTTTCCAGAATGGATCAATGGTATATCAACTCATTGAGTAAGGGTGCTCCGAGATTCAGATCGATAGAATGATTTGTTGAGAATTTGGTAGGGTGATGATTAATTTAAATTATTTACTTGATAATTATTTGTGAGCATACATCTTTCACTTATGTCTTTTCTTCTTAGCTTATTATATATTTCATCAAGTCAATTATCAAAAACACAAGAGACACAAATTTAGGCTCTTCAAGATAGGGCCAAAACCTCTCCCTCTTAAGAGGAAAACCCACAAGAAATTTTTCTTATATAATTTCAGATGACAAGTACCATGAACATGACACAAACCCTTGACCTTTATATGCCTTCAAGACCTTTTCACTACTTCGTCAATGACTCCTTGAGTTTATCCTTATTTCCTGCACCTTCCTGCACCAATCTGCACTGTTTAGCACTAGCCTTAGAGAGCTCAGTCTCTAGTATTCAATTTCCCCTTTACCTTGGATCCTTCTTTACTTCTTACTATCTAAATCTTATGTCCAAGAAAAAGGTACATATTTATGTACCTATTATTTACATGCGGCCCTAGATTGTGCACATAAAATGCCTTATTCACAATGTATAGATATCCTTTTTTCTTGTACTATATACTTCACTTGAGCAACCCTTACCTTACTTCACACTTTGTTGTAACTCTGTCCTTCTTCCACACCAAAGAATAACCCTATAACTTCGCATATACCACAGATCCTTTTAACTGAGTTACCTTCTTGAAGATCTGACCTTCTAGGCTTTAATCCACAATTATGTTCTGCTCCTTTCTTACTATGTCTTAGTCCTAAAAAACTCGCACTAAATCTCAAAGCTTGTCTGAATTGTTTCTCTTCAAATGAGCCGTAGAAATTCCTTTTATATAGTGCACTTCTTCAGGATTTAGGCCGACCTTAGTGACTGTTTGTAGGCCAACTTTCCCACAACTTATAGGTTGACTTGTAGGGCTTATCTTCCAGTGTTAAGTAGGTTGACTTCAGGGCTAACTTGAGCCATTTTTTATTGATTAAATAACAAGGTCTTGAGGAATATTCCTTTGAATATACTCTTCATATACATGACTCTTAAATACATTTATAACTAGAATATAAATCCTAATAGACATCAAGAAGAAGTCTATTGACCTATAATAAAACCTTGCTCGTGAAACCCATGAGGAAAGCATACCAAAAATATATATTATTATCTTTGCCTTCTTCTTTACATAAATACATAATTACATCGTAAATATAAAGACTGGTCCTAGTTACACTTTCCAACACTCCCTCTTAACTTGGAGGTATTCATACAGGTACATGGTTACTTTCAAACTGAAGAATCTCATAAGAAGAATCGTATTGGTAATTGCGAACTGTATATCATCATATCAACCAACATTGACCTAGTGCAAGGCCTTGACTAACAACCCCATATCTCGATGAGAAAATGGGCTACAATGCTGGTGAGACACATGACTTATAGACACCATAGTCATTGTCTCTCCAAGGTACATACTCCACCCATGTGTTCCCAGAGTATGACCTTCATGGACTATTATTCTCTTTGGTAGCCAGCCATCAAAGAATATTGGTCCTTGACTACTCTTATATTGAATGCCCTATCACATTCTCAAAGAGTATTGAATGCCAAATGATTATCCAATCCTCCATTTTGTCTTCCATGTGAAGACTAGAATGATGTGTCTATCCATTCTCTCCACATGGCCTTCACTATGACTTACGGTTGTTAGTCCTAGTCTAGTGCACATGTATTAGAGAATCATTATGTCACTCTCTCTTAACTCAAGAAGGACATACTTCAAGTTTCTTCGAAGCAAGAAACTTACCATTGGGCTCCCTCTCAACCAGGGACCTACAGCAGCAATGGTGAGACACCCAACTGCTCATGAAGAATTCCTCCCCTCGATGTCATGTATTTCGATAATGAGGAATCTTCAAATTTTTGCTTCATAGGGCAAAAATCATCCGTTACTTTCATCCATGAGTCATGTCATCCACCTAAAAGTGATTGATCAGTAATTCTCATATATTCCACCTTCATTCCATGCTCCTTTCCTCCCAAGGATCTTACATCCTTCCATATGATTGACAACACTGCATAAACTCATCCAGATAAAGATATAAATAAGAAATTTTAAATCAAAATTTACCTTATTGATGATCTTACACCATGACATCTTCCTGTAGGATTTGGCATCCTCTATTCAGATTGACACATCTCCTAAAGATAAGTGTTTTCAAGGGTCTTCTTCTTTACCATACTTCTATGAGAGTCCATGTATATTTCTGGGAGATCTCCTAGTCGCATCTTCTTGGCTTTCAGATGATAACCCCTATTTACATGGCTGCACTTAATTATCTCTTCCATTCTTTCTCCACACAAATTCATCCCAAGAACTTTCAATATCCAGTTCCTTGTTTGCATACAACCACCTCATATTCCATATGAGGACATATTTAATTTCATTTTTTAGTGACAACCTATGCACGAGAATATATCTTCCTTCCATAGATCATAGAATTTCATCACCTGCAACCACATGACTTCTCAGCATCCAGAGTCAGCATATAAATATATGTACCTCATATTTTTCCCTTTGAGTCATCCTGTAGCAATTTTTATGAGAATTAAGAACTTCATTCTCTTGACCTACTTCATCAATATGTCATCATATCCTAATCCCAGAATTTTGTAACATAGAATTCTTAGTGAAGCCTTTTGATTTCTTTATAACCAGTGAATCCATAGAGAACTCCATTATAAAATGTCAGCACATGTTTCCATATTGATTATTGAATGATGACCCTTGATCTTGATGACTGCCTTCCATCAATGTTGTTTATCAATGAGGTTTTCAGGAGCTCCTTCTTCAAGTGCTTCTCTCATGCTTCTGTCATGATGCTTTTAATATACATTTCTTCCTATCGTACTATTTTACAACCAAGAGAAATCACTTAAAGAGAAAGATGATCTCAATCATAATAGAGATCGTTATCTTCTTCTTTCTTATATTTCTTTGTATCAGGTTCTTCCCTTACTTCTATGACATGGAATTCTTCCTTTTTCCTCTTTTTCTTTTTCTATTGTACTTTTTCCATATTTCTACTTTTATTACGAGGAACAAATTTTCTGAATCTTCCTTTATTCCTCGACATGGTTGCAAAGGCTTGATTCTATTCACTTGATCGTGTATCAAATTTGGCTTTCAATATTGTTTCCTCTATTTTAGAAAGAGACCATAGATCGTGGAATAGTGTTGCTTATGTCTTCTCATATAAGCTTGAAGTGAAGTTTCCCCATTATTCCTATAGAGCATTCAACACCACAGTAGTCATTTCATTATCAGACATTAATTCTCCCAATTCCTACATTTGGTCTCTTATCTCAGAAATCCTCATAAAATATGAAGTGATTCCTTTATCTCTTGACAATTTCATCTTATAGAGTTCTTATCTCAGAGAGATTGCTTCTCCTGCAATACTCACAGAGAATAGCCCCACTATTTTCTGATATATTTCTTTTGCATTTTTTAGTTTTTATACAGAGGGCATGAGTGAGTGCTTAATAGATTCTATGAGAATCCTCTGGGCTCTTGTTTGTCCTTTATTGTACTTGGCATGGGTTGGAGCATCTTCTTTTGAGGTTTGAATTGAAGATCCTTCGATGTATCCCATAAATTTGTCTTCAATTAGATTCAAATTTGTCCTCTTCTTCCATGCACTAAATTTTGATGACCCAACAAATTTGTTGCTCTCTTTGCAATAAGTCATTTTGACAAAGTTAGATAAGGTCATAGATACTTGCTTGAGTAGAGTGACTTCCTCCTTATAGAAACTTCTTTGATGATGATGACGATGAAGTCAGGAACTTCCTCTTAGATTGAATTCTCCAATGTAGGAGTTCTTGGATCCTTGATGATAAAGGATGTCTCCAAAAAGATGATGTATCTTCAAAAAATGTATTCAATATAACTCTTTGATGGCAAAGATTATTTTCTTGATAAGTGGATCCTTTGAATGAGATTGAAGATATTTCTTGAAATAGCTTAAGAATATTCCTTGCAAATTGACATTGAAATTTTGACCTTGAATTTTATTCTTGCTTCCTTGAGTGCCTCCTTGCTAAGGAGCCCTTGTCTTTAGCACCTTAACTTTGATACCATGTTGAGAATTTGGTAAGGCGATGATTAATTCAAATTATCTACTTGATAATTACTTGTGAGCTTACTTATTTCACTTATGTCTTTTCTTCTTAGCTTATTATATCTTTCAACAAGTCAATTATCAAAAACACAAAAGACACAAATTTAGGCTCTTACAGCCAGGACCCAAACCTCTCCCTCTTGGAGAGGAAAACACACAAGAAATTATTCTTATAGACTTTCAGATGACAAGTACCATGACTATGACACAGACCCTTGACCTTTATATGCCTTCAATACCTTGTTGTTTCTTCGCCAATGACTCCTTGATCTGATCCTTCTTTCCTGCACCTTTCTGCACCAATATGCACCGTTCAGCACCATCCTTAGAGAGCTCAGTATCTAGTCTTCAATTTATCCTTTAACTTGGATCCTTCTTGGCTTATTCTTATCTAACTCTTATGTCCAAGACAGACGTACATATTTCTGTACCTATTCTTTACATGCAGCCCTATATCGTACTCATAACATGCCTTCTTCACAATGTATAGATATCCCTTTCTCTTGTACTATATACTTCACTTGAGCAACCTTTACCTTACTTCACACTTTATTGTAACTCTGTCCATATTCTCCACCAACTAATAACCTTGTAACTTCGCATATACCACAGATCCTTTTAACCGAGTTACCTTCCTGAAGATCTGTCCTTCTAGGCTTCGATCCACAATTTTGTTCTCCTCCTCTCATAGTATGTATTAGCCCTGAAAAACTCGCACTAAATATCATAGCTTATCTGAATTGTTCCTCTTCAAATGAGCCGCATACAATCCTTTTATATAGTGCACTTCTTCACGATTTAGGCCGACCTTACTGACTGTTTGTAGGCCAAATTGACCACTTCTTATAGGTTGAATTGTAGGGATTATCTTCTAGCATTAAGGAGGTTGACTTGAGGGTTGTCTTGAGCCATTTCTTCTTGGTTAAATGACAAGGTCTTGAGGCATATTCCTTTGACTAGACTCTTCATATACATGACTCTTAAATACATTTATAATGAGAATAAAAATCCCAGTAGACATTAAAAATAAGCCTATTGACCTATAATAAAACCTTTCTCATGAAACCCATGAGGCAAGCATACCAAAATATATATATTTTTATCTTTGTATTCTTAATTACATAAATACAGAATTACATATTCAATATGAAGACCGATCCTAGTTACAATTTCCAACATGATTGACCTAAAAATGCAAGGGTACCCCTGTGGGTGAGGAGAAGATGTCATGTATTATTCCACGACTTTATCCACCTACTTTTGTTGTGTGTAAGAATGTTTCACGGAGGTCATGGATGTGACCACGATCTTCCCATTACTTTGATATTGAATCGTAAAGAAAAAAAATTTCCCAGTGTGTATATGATCTTATTGCATTTCTTAGCAAAGATAAAAGAGATGGTGATAGGCGAGGCTACTCTGGTATCCTATATAACTTATTTCCCAAGGTAATATTAACAATTTGAGGCCTTGACTCATACATATCATAACGCTTCCACAAGTATGGTTTTCCTAATAATACATCACAAACTTCAAGAGGGGAAACATCACATAGTACCTCATTCGTGAAGGGCTTTAATTTGTAGGGAAGGAGACACTATTGGTTGATGCAGAGATCTCATCCTTGGTGAAGCCTCTCTATGGTGTATGGATGTGGGTGTGGTGTGGTTGGTGGGCCTAGCCATTTCACGACCTCTACTGAAATGAGGTTATTTTAGCTCCCACTGTCGATAATGAACTGCAATGGAGAACCCTTCATCCAAATCTATGAGTGGAAGAGATGCTACCCCTCCTCTAGATCTTCAAGCTCAGTATTTTATACCTTGGTGGTGGAAACAACGGCGTTGGGCTCCACTTCAATAATCTTCTTCCCTTTTCCATTTCCTTTGTTAGGCTTTGACTCAATGTTGGAACATGCATATGAATCTGAACCCTTCAGCTCGACCACCAATGATTGCTTGGCTAAAAACTCACTTGTGTTGTGAGTGGGGCTCTTATGGAATTTACACCAGTTTCCAGTGTCTTTCTTGGTAGTCTTGGTGTTATTATATGCTTGCAGCTTTTAAGGGTTATCCAAGGTCACCCTGACTTGGCTTTGTCCTTTACTATGTAGTTTGGGGGTGCCATTCCTTTTCTTTGGATTCGTAGATCCAAAGTCTCACTTTTGTTGTTTAAATTTCTTCTCGATCTTGACAACATATCGATAGGAAACGCTAAGCGAGGAGATATTTAGGAACTCCATCTTGTCCTGGATGTATTTTTGTAGAAAACCATGATATTTGAGTACCAGATGCCGTTAGGAATCCTTCATACCAAACTTCGTGCAAAGGGTATGAAAAATATTTGTGAACTCTAACACGTCTTTGTCCCTTCCCTATTGCAATGTGGTCCACTTTATGTATTTATATTCATAACTCCCAATAGGGTAATACTTTTCCTTGATGACATATCAGAAATAATTCTAAGTGGGTGTGGCTTAAAACAGTGATGGTTCCCTCTCGCCCCTTTGCTCAATGTAGGTTTCCCACTAGTCCTTGACATGGGGGGCAACTTTGAGGAGTGCAAAAGTAATATTTTCACTATTGGAAAAATCATGAACCAAAAATATCCTTGCTAAAACCAAAACATGTAAAAAAGTACAAAAGTGTACTTGAAAATCCCTTGTGTAGTCAAATTCATAAACTTCTCACACATATTATCAGCCAAAAATTGACTGTAATTATACATGAAAGCAGGTCATTGATTTTTAGAGAAAATAGAAAACAATCCAAGGATGGATTCATTAATTGTTCTATCATCTGGATAACCTAAGAGACATGACAGTAAGGATATGATATGTCTATTGGCTTCAGGGAACATTGAAGACGGATAGGGTGGATTTCTCTTGGGCAATTTAACATCATCTGGTAAGAATTTCTCAAAAATCTGAGCTCTCTCGGGAAAGGTCAGTTGATGCTACAGTTCCATAAGGGCTACTTGGGAAAATAGGCTCAAGGAATCAGATTGGGGAATTAGAAGCATTTTTTTGATGGTCTCAGCAGTAATGGATATCAGAATGTCACCATTCTGAGCCACTACTTCTCTTTTAACAGGATCATATCTAGTTTGACACTATATAACCATGTCTGGAAAATCATAGGTTTTAGGAAAACAGAAGAGCAGTAGAAGGGATTCCCATAGTTTGATCTGATCTTACTTATCAAGATAATTTTTCTTCAACCACAGGTGCAGTTCATGAAACTTGAACTCGCACTTTGTGTCATCATTATTGTAGTATGAATTTGCAAGTGGGATGTGGTCGAGGTCGACTGGGGTGGCAGTGGAAGGGTTTTCCTCTTAAACAGGTTTCCTCATTTTTCCTTTGGGGGACATATTGACATAGGAAAGGAAAAGAAATGGGAAAATAGTGACAGAGGGGAAAGGAATGAATATCCTCAGTGATAGCAATATAAACTGCTCAAAGACATAGCGTGATGAAATATGTATACCTGCAATGGCTTGTGGTTTCACGCGCGGGTGGGGGGTTGTAGAGAATGGTTTATGGTTTCACACACGGGGGGAGGGGCGGGGGGGGGTGGGTGGGGTGCAAAGTGATGTGAGGGAAACATGTGGGGAGGGTCCGTCATCCATTAATATCGTTTTTTAGAACCCCCCCCACCAACGTTAATGGGAAATGGACGAGGGGGGTGTGAAAAGCTTCCCCGTCGTTGATCTGGGCGGGGAAGAGATCTGTCGTCGAAAGATGCATGATCTTTATTACAAACAACAAATGAATTTTCTCCTTAGCGACCATATAATAAAAATATGCGTCGATTATTACAATAAGGTTTATGTCAATTATTAAAACAAGATTTAATGCTTAATGAAGCAATTAATCATAAAGTAATAATAATTAACATTTTGTGGCGCATTTAGACAAGCAGCCTTTGAAAAGTTTGTTTTTTAAAGCTAAAGCATTAATTTTTTCATTTATTTCTTAAAATTTGTATTTTGACTTCATTTTTTAGGGAAATATACTTCTAAAATTTTCTTGATATTAATAATCAAATAACCATAGTCCTAGCATTTTTTTATTTTTCTCTTTTTCTATTCATATCCTACATTAACATTTTATTTTTTATTTTTTCTAATGTTATAACTTATCAAAACCAAATAATATTACAACAGGGGACCTGCCAAGACAACTCATCCCTAAAGGCAGACCCTAGAGTTTTTTTTTAAGGTGCACAAAGGAACTGATGGGCTAACAAGGCACGAGAGACACCAACATGGAAAATTGAGAAGCGATAACCAGAAAAGAGAAAAAGGTGCCCCCACAAGAGATTTCATCCCTGCAGATTGACCCTAAAAGGAATTCAGAGTGCGCATATGAAAAATGGTGGGTTGATAGGGATGGGACACGGTGGCAGTACACAGCAGAAGCAACGACCATTGAGAAGGCAACAGGAAGACCCATTGACATCTCATCCTGCACAGATGACTCTGGAATAAATTAAGGGCGCAAAAAGGGAAGCATCAAGATAAAGGTGCCAATAGCTAAGCACCAGCACTTGGTCCCAAGCGATAAGAAGACCGAGGGTGCGGAGTAATGTAATCCCTCAGGGCTTAAAATACAAAGGGCTCGCGGTTAAGTGCTAAGGGACTAAGGCCAAGGTCACAGCACGTAGGGCTTAAAGGAGATATTTGGTGGCATGAGCATATTAAGAGGCATTTTTGGAAGTAAGCCAAAGTTAGAGCTTGCTAACAATAGAAAATCTCAGGTAAACCCTAATAAAGTTCCAGAATTTACCCTTTAAGCTAAAATTAACAGAAAAAATCACAGATTGAGTTCCAAAACAACATATCAGAGCCCGATAAATTGAAGAGCACATCTAGAAGACTTAGTGGAACTTCAAAAAGATAAAAATAAGTGATTAATGCAAGGATTGAAGTGCACATAAACTAAAAATATTAGTCAATTTTCTTTATAAGCATAATCAATTGAGAAATTCAAAGGAAGAGGGTGGATGCATTGTGGTGTGAGCGAGTTGGATTAATGCTAGTGTGGATGGTGGATTTCTCAGTAATCAAATATTATTGAAGGTGTTTTGGTGAGTGTTTGAAGAGACAAATTGTTTTATTTTGTGCCATTCATGGTTCTAGTTTGAAAATGGATGAAAAATGAATCATTGATGGCAAGAAAGTTGTAGCTTACAGATCAGTGGTTGTAGCTCCTTCCAGTAGGTGTTGGTAAATATTTTGGTGTTGTATCTCCATTTAATTGCAGTTGATAAATCTGGGAGTTATAACTTCCTGCTGGTTGTATCCAAAAATTTTAAAAGAAAGTTGCAGCTTGCCTTGTGAAGGAATTAAAGTAATGTTTGAAGAATATTTGTGTGTTATTTGTGTTTTTCATGTTGGTTCATGTCATGCACATATGAATTAATTGTTGAATATTTTTATGGTGTCCTAATATTGTTACAAGTGAAAGAAAGTTTTTTAAAATTTTCCAGTATTGATTCACCACCCCCCCCCCTCTCAGTATTGTCTTGGTTTATAACATGTAATTGGTTCTTTGTGACAGTAAGTTCTATGTGTGATAGTGGGTTATGTAATTTCCACTCCCATTATTGCAAAAATGTACAATGGAGAAATTCCTCTCAGGGACTTGCTAGTTCTCTCAGTCTGTGTGGAGAAGTGGTATTTGTTGATTTCATGGTTGCTTCAATAGCTTGGAAGTCAAATATCGTGGGTGAGCCATCCAGCAGGTCTATTTTATTTACATAAGCTCTATTATTATTTGGTTTCCTTTGTTCCCTGAGGTGAAATATTCATTTTCCCTGGAAATTTCATTTCTCTCAGTTGATTTTTATCTCTCTTTGGAATCTCCCCCTTCCCCTGGCTTGCTTCATTTGGTTATTACTCAGCCCTATGAATCCTCATGGAAGCCCTGAAGCTTGGTTTTCCTCCCATGACATTGCCCATCCTATCGGTTTAATTATTGTTTGCTCAGTGCCCTTCAATGTCTCCTGCACTCCCTTTGACAACTCTATCATCCTCCATATAGATTCCCAAAGCATATCTTTCTTTGTCACTTAGACACCTCCCCCCCCCTTTCCACATCATCAATCATGCTGACTGGGAAAGGAACTCAACTATTATTGGAGGTATCAATGCCTGTAAACAATGTAGTTAACAAATATAAGCTCTTCAGCTAAATAATATGGACATCAATTAGAAATTTCATCAACATATTAATTATGTCATCTTTCTCATGGAGGAAATTCAGTCACTGAAGGAAAATATATCCCATTAGGAAGATGAAATTCATGCACTTCAATGATATATTGAGGACCTGAAGCAATCGCCTCAAGCAACAGAGAACCATAACATCATCAACACCACTTCGAGCCCTCCCAAAGGAAATTTGCAATTAGAAATTAACAAGCCTCTAGACAAGGCTTTATTTCTCCTTTATTAATGACTTCCTATTGTAAATGTTTCCTTCTACTCGAACAATTTTGTATGGTCTATGCATGTCAATTTGTTATAGTAGTATGTTTCCAACTTATTATTTTTTGTACACTAGACAGTGCCTCGTTGGAAAATCCTATCAAAGAAGGTGCAATGTATTGAATCTCCCATGAATTTGTTGCATTTGGGTACAGATTTTAATACAACCTCTACTCACTTTTGTTTAAAAAAAAAAAATCCTTATTTTAATATTTTTTTCAAAATATTATTTTTTCCAATTATTTTATTTTTCCATTTTAAGTGATGTATTAAGAATAAAATATTATAAATTTTATTTTCTCATTATATTTTTCAATATTATTTAAAAACACACACATATATACTAATTTTAATTTTTTTGTTTTATTTTTGTAATTAAAGTGATTTTTCTAAATATGATCAAAATATTTTTCATTTTTGTTTTAAAATAGCAACATATAAATTTAATATTTTGTCTAGAATTATCACATCAAGGAATATATCTCTGAGCACATATGGACCAAGACCTTTGTCCATGAAATCCCAAACTGAAAGTGGTACTTCCAGACATGCTAGCTAATAAAAGACTAACACACTTGAAAAATATTAAGGGATTGAAGTCACAAAAGCATTCAAGAATGTTAAAGAGTGGAAATATGCATCGTGTGAAAACAAAATGGGGGCATTCTTAGTTTGTGAAAGACAAACTAATCAACAATGTCCAACAAATACTTGTGTATTGTGTTGAGTTTGAATATGTGGAAGCTACTTATGATTTTATTGGGTTGTTACAAGATATATGTATGTTGTTGGATACAGAAAATAAAATGTAATATGCATGAAGGTTTTATAGAATTATGTGCATATATTGTGCAAGACATTAAGGAAGGAAAAGTAGGTTTGTTTAGTTTTATTAATGTATTATTATAATTGCCATGATATTTTTTTAAGACTTATCTAATACCAAAATGTTATATTTTATTTTAACATGATTTTTTCATTCAACTTTCAAAAATGATAGTTGGGATATATTTTATAAAGAAAGATATTATGGAATTCATAACAACTTTCATATTGATAAGGCAAAAGAAACAAGGAAAAATAAACAAATATCGGTAGATGTTGAAGTTAAAAGAGTAGAGACACAAACAAGAAATAAGAAATAAGTATCATTGATCTCAATAAGGCAAATAAGGTAACATTTTAACATGTAGAGACTCTAAATGAAGATGTTGTAGACATTTTTTTCAATGAGATTACCATTATTGCTCAATATAAAAAGAAACAAGAGAAATGCAAAAGGAAAATTCCCAAGGATGATGCCAATCCTATTAATCAAGAAGAAAATGTTGACTTAGATGAAACTCCCTTAATTCATAAAAGGAGGAAATCTAATGTTGATGGTGATGAAGAAGCCATGGTTAGCTCAGAAATTCATAGTGAAAGTTATAAAGGTAGAAGGGAAATCATAACACGAAGTGTTTATCTAGAGGATGGTATTATCAACATAACATAAAATTCCATTCGAAATCAATTGAGGAAGACAAACTTGGTTGATGGCGGCCATACATTTTAGTTGAGTGTGAAGAAACTTGATAGGCCCATAGAAGGGTGGGAAAATTACCAAACTAGAAGGTCGTGCCAATTTCACATTCACAACTTGAAAGTGTTGATTAGGTATGATTCATGTGCACATGTGGTTAACTATGTGGTTCATGTTAAGCCAATGGAGGTTTCTAGTAGGGATGTATTTGATAGATCAAAATTATTTTATTATAAATATTATGTGAATAGAGGAAATCGTTCTGCATAGGTCAGATAACAATTAATGCAAGAGTATCATAATAACCCCATTTTTTAAACAATCAAATGTATCATTTATGACAGTTTAGTATATGCAAAAGAAAATTTATTAGCATGGGATCATAGCTCAATTAATGACTATATGATTTCTCTTCCTTTCATTCAAAGGGTGATACTTGTACATAATGTAATTCAATAACTATGTGATGGGGAAAAATCAAAGGTTGGTGCAAATTCCCAATTGTTGAGTAAAATGCAATAGGAAAACTTTGCAAAGAAAGTGATTAATTCAATGTTGTAGATAACTATTTTCAGTTGGGATATAAAACTCGATGGACATGGAATTTTTTAGGTGAGATCTTCAACATGTGGGAGAACATTGGTATAAAAAATCAGAAGGATAGAAGGTCTAAACATATAACATATAGCACCAGAAAAGTAGGTTTTTAAATTAAGAATCTACCAGATGAGTATGACTATAATGTGAAATTTTCAACTTACTTCTGAAATCCTATTGTAGCAATTGGTATTATTTACTCTAACTGATAAATGAATTATTCAGTTTATTGCTACGGAAACATCGAAATAAACACACTGCAACCTTCACAAATAAAATTCTGCAGAAATAAAATAGCATTGAAAACTGAGAAAATACTAGCACACACACATAAAATATGACACTATTGGTTTTGGACAAATGTCCCTGGAAAAAACCAACTTGGGAAAATAGGTGCAGCAGCTGAGGGTTTTATTATTATGCAGCAATGAGAAATTCTTAGTACAATAATCTAGATGTCGAATCTGGAAATCCCATAGAGAAAAATATTGGAAAAAATCTAGTGAGCAATTTTCCTCACCCCAAAGGTAAATCTGGCTCTAAAGACTGACCTTTGAAAGCCTCTATGATTTTCCTTGCATCACCCTCTATGTGGGCTTTGCACATGATCTAATCTGTACAGCCTCAATCTAAAATTGATTTGCCTCATATGCTTGCCACTAACTCTGGGAACGCTTCTCCTAGTTTCTTCAAAATTCTTCTGCCACCAGAACACTGAAATGACTTCCCGACTCAGCAAATAAAACTTCCTCTAGAAGCTACTGCATAGTCCATGCTTCATCCTCTCTATGGTTCTTATGCCTCTCTGAAAATGCACTTGTTGGATCTGGAAGTATTCCTCCAGCCTCATTGTCCCTACCCCTATCTCACCGCTTCAACTTCTGGCTCTTTGACAACTGACTGCTGCTACACTGGAAATCGATCTGCCAAGGAAATTGAACTGATCAATTGTCTTCTCCATCCCCATGTCAATATCCTCTTATAATCCACTTTTGGAGCACCAACAACCAAGATTAAAACATAATCAATGGCTAGGATCATCTCTGGATCGATCTGTGTGAGTTTCTAGACTATTCTCACCTTATCTCAATTATTACCAATTAATTAACCATAATCCCTAAGTTCAGACTTAGGAAATATTATAAAAACAGTTAATAATCTAATTAAGACAATTCTAGGTGGAATTCCAGAAATGATTTATGGGTTTTGGATATCTCATGTATTCTATCCTCTCCACCAAATTATGTGCCTAGAACACATCTGATTCTACAAAAACTAACACTCCCTCTTAGCGAGGAATGTGTTCTAGTGCTGCACACCCTGTCACAACACCTTGTTTTTGCATCGTCTCTTATCATGTTGTTGATCTGGATGCTACTTCCCACCAACTATTGTGTAACTCTAATTTATGTTGCATCTATGTTATTGTTGACCCTTTTGTACCACTACCAACACTACATCTGCACTGCAACTCTGTTGATGCTGCAACCGCAACATATGCAACTGAAAAACATCCAAAATACTGAATCATATGTGATCGGTATGATGCATCTATATCTCGAGTCTTTGACTGTTACTAGCCTTTGCACCGTCTCTGAAGGATTTGCATTTTTGCTGACTCGGCACTGTGCCACCTGCACTGCTTCCAACTCTGCATTGTGCTCCCCAACATTTGACTGCTACTAGTCTATGCAACTATCACTCTAGTATTTGACTGCATTACTACCACAGATCCATCCTTCTACTGAATACTTTGGGCGCCCTTAGCCAGTTATCGATCCATGATTTGGACTCCTCAAGGACCCTGCCCTTCTTTGTATCTCTTTAGGGCTAAAACTCCAAATCACACCACCTCACTCTTGGAGGTATATGGGAAATCATAGAAAATTTTTCCTCTAACCTAGAGGACAGCCTATCGATCTATGTTGAAGCTTCCTGTTGATCCTACTTCTCTGTCTATTCCTTCTTCCTGAGAGGACACCACCTTTTGTAGTGATTGAGCTCACCACACCTGAATAAATTGACCTTAGACAAGTCCTTCTTATTCTTCTTATGCTCCTCCTACCCATAATGGTACCCTTACATGTGAGGGCCACATTCTCCTCCTCCTTTACCATCTTCGTTTTGTTGCTACTGTTGCCACTGATGAAGCTCTTTAACAAAGCTCATCTCAACTCCTGTTGCTGCAAATCAACCCACATCATTTCCCATCCTCGTAGTGTGTCTCTGTCCAATATACTTTGGATAGAGACCTACCAATCCTCAAAGACATTATGCAGAGCTAATCGCACTAGCTCTAATTTTTTATGCGCTACCCCAACAACTGAAACTTGGTCTCGGACCTCCTCAATCCTAGTAAGGAAGGGATCTATGCCTTCCCCCTTCTCCATCTTAATTCATCTCATCTTATCGTCTAGGAACATCTTCGGCTGCTCGGAAGTACCTTGGTATAACGTGGTGAGATCATCCCACTTTTCTTTGGTCGTTCCCTTGGCCGCTATATGTGAGACAATATGGTCCCAAACTCCATCCCAGATAAATCACTTCACCCGCGCCATCTCCCTCCTATATTCCTTCAGTTGATTCGTATCCTAAGGAACTTCCACTAAATTATCAATTTAGGCTTTCAGGCCATATTCATCTATAAGGAAGGACATCCTTGCCTATAAGATGACATAGTTAGAAGCTCCATCCAACCTATCCTGATCTTGAAGCCCTATGGTGGCCATCTCAAAAATTGTAGAAAGCTCCCTCTTTCCCTCTGCTTGGTTGTTGCTACTACTACTCGCACTCCCTTCTGGAATGCATAGATATGCTAGTTGTTACTACCAATATGCCTATAAATTAAAACTTTTGAAACTAGAATTTCCTTGAGGAAAATTTTCCCCTCTCGTGTGTGCTTTTCTCTTCCACCCAAAACTAGATTTTCTCTAGAAAGCTGCTGCAAAACCCTCTGCGTCTAGCCAAAAAGTTTCCCAACAAAAATATAAGTTTCTCCCTCTACATGTTGGAATCACTCAAATTGGAAAGTGGAATGTTTATGTCACTCTGCATTGAAAAATCGAACTTCCCCAAGCAACTCGACCTTCCTGGAAATGGATTGTGTTGCCTCTAGGAATTTCAACCTGCTGCTCATACTGAACAGTGAAATCCCTTCTTTCACTTCTGAGCTCCTTGGCTAATTAATCACGCTTTGATACCATGTGAAAATTTTAACTTACAATTGCAATCCTATTGCAGCAAGTGTTATTATTTCTTCTAAATGATAAATGAATTATTCAATTTATTGCTATGGAAACATCGAAATAAACACATTACAACCTTCACAAATAAAATTCTACGTAAATAAAACAGCACTGGACACTGAGAAAATACTAGCCACACATAAAATATGAAACTATTTTTTTTAGACAAATGTCCCCAGAAAAACACAACTTGGGGAAAACTTGTGTTGCAACTGAGGGTTTTATTATTATGCAACAATGATAAATTCTGAGTACAATTATCTGGATGTCGAATTTTGGAAATTCTACAGAGAAAAATACTAGCAAAAATCTAATGAGGAATTTTCCTCAACCCACATGCAAATTTGGCTCTAAAGACTAGCCTCATAAACCCTCTAATAATTTCCATGTGTCGCCCTTTGTGTGGGCTCTGCGAAGGCTCTAATCCTTATGGCATGGATCTCAAATTGATCTACCACTTTTGCTTGCCACTGACTCTATAAATTCTTCTCCTGGTCTCTGCAAAATTCTCTTTCCACCAAAACAATGAAACGACTTCCCAAATCTGCAAATTGAAGCACATCTAAAATCTATTGCACAATCCCTGCATCAGCCTCTCTGTGGTTCTTCTGCCTCTCTGCAAGTGCACTTGTTGGATCTGTAAATCTTCCTCCAGCCTTATTGTCCCTGCACCTCTCTCACTATTGCGAATTTTGGCTCTTCGATAGCTGACTGCTGCTACTATAGAAATCGATCTTCCAAGGAAATTGAACTTCTCAAGTTTCGTCTCCATCACCACGTCAATATCCTCTTATAATCCATTGTCGGAGCACCAACAACCAAGATTAAAACATAATCGATGCTAGGATCATCTATGGATCGATCCATGTGATTTTCTAGACTATTTGTACCTTATCTCAATTAATACTAATTAATTAACCATATTCCCTAAGTTTAGACTTAGGAAATATTTAAAAAATGGCTAATAAGCTAATTGAGACACTTCTAGATGGAATTTCGAGAAACGATTCTAGGTTTTGGAGATCTCATGTATTTTAGCCTCTCCACCAAATTTCGTGGCTACAACACATGCGATGCTACAAAAAATAACATACAACACCATGGAGATTGATTTAAGAAGTGAAGGATGAAACACTTTTCATAACAATATTATCATGTGTAAGGTTGGGACAATTATAGTTTGAAAAAATGTCCCGTGAATTTCAATTTCAAAATTAAGTTTGTTGACTTATTTTTATTTATATTAGGATTAGAAACTCATTTTTTCATTTTAACATATTATTTTTTAAATAATTTATTAGGTATACCATTATCACATTATCTATTATATTCATTTAATCATAAGGATTACATGAGGATACAAGAACAAATGGTTACAATGTTTAATGAAGAGAGTTGGGATGTTGTTAGACAAAATTATCTAGATTCAAGTTCTATAGTAACATTAAAACATATTTTTGTTGCATTCAAATATGTATGTGGATTTTGTATTCATTTTATTCATTTTGAAGTTTTGTTTTGTTTTTTTTAAGTTCTAGATATATAATATGTATTTTCATGTTTCATTAAAAATGTTGATGGGTACATTTGAGTGTTAATGAGCTTCAAAAGTTATATCCAAAAAACAATGTTTAAAAGACAAAGAAGACAACATCTTGAAAATGTTGAACTTGATGACACCCCTAATCACTACATTTGAAATGGATTCAACATTGTCCAATGTAAAGTAATAAGTGATAATTGTGAAAAAAATGCAGATCTCGCATTGGAGAAATTGTGGGGTTTTAAATGGGCCTCAAAACAAAAATGTACAATCAAAATTGACTTTATAAGAACCAATAAGATTAAATATGATAATGTAAACCATGGAGGATGATTCACCATTTTTAGAGTAAAAATGTAAAAAGATTAAAAAATAGAAATAAAAATAAAAAACTACTTTTTCAACTTGTATTTTCAACTTATCTCTCTATGGTTTTACTCAAATTTCGAGCGGGAGCACTTGTTGGATGCGAAATTTAATTCCACATCCAAAGAGTGCCCATATTGCATACTTTCTATGAACCCTACTACATGAAAAATGAAAAATACATGAAAAAACATGATTGCAATCACATTTTTCATGAATTTTTCATTTTTCGTGTAGTGGGGCCCATCGAAAGTGCCCAACATAGATACTATTTGGATGAGGAATTAAATTATGCATCCAACGAGTTCTCCCGCGCAAAATTTGAGTAAAAACGTAGGGAGATAAGTTGAAAATACAAGTTGAAAAAAAAAAGTAATTTTCTCTTTTTTTCCTTCTAAAATTTGACGATGTAAGATAATATTATTTTATTATTTAGACATTGATATTTTATAATATTCCTTAGGAGGCCCATTTTAGACCTCAAAATTTCCCTGATGTTCCTAGAAAGGATTACTCCCTAGTTATTACAAATATCCCACATGACTACAACATCTAGAACATTAGATATGATAGCACTTGAGCCTTATACTTACCAATCGTCCATTAAAGTGGTTAAGGGATTTTTAGAAGTCACAACATTGTACTATTGGAGATTTGTGACTTTTCAATCATACAGAAAATTAGGAGTGGTATTATCAAGCTTCAAGGATAAGGAGAGATCAAGGAGGCAACTCATTTGGTAAGAGATTTAAACCATATGTTTAGTGATTACAATTAAAAATATTTATGAATGTCGAAATTAAGTGATTTTTTACTAATTCATGTTACAAGCGTAAGCCCAATATCCAATAATGATCCATTTTCAAGTGATGTTGGGAAAATCCATGTTAAATTTTGGGAAAAATATAGTACTTATGATTCAATTCTAATCAATAAAAAGGAGGAAATATAGTCACATCCTATTTTATAATTATGTAGTAAGAGAGGCAGCATAGGAAGGGGTGGCAGGAGGGGGAGGTATTATCCTTGATCCTGAAGGAAAATTGGTAATGAGTTACTCATGGGGTCTAGGATGTATGACTAACAACGAGGCGAAATTATATGTGCTTATTCTAGGAGTAACACTAGCTAAAGACTTAAATCCTCCTAACCTCATGATTCTAGGAGATTCTCTTATTTCGCTCTAGCATCTCCATAAAATATCATTTCCAAAAGAAAATCATCTCGAGACAATTCTTCAAAGAGTGATAAGGATTTTGGATGGCTTTCAATAGCCCTCCTTTTTCCATGTGCTGAGACATCATAATACAAAGGTTGATCGCAAGCAAACAAAGATTGTAACCTTCGTGTTGGTAAAACTAAAATAAATGGAGTCTATGGGTGGTGAGGCATTCAATGACACCTCCCCCCGTCAAATATTCCTCTCCCCCTAATTCTTTTGTAATGATTGGTCCCTCAATCCCAAGGTTTTTAATTCTCCTTGACTTACAAACACCCCCCTTAAAAGAATCCTACATCAATATTTTGGGAGGGAACATCAAAATAGCCATCATGTTAAGAAAATGGGAAGTGTTTCATGTCGCTAAGGTCAAGCTCCCCCTCCCGCGTGCAGATGGTACCATAATACAATGAAATCTTACTTATTTCATCAACCTCCCATATCATCTTATTATGGACTCCTCTATAGTAGAAATTATGAGGTTTGTGGTGCAATAAATGGTGAAGCATGGGAGCAGTCTTCCCAGCTAAATAAATATATGTCTCCCTGGTTCTCAAGCATACATGGCCTTCTTCCCTTGGGATTTCCTTTATCCGGTCTCTTATGGGTGGGATTTTCATCTACTTTATTCATCATAAGGTTCAAGTGGAACTATTTGGCTTCTACTAACAACTTTTGGTTCGGTATTTTGAGAGGTAGCAACTGGTGTCATAAATCCACTGGAAACATTCTTGGATTTTTGGTTCTCGACACTACTCATATAGTCTTTTTTAGTCTCAATCAGGCATACAGGTTTCTTCATTGAGACTCCTTAATTGGTCCCAATTTCAGCAAGTAATCTGCCATCCCATCAGCTTTTATTTTATTCATATGCATGTCCTTTTTCTTCTCATGGTTCCCTACCTCTTCTCTAGAAAAAATCATGGTTAGATCATGTTCTATTTCTGGCTCTTTTTCAACCTTGACTAGCTTACTCCTCTTTGTCATCTGACTATTGGTGTGACACATGGGCTCTCGTTCTCGTATTCCTTTAGTAACTTGCAAGCCTCCTCCAGTTATTTATCCCTTCGTATTCTTATTTTTCTCCTCTCTTTCCCCATAATAAATGGTATTCTAGGTGCTCAACCTTCTCCATGTGTTACAATCGGCCTCAAATCAAATTATTCTTGTTTGTGGGATGTCAAAATTTTCTGGGCTTTTCCTCTTCTTCGGGTGGCAATGAAGACTCACAAAGAGTCTTATTTGGGTTTTGGGGGTCACCCAAAATGCTCATTGTGATCCATCAAGAAGAAACCTTGAATTTGGATATCGTGGAAACTAAAATGAAATTGATGGGACATATGAGCCTCATCACCAACCTAATGGAAGAAAAACAGGAGTTTAAAATCAACATGGCTCACAAGGAAGATGAAGTTGACGCACTACGCCAACAGATTGAAGCTCTTTAAGCCCAAAATTTGACTAGGACAAGCATTAGTGTTGAGTCTAGTACTTCTAGCAAACATGGAGGAAATTCTCTTCCAGACCTTTGGAAACCTTTAGTTGAGGATCCCAACTCTCTCTTCAAATGAGTTCAAAATACAAATGTGCTTTCCTTATTGGGAAATTTTGTAAATCGTTTTTATATCAACACTTATTTGTTGTATGTCTTCAAGTTAGGATTTTGAAATCATTAGAAATATCCTCTGTAGAGGATCAATTTGTAAGAGAAATCATGTACTCCACTTCCCGAGTAGCTACTGTGTCTAGGTACATATTTTAATACAATACTACTGATTTTTGTGTAAAAGAGAGAGAGAGAGAGAGAGCATATGAGGAAAACGAATTGAAGGGAGAGATTGTTAACGTTTATCAAAAGCCAAAAGCACTTATCAATTATCCTATAGGTACATTTTTCAAATCAAGGAGATTAGGTTTTGGAATTGTTCTTTGGTTCACATAATAATTATGATATAACATTTACAAAATCAAACCTTCAATATTTATTATTTTTATGTGGGTTACACTAATTTACTTAATTAATTATTTTGTGCTTGACGATTAGATAAAACACTAGCATTTTGCTTACAAGAATGAAGGAATTACATAGACATTGAAAATGACTCATTACAATGTAATTTTTTCAGCAAAGAGTTAATGTTATTAAAGCTATTTTAGATAAAAATGCATGAAATTGGTTTCAAGAAAGAATATTTTAGTGAATCATGTTTGGAAAATATGTCAAAGAAACCTCAACCAACACTGTATGGATTAGCTGGAAATGATCACTTTGGGGAACTTACAAACATCAAAGATCCGATGCAAAAGCAAAATGACTCAATGGAAGCACAAAACAATGTTGAAGAAAATGATGATGAGTTGCTAAAAAACAATGAATTTGGCATATATGATATTGTTGATTAGTTTTAATTTGTTCTTAAAAAACATGATTAATTTTGTAACTTAGTAATAAGATATAGTTGTAATATTTTGAGTTTGATATGTCACTAAAATAATAAATTTCCATGTATTGTTGTTTTATGATGAACATTTTTATTATATTTTTAACCATTTGGTATAGTTGATCTTTTGAAATTTATGTTTATATAACGCAGAGGTTGCAAATACTAGGACAATATATTGATATGACTGCCACATGCAGCACAGGGAAACAATTAGGATGACATGCGTCATCCACAAAATTGGTGTACCTTGCTATTAATATGATCATACCTCACATTCTCCTCATCTCAGGCAACGAGCACATCAAACAACATTTCATCATGGGTGGATACCATGATATGATCAACCAGACTCAATTCAATTCAAGGTGAATGAAGGTGGACTTAAGTCAATTCAAGGTGAATGAAGGTTGATGCCTGCAAGTAGATTATACAAGGCCTTAACTATAAGGAGCTTCGCTATTTGTGGGCCTTAAGCCCTCTTGATGTGTTTGGACGTTCTGGGGAGAGCCATTGGCAATGCCTACAAAGGGGATGAAGGTGAAAGGAGTATGCATGTAGAAAAACTCGGGGTTGGTGAAGAATTCTACACTCATGGTTGCAGCACAGCATTTGGCGGTGGCGTCGGGATTCGTGGTCCTCGCACATCTCATGGTTGTGGTCCTCACTCAGCTGCTCGTCGTTGCAACATTGGTCGTCTGCTCTATAGCAAGCTTAATGGGCTCTCTTTATATCTCTTTGCCAACTACAATGTTTCCCTTTGTTTGTAACAGCTCTCTAGTAAATTTTGTGAATATTATGTTGTCTTTCGAACAACAAGTTATGTGTTATCTCTGGGTTTTAATGACCTTCTGGTCAAGTGAAGCATTTGTAATCTTAAGACTTTAAAATGGTGGTATTCCTAGGTCATGATAGTTGTATTCATGTTTCAAAGTAATATAATGCCCAATTTCAAAAAAAATAACATTGAATATTGCTTTATATATATATATATATAAAATGGTTAAATATTTTGTTTTCTCCTTTTTTAAGTCAAATTTACCTATAAAAATTATTTGTTTAACATAACATTTTAAGCAAAAGACTTCAGCGAATGTGAATTTTTAAAATGCTATTTGTCTTTTAAATATATTTTTTTTGTTAAATGTTTCAAAATAGTGTTATTGGCTGACAACTATTCACTACATACTGAAATAAGGATTAAAAAATGTTAGAAATAATATTTTTACCGGATATTTAAAATATATGGCACTCTTGTTAGTTGGTAATTTTCCTTTTTAGGATTAAAATAATAACTAGGTAATTTATGGCACTCTCATTAAGTTCGTAATTTTCTTTTTGTAGGATGTAACTCTCAAAAAGATAAAATAATAACTTGGTAATTTTCCTTTTGTAGGACGCAACTCTCAAAAAGATAAAATAATAAGATCAGTAAACAAGTTTTTACTTTGACACACTTTCTCAAGAAATTTCATTTGTGGAAGTGGTTTTCCTCCTAGTCAAGGCTACCTGGTCTCTCTTTTCACCTAGAACGCCCATATTTCTAGATTCTCAAACTAATCCTTCTCTATTGGCTAGTGAAAAGCTCCTTTCAAATTGATAGGAGGAAACGATCCTATCTCAGATGAACCTCAAATTTCCTTCGACATCTTAATATAGAAGAATTCTTGATAAAAATTGGAGGACAATGAATTGGAGCGGGTGGAAGCAGAGAGGTAGGTGAAAAAACAAGTAGAAAGTCAATGAAACCAAACAGGAAAGAAGCAACCAACAAGAAGAAAAATGGAAAAGTTGTTGGGGTTGAAGCTTGGAGTATTAAGAATCTAGGTTTCATTTATCCTTTGTAGAGTGGAGGCCATAAAACCTCCAATGTTGAATAATGAAAATTGTCTCCTAGAATTGCGAAGGCATGGATAGTTGGTTTAAAGAAAATTGTCTCCTAGAATTGCGAAGGCATGGATAGTTGGTTTAAAGAAGAAGCCATGAGAAGACATCTCACCTATTTCTCCAAAAGACCACACTAGAGGCAATGGAAATGCATAATATCAGCGAAACACAGTGGAAAAGATGTGAAGGCATTATGGTTAGTTCAAGTGGAGCATCAAGAGGTATTTGTTTCTTTGGGATAACTCTACATTTTAAGTATAATTTCTCACCAATTAAAACATTTGGCTACCCTAACATGTCTTCTACAATAGAACTCAAGTATCATATATAATATTTTTAATGTATATGTCCCTATTTTTTAATTTAAAAAAAAAAAATGGTGTTCCATGCAAGCTTTAAAGACTCTGAAGTCACTATAGGAAACATTGTGGTTGGGGACTTCAATGTTGTTCTGAATAAAAAAAAAAAAGGAGATGGTAATGTAGTCAAGGAGCCTTTCAAAGAAATGTGGAGAATATCACAATGAATTGGGATTTAATAGATATCAAACCTATGGAAGGAAACTACATTTGATCAAATAACATAATTGGATTGGGTCATATTGCTGCTAGATTGGATTGTTTCTTCATTCAAAGTAACTTTATGTTAAACAACTACATCATATCTTCTAGGATCATTTCATCATTTTTCTCTAATCATAAGTTGATTTCTCTTCAATACCACCACTCCCAAAATCTGTGCCCTCTTTCATTCATATTTGTCTCATTTGGCTTTAGGAACTCTAGATTCATGGATATTATTTTGAAGGAATGGGACAAGTACGTTACATGATCACCCACCTTTATCTGGGAACATTAATTAAAAGTAGGCAATCAAGACCTCAAGGAATGGGTGAAGATCTTGTATGTATCATTGGAGAAAGAAATTTTTTAATTTGGTCTCAGCTTGAAGATATCTAGTCGAGAATGTAAAAGGAATGCATCACAAAGAATCATCATGTAGAGGAGAGAGAGAGAGCCCTTTGCAGTGAGCTTCATAAGTAATCCAAATTGGAGGAAGATATGTGGCATCTAAAATTCAATTTTGTGGTTACAATCAAAGATAAGAATACCTCCTCCTTCCATTGGCAAGCCAAAACTAGAGTTTTGAAAAATAACATCAATAAATATCATTAGATGATGGGTCAAGCCAAAGAGACTTCCTAGCAATCAAGGAGGCTACCAAAAATCATTTTGAAAGTCTTGTACACAAAATAGGAAGAGGCCAATCCTTTCTTCAATAGTATTATACTTGAAAACATCCCTCATTTTTTTTTTGAAACTGAGAAGGAGGATCTAGACAAAGAAATTAAGGACAAAATACTAAGGCCATTTGGAGGCTTTCCCATCACAGAGCTCTAGAGCCAAACAATTTCTCTCGTTACCTTTTTCAAAGGTGTTGGAATAAATCATTAAATTTGATTTGAAGTGTATACTCCTGCATGTCCATTAGAAACATAAATGTGTGCTAACAATGCTTCCCATTTCTTATTACTTAATTTAATTAGCTCTGATCAAAATTAAGTAGAGTTGTACGAAAATATATATATATATATAGTTGGGAAAAAAAAAATCATAAAAAGTTTCATTTGGTGAGTTTGGACGTCATTAGATCCCCCAAAGATTGAGGTGGTCTTAGCATCAAATATTCTTCAATTATGATTATGGTTATGAAAGTAAAGATCCTTTGGAGAGTAATCTTTGCTAAGTTAGAATGATGGAAGAAATCCTTCCTCAGAAAACCTTTTTAAGAAATCAAAAGCATTGTTTGGACACTCTACTAGATAGCAAGAAGGGATCGCATATATAAGAATTGATCAAAGTTATGACACCTTTAATTGAATCCAAGCTTACTTGGGTCCGAAGTAATGGTAAAATGATTAATATTTGGAGGGATAGCATAATGGGAAATCCTCGATTTGACAAAAATTATGAACTTCTTCCTCTTAAATGTCTGGATGGGAAGCCAAGGCCATAAAACTTTGTTTAGCATATCATTCTAGTCAAAAGATGTGAATTTTTGGATTGGTTGGTCCTTCATTTCATCTCCATCTAATCTAGCTCCTTTACCCCAACTTGTTCTTAACTATCCTGAAGGTTTGCTCCATTCAATCATTTAGCATCAAATAGTAGAGGCTAGGGTCAATCAAATTACATTGATCTAGATACCATGCCTAGATCATATCTCTACGTCTCCCAAAACTTTATAGTATATGGAAGCAAATTCGGCATAGCAATTTTTTACTCAAGATCAACACTCTCTATTGGGTAATGGTTCATGGCAAGCTTCTAATTAGAAAGAATCTTCAAAAATGGGGATTCAAGGGCCCTCACCATTTTCTTTATGCCATTTGGAGGTCAAAAACCAATGTCACTTGTTCTTTGATTTCACTTTTACTACACATGCTTGGTAGTGTGCTTAGGCAAAGATCAATCATAGGATAAGTCTTGAACTCTTGGAGCGAATATGTTCAATTTATGGCTCAAATATTATAGAGGCTCATTCATGCATTAACATGTTTTTAGGAGAGCTTGGCAAGCAATGTCAAAATTTATCCTTTGAAAAAGTTTGGTTGGTATGTAACAAACCTATATTTTAACAGAAATTGGTTAATCCTAGGATAACAACAGCAAAAGTGAGAGGTCTAATGTCATAAGGCATCAAAATTTGTGGAATGAAATGCCTTATGGTGTAGTTGCATGATTGTGAGGAGAAAGAGTGCCTAGCACACATCCTTATGGGAGGAGCTTCATTTCAAAGTCAACACTCCTTAAACCCTCACATCATTCTGATTGGTAGATAAGAATAGAGTAAGACATCAAAGAGTGGCAAAAAATAAGAGAAAGCATATTTTTGTTCTTTTCTTTGATGGAGTGTCAAAACTTGAATCCTAGGGGTGGTAGGCATGGGGGTGAATCGTCCTTGATCTTAAGGGGAAACAAGGATTGAGTTATGAACGGGATATCGGGACAACCATAAACAACTAGTTAGGGTGATATGTTTTCCTTCAAGGATTAACATCCATAAATGTATCTAGTATGAAAACTATGATAGCTAGTGGGGACTCATCCATAATTATCTAATGAACAATATGAAAACCCCATAAAATAGCAAGTTGGCACATCTCATAGCTAGAATAAAAAAAGTGCTTCTATAGTTTGAGGATATTAAGTTTTTTCATGTTATGGGGGACCTAAATCGGTAAGCATACACCCTTGCCAACGGGGCCTTGAGATTGAACAAAGGAATTCTATGAGAGAGAGAATTCTTCCAAGCTATCCCCTGGAATCATGAGTTATGTTATAAATTGCAAGTTTCCACATTTGAAGTTTTTAAAACACATAATTTCACCAAAGCAGGGGAATATGCTATTTAGTTGAAGGCAATATGTAATGTGCATCACCCTCACAACATCTCCACACATACCACCCTTAATGCATTGTTGGCATTTTAAAGCATTGGGAGTCTTAATGTAGGAGGAAGGTGGGATTATGGCTTATGAGGCAAGCACTAAACTGATAATCAATGAGAAATTTTGGTGGATGTCACCTTCAATGTTGTGGGATTCTCAAGTAAGCCTTTTCATCAAAGCTCTATTGGTGTATTATATCGTTGATCAAATTATTTTGACGTAGGACCTTGTGATTCCAAACTCGGTTGCATTGGCTCTAGTCTAGACCTTTGTGTCTAATAGCTTTGTGGTTTTGTTATTGTTTCACAACATTAATAGTAGGGGGGGTGGGTATCTCAACCTTCTAATTTCAAATAGTCTTCTTTGGTGGGCTACTATTAATTCCAAGTTTTGAATGAGTATTTTGGGCAATACTACCTCTCCAAGAAATGGACCTTAGACTTGTAGTTAAAGACCACTCTTTGCTCATCTCTTCCTCAAGCCTAGAAGGATTGGGTCACCTCCTCATGTTTGATAGCTCCAAGTTTCCCATTTGGGTGTTGTTGTGTATACTCTATTTGGGCAGTTGTGGGAGCCTTGGAATATGGATTACAGGGAAATTCAAGAAATGAACAAAGCTTTGTGCAGGCATGAATACATCATCACTAGCAACATGGTATCCATATTCTCAATAAAAACTAAGGTCCATGAAAATGAGCACGAATACATTGCTCAAAATGTAGTAATTATGGACACCCTCTTGCAACAAGAGACCCAAATTCAAGTCTTAAACACACAATGTTCAATGTTGATAAATATTGTATGTACTCTTAATAGAGGCTCAATCTATTGCTTCTAACATTAAAATGTCAGTGAATTCTATCCCTAATAAACCTAAGGAAGAGGAAACAATTCATCACATGTTTGAAGACATAGACTTGGGCATTCACGAATCACAACATACTAATATTGGTCCAGATAAGGCACTTGACAAGCATATGTTTTATTAGTATCAAGTCTTCTTAGAGTTTATATCGGTAGAAATTTTTGAAACCCTCTATGGTAAATAATTTAGACTTCCATGTAATAACACATTAATACTTGATGGTTATGATAGTTGTTTTAAGAAAGAACATCTTTTTTGTATTACTATGCTGACCAGCTCAGCAGCAGCGTATTTTCAATACAAAATATTATCATTTCGGTTATTAAAAGAAATTGTTAAATAGTCATTTGATGCCTATCCCACATATATTTTTCTGGACCAGGGCTGTCACATGGACTAGTAGGCCCCCTGACACTCGTATGACCATAAACGGATGTATAAAATATTAACACACTACAGACTCGTGTGACCTTAAACCAAACAACACACTACAACCGCAAGAGGCCCTTTAAAGATGGAAACGGTCAGGGCCTGCTAGTTGGGGAGGATCCACCATCTACATTTGATTGACTCAAGCCACAGAATGAGGCTACAAAGCCAAATACCGTTGCCACGTGTACTTGAAGAGTTATATCGTCGCTATGACCTACCTTTGTTTGGTGCCCTTGTCTCAAGGCAATGTTCCTTTTAAGTTTTGTTGATAGATGATATGATGTTGCCCTTGTCTCAAGGCAATGTGCCTTTATGTTTTGATGATTGATGAACTGAGGAGTGATTTTGGTCTGTTCATACCCTAGGTAATTTTGATTTATTATACTTCAATTTCTGGGAGGACTATTTTACCCCTTTTTTAACATGGCAGTGGAAGCAATAGTTTGCCACCCTCTTTTTCACCAAAAAAAAAAGGGGTTATAATTAATCTGAAATGCTTGGTAGTCCCCTGTAAGTCTAAGACACATTGATGATCCTTCCCTCTCCTGCAATTACTGCCCCGAATTGGCAACAAGTGGGGATCAAAACAGGAGATAGACAGTGTCTCCAAAAAAATCTCTGAGATAGTCTGTTTCTGGTAATTTTTTAAGCTGGTTTGAACTTTTAATTCTAGTTCAGGAAGCTTACAACGGGCAAAAACTCTAAGAAGGGTAAGGGCCAAATTGTAAAGCACTCTGTTGCAGAACTGTGAACCAGAAAGGGTTCCTATCCCACAATTGTTGAGCTAAAGTTCATGGGTTTTGATGGTATGCCCCTCCTCTGTTTCCAGAGAGAGGACACGTCTAGTCCGAAAAGACAATCAGATTGGGCCAGCATTGAGCAGTCTATAAGAGAGTCCAGGGAGTTGCCCATGTAGCAAAACCCCAAGGACCTCCATGGACGATGCAATTTCATTCTGATTATATCAACTTTTAAACAAGAGATTCATGAAGCGTTGGCTGGCCTCAAGGAGTATTTCTTAAGGCAGAAGAGATATTAGCTTTTAAAACTAAAATGAGGAAGATGAAGCATGAGATTGTGGAAACTCTGAGAGAGATTCAAGAGAGAATGATGAAGTATGAGGCCATCCCACCATATTTGCACCTAAATGACTGGCCTGACATAGAATAAAAAATATTAATGGAGTTCAGAGTACCTACATTACAAATTTTAATAAGCACAATGTATAGTGTTAGATCTGAGACTTTTGTGATCCATAAAGTAGATAAATGTCTCTTTGGATTAATCACATCATTAGGATTTGGACATTTATCCAAATCCTAATGATGTGATTAATCCGAAAAGACATTTATCTACACAATGTATAGTGTTATGCCATCTATCAAAGAAAAATAAAGTTAGAAAATATGGTTTTCTCTTAAAATGCATGACCAGATATTAAATTGCATGTTTTGCTATTAACTTCCATCAGCTAGATGTTGAAAAGTCTTCATAATGTAATAAAATGTAATTTTTATCATATTTATTATATTCATTATTATCATTTTATTTTGGTCAAAGCATGTTCTTCATACTTATAGAGTCAAAAAGAGTCAAAAAAATTTATTTTGAGTCAAAAGAAATGTATTTGAACCAAGTCCCATTTGGACTTTTGTAAAGAAAAGAAAATTAATTTTATATTGAGTCAAAGTCCACCAAAATTGTCAAGTCGGCCCTCCTTCGGAACAAGTCGTCCTGGGCCTCCAAGAACCATCCAGTCCACCTCTTGGACAGAAATATGTAGAGGACAGTTCGATCACTCTGGAGGACACTCGATTATCATCATCATACCTATCTTCTGCACATAACTAATGAAGAAAAAGGACAAAGAAGGGAAGGAAGAACTCGCACATGAGGAATAACTTCTGTGAGAAAAAGGCCGAAGTTCTGATCTAGTTGCAGACCCGAAATTTCAAGAGCAATATTTCAGGAATCCCCGAAAACTCAGGAGCGAAATTTCAGGAAGACCAGTTTGACTTATGTTGACTTTTGACTTTGAAGGTGACTTGGAGGGGGGCTGAACTTGGAGTTTTGGTGGCAGTTTTGGGTCTTGGCCTTGGTCTTGGATATCTCATTTTGATCTGATTCTATAAGAGAAGGATTGTTGTTGGGTTTTGCCCTGGCTTGGAGCCTAATTTCTGGCATCTCTTGTATTTTGTGCACTATGATCTCTATTTTCTTGTCTTGAATGGTAATTGCTTGATGAATAATAAAAGAAAAACAAAATAAAAAACATTAAATAACTTCACAAGTAATTATCATGTTAAGAAATTCCCCTTTGCATTGGAATTTCAACATGGAATCAGAGCTATGGTGAAGGCAGGGGCACCATTGAAGAAGCCCTAGTCAAGACTAAGTGTGGCATAAAGTTTCTGAGGCACGTGAGAAAGTATCTGAGGTATATCAACAAAACTTTGAGGCATATATTATCTATAATACACGAAGACTCAAGGCTTAATATGATGCGAATTCTGTTCCTGTACATGATACAAGTTCTGCTCCTATATATATGATGCAAGTGTTGTATATAATATTATAATGTGAAGTTTCTGTTATATAAATATGATGCAAGTGTTGTATATAATGTGAAGTTTCTGTTATATAAAGATGACGTGAATTTTTGTAAAGATACAATGCAAGTTCTGTTATGATAATCCAAGCTCCGGTGGACATGTAATGCGAGTCTCTGTGGCAATATAAACTCTCTGTGACGCAAGTTTTCTGTGACATGACATATTTCTCTCTGACAAAAGTTTCTATGTTGACATATCTCTCCATGGTACGAGTTCCTGTGGATACAAGACACATATTATCTCTATGATGCAAGCTACAGAAAGGCAGCATATCCTCTGTGGCATCCGAACTACTGTGTGGCAACATTTCTCTGAGACATCCAAAGCTTACTGTGGAGCTCACTGTGGTAACATATTTCTGAGATTCAAGGCATCCAAAATGACATTTGGAAACAACAATTCAAGGACCAAAACTATACAAGGCATCTTGTTGTCGCACAGAATGTCTAGGCACTGCGACAACGGCTCAGATCAGGGGCTGTCACCCTGATCCCCAATCTCTCTATTTAAGCTGTCTCCCTGCAAGCTAAGGGAGGTAGACTGTTAAATTTGGACAACTAGGTCCAAACTCCATCTTGTGATGCTCAGATGAAGATTCCAATATTTGTATTGGATTCCTCTTTCAGAGAGGTGTAAAATCGATATAAAATTGATTTTAATCTGATGAGCAGAATATTTATTTTGAATTTATTATTTATAATAAATTTAAGTGTAGGTCGGCCTTAAGGTTTTACACCCCCAGCAGATGTGTCACACACCTCAATGATGGATATAAATACAGTCAACGTTGGAGAGCATTTCACTCACTCAACATCACACATCTTCTCCTTTGATTATATACGAGCATCTGAGAAGCAGTTTCATCTCCCACGTGAGAAGAAGGACGAAATCTACTGCAGCAAAAAGGACGAAATTTACTGCAGCAAATTTTCTGCAGTTAGGGTTTTTGGGCAAGTTTGACCAGCGTTGGCTTTGGTCAACGCATGGTCCGAATTGGCTGAAATTTTGTAGAGAGTTCGATTTTTGAAGGTCGTACTCATTGGCACAAAATTCGAGGTCAAAAGGTTGACCGAAGTTGGAGCTGCGTTGACTTTATTGTTGCTGCCATGCGTTGACTTTTCTGGGGTTGACTTTGAGTTGATTGGGTGACTGATTTGAGGACTGTTGTGACACATTCTAGGTTGGCCGACCAAGAAGACTTTGCTGGTTGAAGCATCCTGCTGATCACCGTAACGCACCAACACATTCTCCTGTTTCTGGTTTGTCTTCTAAAGGATCACTGGTATGTTCTATCTGCATTTTACTTGTAAATTCATGTGATTGCTATTGATAAAAGTAAAGTTGCATCAAGCATAGAACATCTACATAAATTTACATGGAATCGGAGCTGAGGTGAAGACAAGCCCTAACTTATAGCAATCACCAAAAGAGAAAAATGAGTTCCACAAGTTATGGCTTCAAGGAGGATGACAAGCTGACTGGAAGGGATGACTTCCATGCTTGGAAGATGATATTAGATCTCAAATTAGAATACCATGATCTCATGGACTATGTACCGGGTAAGATACGAGAACCTCCATCCACTGTTACTGCTGCTGCTAAAACCAAGTATAAGAAGGGGGAGATCAAAGCAAAGCTAATGATCAGGGAATCCATACATAAAATTCTGGTTGCCTACATATCTGAGCTAGGCACATCCAAAGAGATATATGATAAGCTAATACAAATTTTCAAAGTAAACAATGCAAACCAGGTGCTATTCTTCAAGAATCAATTGAAGAATCTGAAGAAAGGCAGGGATGAATCTGTCGAAACATACTTTCTGAAACTAACCGAGATCAGGAACAATTTGCTGGCTATTGGGGAGACAATAGCTGATCGTGAGATGGTACTCACCGCACTTGGAGGGCTCCCATATGAATGACAAGTATTCAACACTACCATTCTCAATAATAATACAATTCCTAACTTTGACGAGCTACTGTCAAGATGCATGCAAGAAGAGACAAGAATGAAGGAATACGAAAATGACAGAAATGCTGCCTACGCTGCTCATTCTAGAAAGAAGAACTCTAGTGGTCCTAAGAACAAAGGAAGAGCAAGGGCCCAAGGAAAGAAGGGCAAGTGTTTCACTTGTCATAGGCCTGGTCACTATGCTAGAGAATGTCCTTTCAAGAAGGATTCTCTCGATAGTGATGACAACAACAACAACCGAAGGAATGGAAATCAAAGAAACGACAAGTCCAAAGGAAAGAGGAAGGCTCCCTCTGGGGGAAACAATCAACCTTTCAAAATGTCTAGAAACTCCAGGTATGAGGAGTCAAATGTTGTTGATAAAAGAAATGAATACATTCTTGTATCTGCCCTCTCTGCTGCATCCCAGCCCGACACTATGGATATCTGCCTGATAGATAGTGGTGCCTCAAGACACATCATTGGGTTCAAGGAAGCACTCTCTGACATGGTTGAGAAGGATACTAATCTGGAAATTATCCTTGGAGATAATGCCACATATCCCGTGAAAGGGACAGGGACTGTGACCCTCCACTTGTCTCAAGGACAAGTCCTACATTTGTAGGATGTACTCTATGTACCAAAATTGAAGAAAAACCTTGTGTTTATATCAGCCATCGAAGACAAAGGCTTCAATGTGGCATTCACCGATGGAAAGGTGCGCATGTGGAAGAAGAATCTCAAGGAAGCTATCGTGATTGGTTTTAGAGTTGGAACACTCTACCAGGTTGAAGGAAGTCCACTAGGAGCTATGACATGTGATACTATCCGACAAACTGAACTATGGCACCGGAGGTTTGGACACCTTCATTATAAGACCCTTCCCGAAGAAAGGAAGGTGGTGACAGGGATGCCCGATTTTGGAAATAATCATGAAGGTGTATGTAAGGGTTGTGCCGAAGGAAAGCATACAAGGGGACCTTTCCCCTCAAGTGTCACAAAGACATCTGATATTTTGCAACTGGTTCATTCTGATCTATCTGGTATGCTACCCGTGACATCCCTAGGAGGATGTTCTTACTATATGACATTCACTGATGACTTCTCCCGCAAAACCTGGATATACTTCTTGAAGAAGAAGGATGAGGCTTTCATGTGGTTCCGTACCTTCAAAGCCTTGGTGGAAAATATGACAGGGAAGAAGATCAAGATTTTGAGGACCGACAATGGCACTGAATATGAATCAAATGAGTTCAAGGACTTTTGCAGAGAAGCTGGCATTAAGAGGAAGACTACTACTGCCTATACTCCTGAGCAGAATGGCGTTGCTGAACGAAAGAACAGGACCATTGTGGAAGTTGCCCGTGCCATGCCATGTGACCAGGGTCTACCGAAGTTTCTGTGGGGAGAAGCTGCGAATATTGTTGTATACATTCAAAACCGATGCCCTCATTCCGCCCTGGACTCCAAAACTCCCGAAGAGGTTTTCACTGGTAAGAAACCTGACGTCTCACATTTTAGAATTTTTGGATGTCCTGTTTATTTTCATGTGCCAAAAGAAAAGAGAAGTAAGCTGGATGCTTCTAGGAAGAAAGGAATGTTTGTGGGCTACAGCGAAACCTCTAAGGCCTATAGAGTCTATGTACCCGGTCAAAGGGAAGTAGAGATATGCCATGATGTCACTTTTGACGAAGATGCTTCCCTGAAGAAAGTAGTAGATCTTCCGAGATCTGAGGAAAATCATGAAGCAAGGCCTGGAAATCAAGAAGAACCATAGGATGAGACAATGCCTGATGTTGAAGGACCAATGGACCCAATCGATCCATCTCCTTCACTGAGAAAGAGACCATCATGGCTCAGGGACACTCTCGACGATGCTAAGGGACATGCTGCCCCGAGGGGGGCATTCCGAGAAAGCAAGAAGCCGTGTAGATACCAAGGGTATCTGGCTACCATGAGTACTATTGTACAATCTGAACCTAGATCTTTTGAGGAAGCCGTAAAGCATCAAGTCTGGAAGGATGCTATGCACGAAGAATATGAGTCCATAATGAAGAATAATGTCTGGGATGTGGTTCCAAGACCAAAGGACAAATCAATTGTCACCGCAAAATGGCTCTACAAGATCAAGCACGGATCTGATGGAAGTGCTGAAAAGTTCAAGGCAAGATTTGTTGCACGTGGCTTCTCTCAAAAGGAAGGAATAGACTATGATGACATATTTGCACCTGTGGCACAATATACCACCATTCGATCAATCATAGCCCTTGCTGCAACGCAAGGATGGAGTCTTCATCAGATGGATGTCAAGACCGCTTTTCTGCATGGTGCAATAAAAGAAGAGGTGTATGTAGAACAACCTCTGGGGTTTGAAGTCCAGGATCGGGACACTCATGTCTGCAGGTTGAAGAAAGCCCTCTATGGGTTGAAGCAAGCACCCAGAGCTTAGTACGAGAGGATATATAGCTACTTGATGAAGCTGGGATTCACTCGAAGTAATGCTGATCCGAACCTTTACTTCAAGGTTGTCCAGGGGAAGCCTCTCATTTTGGTGTTGTATGTGGACGACCTCTTTTTGACAGGTGTTGACCCTCTCATTCATCAATGCAAGAGAGAGCTCGCTGCTGAGTTCGAGATGAAGGACCTAGGACTGATGCACTACTTCCTAGGCCTGGAGGTCTGGCAGAGACTTGGAGAGATTTTCCTTTCTCAAAGAAAATACATTATGAAACTTCTGGAAAGATTTGGTATGGTGGACTGCAAGTCCGTGTCAACACCAATGGAACTCAACTTCAAGAAGTTGAGTGGCAGCGCTGCTGGGCCCGTATTGGCAAATCCTACTGAGTATCGTCAACTCGTAGGGGCCCTGATGTTCTTAGTGAACACTCGTCCAGATATATGTTTTGCAGTGAACACTTTGAGTCAACAGATGGTTGAACCTCATCACTTTCACTGGGTTGGTGCCAGGAATCTTCTGAGATACCTTCACGGCACGATAAACCATGGGTTGAGATACACTGTCGGGAGCGTGACACTCCTTGGATATACTAATGCCGATTGGGCTGGCAGTGTGGTGGATCGTAAGAGCACATCGGGATGCTGCTTCAATCTTGGTTCTGCTTCGATCTCATGGATGAGCAGGAAGCAGAAGTCGGTGGCTTTGAGCACCGCAGAGGCCGAATACATTGCAACAAGTATGGCCTGTTGTGAAGCAGTTTGGTTGCGAAAGCTCTTTAGTGAGTTGTTTGGACATGTGCTAGATACCACCGTGATACTCTGTGATAACCAGAGTGGGATTCGCATGACTGAGAATCCTGTGTTCCACGACCAATCCAAGCATATTGATATCAGGTACCACTTTATCCGGGATATGGTACAGCGAGGCGCCGTAAGGCTCGATCATATAGGAACTGATGAGCAGGTCGCGGATATTCTCACTAAGCCCCTGGGGAAGGTCAAGTTCCTAACCTTCCGTGAGAGTCTTGGTATCGTGGAACGACCCTATGATGTGGGTCTTGTTGGACGATGAGCTCTGGGAGCTCTGGGGGGCTTTGGGGAGAGCTTCTCAGAGCTATGGGCAACCACAAGGCTAGGCTTGCCAAACCTTGTCGGTGTGCTTGGACCCCACCGTTGTGATTTTGAGTTGGTTCACCTCTCATTATCTGTGCCCCGTATGCATCCTACCCATTGAGTTCAGGGCTCATGGGAAGTACCTCTCATTTGGCCAATGAGGTGGGAAAGGCTAGAGACTAGTAGCAAAGACTGATGGACGCATCAGAGATTGCCGTACTCTCTATCTAGGATGGCACGGTCCAACCACTTGATCTGGGATCAAGTCTAGTGAGGTCTCGGACCTCCGCCTGACCTCGAGTCAGATGAACCAACTTCGGGTTGGTTGGAGACTCTTTGTGAGTCCGATAGAGGTTTCGGACCTCTGGGCTGAATTTGTCAGCCGGGGGATGATGTCTTTGTGACTAACCCACTTCTGTTCTGAAATAAAGAGGCCAGCAAAGCAAGTTACGGCGGGATGACGCACGATGTTTGATTGCACTGGTGGATGGAGTTCTCCCTAGTTGATAGGGAGTGTTAAATTTGGACAACTAGGTCCAAACTCCATCTTGTGATGCTCAGATGAAGATTCCAATATTTGTATTGGATTCCTCTTTCAGAGAGGTGTAAAATCGATATAAAATTGATTTTAATCTGATGAGCAGAACATTTATTTTGAATTTATTATTTATAGTAAATTTAGGTGCAGGTCGGCCTTAAGGTTTTACACCCCCAGCAGAGGTGTCACACACCTCAATGATGGATATAAATACAGTCAACGTTGGAGAGCATTTCACTCACCCAACATCACACATCTTCTCCTCTCATTATATACGAGCATCTGAGAAGCAGTTTCATCTCCCACGTGAGAAGAAGGACGAAATTTACTGTAGAAAATTTTCTGTAGTTAGGTTTTCTAGGCAAGTTTGACCAGCGTTGACTTTGGTCAACGCATAGTCTGAATTGGCTGAAATTTGGTGGAGAGTTCGATTTTTGAAGGCCATACTCATTGGCACAAAAATCGAGGTCAAAAGGTTGACCGAAGTTGGAGCTGTGTTGACTTTATTGTTGCTGCCCTGCGTTGACTTTTTCTGGACTGCGTTGACTTTTCTGGGGTTGACTTTGAGTTGACTGGGTGACTGATTTGAGGACTGTTGTGACACATTCTGGGTTGGCCAACCAAGAAGACTTTGCTGGTTGAAGCATCTTGCTGACCGCCGTAACACACCATCACATTCTCCTATTTCTGGTTTGTCTTCTAAAGGATCAATGGTATGTTCTATCTGCATTTTACTTGTAAATTCATGTGATTGCTATTGATAAAAGTAAAGTTGCATCAAGCATAGAACATCTACATAAATTTACATAGACCCCAACGAAAATGAAGGAGGAGAACTGGCTGGAGACCAATCAATTCAGGAGACACAGCTAGATAATCAAATACTTGTTAAGATTCACGAGATTTTACAGATTCGATTAGATTTGAAACTTCAAAACCAATGCCTTATGGAATCGAAATATCCCGTTATAAATTTAAGATCAAGTAAATGATATGTAACTGCTGCTATGAAAATCAATCAACCACAATGATATTCAATAAAACACCCTCACAATTACGTATTAACAATGTTCGATGAAGTTACGCAATTTATCATCACTTGAAATATTCCCAAAGTTGATTTAAACAATTAACTACCAATTTCAAGTAATTTAAAATCACAATTAAAGATAGCTTAATGATCACCAACCAATAATTTAAATTTGAAACAAAAATGTTATCATAAGAGACCCATCAAAGTTAAATGTCAGATATTTCCAATATTTCCGAATTTGTGATATTTCAGATAATTCCACTTCAGAAATCTATAGTCAAACTTTATATAGAAAATTAAAGCTTA
Source organism: Pinus albicaulis (assembly GCA_034641835.2). Classification (NCBI taxonomy): domain Eukaryota; kingdom Viridiplantae; phylum Streptophyta; class Pinopsida; order Pinales; family Pinaceae; genus Pinus; species Pinus albicaulis. Next base: position 464,806,550 of record CM076580.1, on the reverse strand, counting down.
CCTTGACTATGAAAAAAATTTAAATTTTTTGAGAATTTTCTAAATTTTTTATATTTTTTATATTTTCTCTAAAACCCAAAAAAATATATACAACTGAAGCTAAAGTCTCTAAAAAATAAAAAGTTATGAAATTTTTGGAGTTTTTATTTTATAATTTTTTATTTTATTTTTAAAATTTTAAAATCTAAAAAATTTAAACTAAAAAATGAAACTAAAACTAACAAATCTAAAATCAAAACTAAAACTAAATCAAATTTAAATAAAATCTAAAAAATGTAAAAGCTACAACTAAAAATAAAACTAGGAAATAAAACTAAAGCTTAAACGCTAACTAAACTAGTTTAAAAAAAAAAAAAAATCGAAAGGTTAGAAACTAAAACTAATAATAAAAGTTTTAATGAAAGTCCTGAAAATTTTAAATCAAAACGTAAAGTTATAAATAAATAAATAAATAAAAAATTAAAAAAAATTAAAAAAAAAAAATCTAAAGTCTAAATCTTAAAATTAAAACGGAACTAAAAGATGAGAAGACTCGTATACGATGCGTTTTTGTTTTTTTTTTTTTGTGTGCAGGTGGAGGTTGAGGGCTGGGATGCAACGGCGTGAGGAAGAATGAAGGCTGCAGAGGAGGTAGAGGAAACTGCAAGGAAGAGGGAGATGGGACGTCGGCAAGAGCAACACGCAGAGGTCAAAAATACTACGGCAAGGGAGCAGATGCGGCTGCATGAAAGGGGAAAGCGATGGGTAGCAAGGAGGTAAGAGCTATGTGAAGGCAGCATGAATGGCAGCCAATGAGGGTTGAGGGAAAAGGACGCAAAGATGGGGAAATGGCAGTGGCGTGAAGGCAATCAGCACAGAGAAATGAGTGAAGGCGTGAGAAGGGACAGTGATGATGAAGCGTCTGCAGGCAGAAAGGAACTGTGTGGATTGCGGGTAGCAAGGAAAGTTTATTTCAGACAGACCCAGTACACATGAAAATCCTTCTCACCCAATAATTAAAATTTTACCAATATAACTCAAATTTTTAAAATATTGATTTAGATGCACCTAAGATTTACTCTTTGCAGCAAAATAACATTCAAATATGCCAGCGGAAATGATCCTAAGGCCAGATCTTACCCTCCAGGGCCTAGATCTAACTCAGATCTAAAAAAAATTCTGAGAATCTCTCTGTAAACCTGCACATAACCAGAAAAAACCCAAAACTATGCACGAAAAAATAAACCCTTACACCCTAGAAAATATTTGCAAATTTAAAGTGCTAATTTACAAATTAGAGGCCCTCATCGCCAGATTTAAAACCATTTTTGCACAATTAATAAGAAGAGAAATTATGAGAGGCACAAGCCCAAGAAGACCCTGTAAAAATTAATTTTCGTAAGATAAACTTGGGAATTAGGAAACAATGAGCTTTTTCAGATTTATGAAATCTGAGAGTCGGCTGGTCTAACTGAAGACTTCCCCAAATGCTCAAACCTTAAAAAACGATCTCTGCACACTTAGATCCGAATTTTAGATTGATAGAGATTAAAAAAAAAACATGAGACTTTTCAGAAAAACAAATAACTAATCTTTCCGTTAAATCAAAATGTAATTTTAGCAACCCAAAAAACCGCACAAGATACCTATATGCAGATTAATCCATAGAAGCCATCAACCATCAAAAGTCAATAGAAGTAATAGAGTTTAGAGACAACATCACCATATAGATCTAGAAAATGAACACCAAAGTTTGTAACCTGAAAGTCTTTATGCTTTATTCATAAAAAAAAAAAATCACAAAAGCTTCCAAGAACAAGTGCACGATTCAGAGATCGGATGACTGAAAGATTAACAAAGACCTCTAATTTATAAGATAAAATCTCCAACCGCTAGTTTAGTTGATCCATGTCAAAGTAATCTCGACCGTCGAAAAGATTTGATCATCTTTTAATCTAGACCATCGAGATTATAATTTTGAGGAAATTCGAATTTATCATTTAATTCCATTTTAATTAACTTACTTCAAAATTTTGACTTTGACTTAACCACCAAGGCCCAAAGGTCCAAAATTTCTTGAAATTCTCAATATTCCCTTGGCCTGAGACCTTTAAAAATTTATTTTTTAAGGACCCACGAATTTTGCCTTTGAAGAATTTTAATTCACCTAGGACCTAAAATTAATTAAATTTCTGACCTGGGATTTTTAATTAATTTGGCCAAAAAATTTAATTAATTGACTGAGAGGGGATTTAATTATTTTTTCCAACCCTCTTTACATAAGATAAATACATTTAGACACGTGAAGGGGAATACCCATTCGTATAGACTCTCAAAAAGCTACTCAATTCTGCGACTCAAAACATGATCTAGTAGACCAAGTAGCTTGTAATAAAATAATCTATCCAATTAGCTAGGATTATTCCCAAACTACTTTTACAAAGACTGGATAGAAAACACTAGGACTCACTTAACATCTTGATGACAAAATCCACTCTAGCGTTGGGGTGAGGCTGGAGGGAAAAACTTTGCCGATCACTTGTGTCGAAAAACACAAGCAAATCAGTGAGACAAAAAACCTCCTAGGATAGAAATCGTCACCAACATACTAGGCTTACCAAGGTTGTTACATACATGGTGGTATTACTTAGATCATTTACATCATAAACATGCAGAATGGGTTTACATCGTTTATAAAACTGTCGACTATCGATGAAATCTGAACAGTGTGAACACCTCGAACATGATGGATCCCATTTGAAAAAATGGGGGCGTACTGCTATGGGGTCGTTGACACAGAGTGGTCAACACATCCAAAATTTTTATGAATAATCAAATGACGAATTTTTCCTATGAAAATTCGAGTGTTATGAGTGGCACTGTCTTCTATGATTCTGTGCGAGCTCTGAGGGACTTACTCTACGCAAAGAACGGAGTTTATATGTGAAGATATGAAACATCTAATGCTCATAATCTCTACGACAGATTCAAGAAAATAAGACTACTTTTAAGGACTAAAAACTAGGTTACTTGCTCAAGGAACTTGGGAAGCTAATCAAAAGTAAAAATCTGAAGTAAACGTCTTTATGGAACCTCTGATGCATATAACAGTACGAGTGATGATTTCAAAGGCATATAAAGCAAGATCTGTGACATATCTCTCTGAAGGACTGACCTCCTTTGCAGTATGCATTTGTGCAAGACGAATCAAAAATTCTATGATCAACTCTATGTTACAGGGCTGGAAGTCTGGGATATGTAAACTCTATGGAAAAGGAACGAATTACTAAGAAAGAATAGTGATAAGGAAGCTCATTTCTGTGGCACATAATAATTGAACCTTTGGTACCGAGTCATGTGATCTATAAGAAGCTACTGAAGTATCATCCAAATTCTGGGTTTTAGTTGTAATGATCTGAATTCCCTTGTAATGGAAAACCAAATACTTGATGAAGAGCATTTACATTGAGAATCTGCAAAAGTTGTGGGACAATTCTGAGGATTAAGAGCTCTAAAGTCAGTACACAAATCCGAGTTATGAAGAAAATATTAAGTCCGAACATAAAACATCCGAACTGTATCAGTCTCTGTGGAAGAACTATGACTAGATATTTGAAGGTTTATGAAACTTATCTCTATGAAGCAAAAGTATGCGAAGCAGCTATGTTACTGAGACTCCCAATACATAAAAGAAGGACTTCTTCCACCATTAAAGCCAACCTATCTGATTCACTGAACTCTGCCAGATCTAAAATATCTATGTTGGAACAAAAAGATACATGTCAACAGAAGAAATGTCAAAGGACTGGACCTTTGCAAGGTTGGACTGGTAAGTTTAAAATGAGGTACGTATAATTTTTTGCAAATGTCAACTATAGTACTTATAATACTAAGCTAACGATCTAATGCTCTCTTGATAAATAGTATTGTATTATAAAAGAGGTCTGTGTAGATACACTGGATCGTTGGCGTGTTACCATTTGAAGTCTCTCCTTACATACAATGATTAGGTTTATGAATTCATAAAATGAATTACATCTCACGTATAGAGAGCTTGCTAATGACATTCCTAGGGTTTGCATTAGTATGCTTGTAGAATTTGCAATTCTTAAATGGAAAATGGAGTTTCTAGGGTTTGTAAACCTTAGAAAAGGTTTGAGTGAGCAAACCCTGGGAACAAAAACCCTAACTAATTGTTTCCCTGTAAAAAGAAAACCTAGTGAAGTTTCAGGAAGCGAAGTTTCAAGAAGACCAATTTGACCTATGTTGACTTTTGACTTTGGAGGTGACTTAGAGGAGGGCTGAACTTGGAGTTTTGGTGGCAGTTTTGGGTCTTGGTCTTGGAAATCTGTAAATTTTTGTAGATGTTCTATGCTAGGAGCAATTTTACTTTTCTCACAGCAATCATACAAAATAGTTAAGTAAAATGCAGATAGAACATATAAGTGGATCTTACAGAAGACAAATCAAAAACAGGAAAAATGTGGTGGTTTGTTACGGCGGTCAACAGGATGCTTCAACCAGCAAAGTCTCCTTGATCAGCCAACCCAGCATGTGTCACAATAGTCCTCCAATCAGCAAACGAGTCAACCCAAGTCAACTCCAAAAAAGTCAACGATGTCCTGAAAAAGTCAACGCAGCGCAGAAAGCTAAAAGTCAACGCAGCAGCAGATTGGTCAACCCTTTGACCTCGTTTTCTGTGCCAAATAGTACGGCCTTCCAAAATCGAACTTCCCACAAATTTTCAGCTCAATTGGACCATGCGTTGACCAAAGTCAACGCTGGTCAAACTTTCTGCAAAACCCTAACTGCAGAAAATCGTCCTTCAACTCAGCCGTATTGTTTTGTCCTTCTTCTCCTTCACACGTGTGGCTGAACTCGTCCTCCAAGGAGCTCGTACTAAATCAGATGAGAGAAGATGTTGTGAGTTGTGTTGTTATGAAATGCTCTCCAACTTTGCCTGTATTTATATCCATCATTGGGGTGTGTGACACATCTGCTGGGGGCGTGCAACCTTAAGGCCGACCTGCACATATAATTTATTAAGAATAATAAATTCAAAATAAATGTTCTGCTCATCGGATTAAGATATATTATATATGGATTTTACACCTCTCCGAAAGAGGATTCCAACAAAAATATTAGCCTCTTAATCTGAGCATCATAACATGGAGTTTGGACCTAGTTGTCCAAATTTAACACTCCCTCTCAACTAGGGAGAACTCCATCCATCGGTGCAATCAAACATCGTGTGTCATCCCGCCGTAACTTGCTTTGCTGGCCTCTTTATTTCAGAACAGAAGTGGGTTAGTCACAAAGACATCATCCCCCAGCTGACAAATCCAGCCTAGAGGTCCGAAACCTCTATTAGACTCACAAAGAGTCTCCAACCAACCCGAAGTTGGTTCATCTGACCCGAAGTCAGGTGGAGGTCTGAAACCTCACTATCGGACTCACAAAGAGTCTCCAACCAACCCAAAGTTGGTTCATCTGACCCGAAGTCAGGCAGACGTCCCAGACCTCACTATCAGACTCACAAAGAGTCTCCAACCAACCCGAAGTTGGTTCATCTGACCCGAAGTCAGGCAGAGGTCCCAGACCTCACTATCAGACTCACAAAGAGTCTCCAACCAACCCGAAGTTGGTTCATCTGACCCGAAGTCAGGCAGAGGTCCCAGACCTCACTAAACTTGATCCCAGATCAAGTGGTTGGACCGTGCCATCCTAGATAGAGAGTACGACAATCTCTGATGCGTCCATCGGTCTTTGCTAATAGTCTCTAGCTTTTCCCACCTCATTGGCCAAATGAGAGGTACTTCCCATGAGCCCTAAACTCAATGGGTAGGATGCATACGAGCAACTTCAAGGTGAGAGAGGCGGAGCATTCATGTAGACCAAGGGTGGGCGGCAGCCCATGAGGTGCTTGCCAGCTCAGCTATCCCCCAAAGCCCCCCAGAGCTCCCAGAGCTCATCGTCCAACAGGACCCACATCATAGGGTCTTTCCACGACACCAAGACTCTCACGGAAGGTTAGGAACTTGACCTTCCCCAGGGGCTTAATGAGAATATCCGCGACCTGCTCATCAGTTCCTATATGATCGAGCCTTACGGCGCCTCGCTGTACCATATCCCGGATAAAGTGGTACCTGATATCAATATGCTTGGATCGGTCGTGGAACAAGGATTCACGGTCACTCGAAAATCCCATAAGTTTATCACGGTATATCACGGTGGGTATCGCACGCCGCCAACGACTCACTAAAGAGCTTCCGCAGCAAAGCGCTACAGCAGGCAGCAGCGGCAATATGACCGGCCTCGCGGTGTAAAAGCCATGAGCTTAACTTCTGCTCCATGAGATAAAACGGTGGAAATCAACGACATCCCGTGTGCTCTTCGATCCCCATGCGGCCAATCGGCACTGGTGTCATCCACGACCCAGCCCCGGTCTGCTTTCGGCCCATGGTTGCTAATTGCCCGAAGATATCTCAGAGGATTCTTGGCACCAACCCAATGAAAATGATGAGGCTCAACCATCTTTTGACTCAAAGTGTTCACTGCAAAACATATATCCGGTCGGGTGTTCACTAAGAACATCAAAGCTCCTATGAGTTGACGATACTCAGTAGGATTGGCCAAGATAGGCCCAGCAGCGCTGCCACTCAACTTCTTGAAGTTGAGTTCCATTGGTGTCGACACGGACTTACAGTCCACCATTCCAAATCTTTCCAGAAGCTTCACTATATATTTTCCTTGAGAAAGAAAAATCTCTCCAGGTCTCTGCCAGACCTCCAGGCCTAGGAAATAGTGCATCAGTCCTAGGTCCTTCATCTCCCGAACTGTTGACTCCTGCCCACATGGCTGATAGACAGAGGTGGCCACTGTCAAAGGAGTGTCCATGACCTTGGTCAGAGGCTTCTCTGCACAACCTTGAAGTAAAGGTTCGGATCAGCATTACTTCGGGTGAAGCCCAACTTCATCAAGTAGCTATCCATCCTCTCGTACCAAGCTCTGGGTGCTTGCTTCAACCCATAGAGGGCTTTCTTCAACCTGCAGACATGAGTGTCCCTATCCTGAACTTCAAACCCCAGAGGTTGTTCTACATACACCTCTTCTTTTATTGCACCATGCAGAAAAGCGGTCTTGACATCCATCTGATGAAGACTCCATCCTTGTGTAGCAGCAAGGGCTATGATTGATCGAATGGTGGTATATCGTGCCACGGGTGCAAATATGTCATCATAGTCTATTCCTTCCTTTTGAGAGAAGCCACGGGCAACAAATCTTGCCTTGAACTTTTCAGCACTTCCATCAGATCCATGCTTGATCTTGTAGAGCCATTTCGCGGTGACAACTGATTTGTCCTTCGGTCCTGGAACCACTTCAAACATCGTGCTTCATAATGGACTCATATTCTTAGAGTACGCAACGTCCTTCCAAACTTGATGCTTTACGGCTTCCTCAAAAGATCCGGAGTTCGATTTTCAGCCAAGTACTCCTTTTGGCAGCTTAATTACCCGCCACAGTGTCTCTACCGCTCTTGGCTGCAGAGTCCTTTGTCCCCTTGAAAGGGCAGCATGCAGCCCTCGGCCATCTGAGGTGTACGAGAGCCATGATGGTCTCTTTCCCGGTGAAGGAGATGGGATCAATGAGACCATTGTTCCTTCAATATCGGCATAGTCTCATCCTGGGGTTCTTCAGTTTCCGGAGCCTTTCTTCACTTAGTTTGCTCCGGAATAGGAAGATCTACAGATCTACTACGTTCTTCAGGGAAGCATCTTCGTCAAAGGTGACATCATGGCTTATCTCTACTTCCCTTTGACCGGGTACATAGACTCTATAGGCCTTAGAAGTCTCACTGTAGCCCACAAACATTCCTTTCTTCCCAGTAGCATCCAGCTTACTTCTCTTTTCTTTCGGCACATGAAAATAGACGGGACATCCAAAAATTCTAAAATGTGAGACATCAGGTTTCTTACCAGAGAAAACCTCTTCGGGAGTTTTGGAGTCCAGAGCGGAATGAGGGCATCGGTTTTGAATGTACACAGCAGTATTTGCAGCTTCTCCCCACAGAAACTTCGGTAGACCCTGGTCACATAGCATGGCACGGGCGGCTTCCACAATAGTCCTATTCTTGCGTTCAGCAACACCATTCTGCTCAGGAGTATATGCAGTGGTAGTCTCCCTCTTAATGCTAGCTTCTCTGCAAAAGTCTTTGAACTCATTTGACTCATATTCAGTGCCATTGTCGGTCCTCAAAATCTTGATCTTCTTTCTGGTCATATTTTCCACCAAGGCTTTGAAGGTACGGAACCACATGAAAGCCTCATCCTTCTTCTTCAAGAAGTATATCCAAGTTTTGCGAGAGAAGTCATCAGTAAATGTCATGTAGTAAGAACATCCCCCCAGGGATGTCACGGGCAACATACCAGATAGATCAGAATGGACCAGTTGCAATATGTCAGATGTCTTTGTGACACTTGAGGGAAAAGGTCCCCTTGTATGTTTTCCTTCAGCACAGCCCTTACATACACCTTCATGATTATTTCCAAAATCAGGCATCCCTGTCACCACCTTCCTTGCTTCGGGAAGGGCCTTGTAATGAAGGTGTCCAAATCTTCGGTGCCATAGTTCGGTTTGTCGGATAGTATCACAAGTCATAGCTCCTAACGGACTCCCTCCAACCTGGTAGAGTGTACCAACTCTAAAACCAATTGAGATAGCTTCCTTGAAGCTCTCCTTCCACATGAGCACCTTTCCATCAGAGAAAGTTACATTGAATCCTTTGTCTTCCATGGCAGATACGGACACAAGGTTCTTCTTCAATTTAGGTACATAGAGTACATCTTGCAAACGTAGGACTTGTCCTTGAGACAAGTGGAGGGTCACAGTCCCTGTCCCTTTCACAAGATAAGTGGCATTATCCCCAAGGATAATTTCTAGATTAGTATCCCTTTCAACCATGTCAGAAAGTGCTTCCTTGAATCCGGTGATGTGTCTTGAGGCACCACTATCGATTAGCCAGACATCCATAGTGTCGGGCGGAGATGCAGCTGAGAGAGCAAATACAAGAATATACTCATTTCTTTTGTCAACAACATTAGACTCCTCATACCTGGTATTTCTGGACCTTTTAGAAGGTTGATTGTTTCCTCCAAAGTGAGCCTTCCTCTTTCCTTTGGATTTGTCATTTCTTCGATTCCCATTCCTTCGGTTGTTGTTGTTATCGTCACTATCGGGAGAATCCTTCATGAAGGGGCATTCTCTAGCATAGTGACCAGGCCTATGGCAGGTGAAACATTTACCCTTCTTCTCTTGAGTCCTCGTTCTTCCTTTGTCCTTAGAACCACCAGAGTTCTTCTTTCGGGAATGAGCACCATAGGCAGCATTGGATGGAGGTTCTTGAATCTTACCCGTCACATGATCCAAGAGATCATGATCTTCCAATTTGAGATCTAATATCATCTTCCAGGCATGGAAGTCATCCCTTCCAGTCAGCTTGTCATTCTCCTTGAATTCAAGACTAGTGGAACCCATTTCTTCCGGTGATGATTGCTAAAGATAGAGTTTGTCTTCACCTCAGCTCCGATACCATGTAAATTTTTGTAGATGTTCTATGCTAGGAGCAATTTTACTTTTCTCACAGCAATCATACAAAATAGTTAAGTAAAATGCAGATAGAACATATAAGTGGATCTTACAGAAGACAAATCAGAAACAGGAAAAATGTGGTGGTTTGTTACGGCGGTCAACAGGATGCTTCAACCAGCAAAGTCTCCTTGATCAGCCAACCCAGCATGTGTCACAACAGTCCTCCAATCAGCAAACGAGTCAACCCAAGTCAACTCCAAAAAAGTCAACGCTGTCCTGAAAAAGTCAACGCATGGCAGCAAGCTAAAAGTCAATGCAGCAGCAGATTGGTCAACCCTTTGACCTCGTTTTCTGTGCCAAATAGTACGGCCTTCCAAAATCGAACTTCCCACAAATTTTCAGCTCAATTGGACCATGCGTTGACCAAAGTCAACGCTGGTCAAACTTTCTGCAAAACCCTAACTGCAGAAAATCGTCCTTCAACTCAGCCGTACTGTTTTGTCCTTCTTCTCCTTCACACGTGTGGCTGAACTCGTCCTCCAAGGAGCTCGTACTAAATCAGATGAGAGAAGTTGTTGTGAGTTGTGTTGTGTTGAAATGCTCTCCAACTTTGCCTGTATTTATATCCATCATTGGGGCGTGTGACACATCTGCTGGGGGTGTGAAACCTTAAGGCCGACCTGCACATATAATTTATTATGAATAATAAATTCAGAATAAATGTTCTGCTCATCGGATTAAGACATATTATATATGGATTTTACACCTCTCCGAAAGAGGAATCCAACAAAAATATTAGCCTCTTAATCTGAGCATCATAACATGGAGTTTGGACCTAGTTGTCCAAATTTAACAAAATCTCATTTTGATCTGATTCTATAAGAGAAGGATTGTTGTTGGGTTTGCCCCCTTGTGGGGTTTTGCCTTGGCTTGGAGAATAATTTCTGGTGTTTCTTGCCTTTTTGTACTATAATCTTTATTTTCTTGCATGAATGGTAATTGCTTGATGAATAATAAAGGAAAAGCAAAAGAACATTAAATAACTTCAGAAGTAATTATCATCTTAATAAATCCCCCCTTGCATTGGAATTTCAACAAAAGATGCCTCAACAGAAATATAGCATATTCTCAAAATTATGATAGACATATCCAAAATCGTAAACAGCAATTTCTCATCTAATAAACTTGGTTTTCCCAATATAGTTGCTAAGAGAGGAAGAGGGTGCAAGAGTTAAAAATGAAAAAAATACACCAACCACATTTGAATATGAAAAAGACAACAGTAAAACATGCTCATATTTGGAATAGAGATATTGATTGAATGCCATTGAGGGAAGATAGATTAAAAAATCTTCATTGCTTCTGCATCAAAATCACAAGACATAAATAGTCATTTCTCTTGCTATTAGTTGTTTCTTTCATTCAGTTTCCCTTCTTTTTGCATCACCTACTTGAACTATAAGAACCTCTATTAGGCTGTAATAAAGGTTGTTCAGTGTGCAACTTTGTCATCATGTACGTTCTGGTAAACATCTTGCAGGATACAGTTTCAGTTGAGTATATAACCTGCCTCGTTTTTTTCCAGAGTCAATAACTCTACATTGCATAGATCTCCTCTATCTAGGGGTGCAATATATCACCGGCTATAAATGTGTGAACCCTGTTGTGTATCTCAATCCAGCTGTAACCAGGGACTTTACTGACCATTTTCTCTTTCTTCATTGTTCTTATCTTTGCTTCGTCATCCCACCTACCAGCTAATGCATACATATTTGACAGCACCACATATGACGTAGCATTTTGTGGTTCCAACTCAAAAAGTTGTTCTGCTGCATACTTACCAAGATCAACATTTGAATGGATTTTGCAGGAACCAAGCAGGGCACCCCACACAGCAGCATGGGGTTTGAATGGCATCTTGTTGATGAAATCCAAGGCCTCATTTAGATGTCCTGCACGGGCAAGAAGATCCACCATACAAGCATAGTGATCAGCTCTTGGTGTAATGCAATATTCTCGAATCATGGAATTAAAGTACTGCCAGCCTTCGTTCACTAGTCCTGCATGAGAACACGCAGACAATACACCCAGAAAGGTAATTCCATTAGGTTCCAAGCCTGTTTGTTGAACTTGCTCTATGAGTTCGAGCACCACCTTCCCATGCCCATGCTGGGCAAATCCTACAATGAGTGAATTCCATGAGACTACATCTCTCTCAGGCATTTTGTCAAAAGCCTGGCAAGCATCCTCCATGCTTCCGCATTTACCATACATCGCAATAACGGAATTGTTAACACAGACATCCAGCTCAAATTCTGATTTTACAATATGAGCATGCACCTGCTGGCCCGTACCTAAAAGTGCTAGGCTAGCCAGTGCACTCATAACACTAGTAAAGGTTGGCTGAATTGGCTTCATGCCTGTGCGTTGCATTTGGACAAAGAGTTTAAGAGCTTCCTCGCCCTGGTTGGTCTGTTCATATCCTGAAATCATTGCAGTCCACGAGACAACATCCTGGTTAGGCATCCTCTCAAACATGCAGCATGCTTCATCTATCCTGTAACTCTGAAAATATCCTGAAATCATGGTAGTCCATGAAAATACATCTCGATCAGGCATTATGTCGAACATTTGGTGAGCATCTTTCATCCTCCCATTTTGTGTATGTCCTGCAAGCATAGCATTCCAGGATACCATATCTCGTTCAGTCATTTGTTCAAAAACTCGTTGTGCATCATCAATACTACCACATTTAGCATACATCGTAATAAGAGAATTTTGCAAAATGACATCGAAATCGAATCCCATTATGATAGTGAGGGCATGCACCTGATATCCATGCTCCAGTATCGCCAAAATGGCACAGGCGTTTACCCCACTGGTTAAAGTACACAGATTTGGTTTCACTGGCGTTCGCTGCATTTCCAAAAAGAGCTCCAAAGCTTTATCCCCGTGGCCATTCTGGGCATATCCTGCAATCATCGCAGTCCAGGAGATGACATTTCGCTCAGGCATTTTGTCAAACATATAACGTGCATCCTTCATTCTACCAATTTGAAAATATCCTGAAACCATTGCAGTCCATGTGATTACATTTCGTTCAAGCATTTTGTCAAACATATCCTGTGCATCCTCCATTCTGCCATTTTCCACATAAGCGGTGATCATAGCATTCCATGAAACCAAATCTCGTTCAGGCATTCTGTCAAACAAATGTCGTGCGTCATCTGTTTTCCCCTTATTCCCAAACGCAACTATCATCGTAGTCCAAGAGACCATATTCCGCTGTGGCATTTTATTAAACAGTTCGAAAGCCTCCTCAATTCTGCCATTCTGTATGCAACCCTTAATCATAGCATTCCATGAGACAACATTGCGCTCAGGCATGTTACTGAACATTGTTCGAGCTTCGTCCAACCTGCCGTTCTGGGCATATCCCGCAAGCATTGCTGTCCACGAAACAACGTCGCGTTGAGGCATTCTGTCAAACACATGGCGTGCATCTTCCAATCTTCCTTCTCGACAATATCCTGTGATCGTGGAATTGCAGGAGACCACATTTCCAAGCTTAACCCGAGAATCTCTATTGTTTTCGCTTTTATAGATTAGTGCTTTTCTTTGATTTTGTTTGCACTGAAGGGCACTTAAATGTCGAGAATAAGACAGCTTTCTCTTGTCGAGTACAGAGCCTTTGGAAAACCTGAATATACCAAGACGAGGGCAAGGTAGGAGGAAGATGATCATCGTTTATGTTAATGCCATTTAGTTGACATCCCATGACAAAATTGCTTACAGTACTTCTTTGTCTTTCAATGAGTAGCAAGGATAAAAACATCCTTGTACTCTTTCGGTTGATCTCATTGCTTGCAAATATTGTTTAGGTTTTCGTTAATATGCTCGTATTTTTATTTTTATTTTAAATTGTGGATTGTGATGTGATATGGCATGTTTTAATATTCAAATCGCTTTTTCTCATCTCACAATTATGGGTGTGAATTGTAGGCTAGTAACACCTCTGTTTCAAAATGAAAGCAAATTGAGAAAATACAAAAACACTTGATCATGAGCAAGTTTAAAATAAAAAGTTTGGTACTTTATGAGATAATGTTGAATGAAACACAAGCAACTCCCATCGAAGCAAATTGCTATGGTGTGGCTCATAATATATCTAAAAAGAATTGAGCAAATGGGAGTAGGTAGATGCCCTAATGTTATCTTTAAGGAAAGCATGAGTGAAAAAAAGAAAACATGGATGAGACAAAACTACACATGGATACAAAAAAGGAATATCCACCTCAATCTCTGTCCCACAAATAGCAAGCAGCTAAAAAAATTTGTTATGGAGAAGTTTTGTAAACATGTATGGAGAAAAGAGTTGGGTAGAAAGAAGAAGTATTACACTAAAGAATTCAACCCTCTGTATGATCTCCAACAAAAAGAGTACATTGGAGCTAACATTTTGTGGAGGGAAAAAGTTCTTATTGCTCAATTAAGAACCAACTCGCATCAACTTCGTTGTGAAATAGGACAATGGAAAAGGCCTAAAAAAGCTTGGGAAGAACGGGTGTGTACATTTTGCACGTCTGGGACAGTGGAATCAGATAAACATTTCATTTTGGAATGTGATGCATTCAAAGACATCAGAGAAAGTTATGGGAATATGTTAGCATCGGTTTCTTGGCATTGTCTTTTCAGTGATGAGATTGTTGGAAGGTTGGGCCGGCTCATTATCAATTTAAATAAGAAAAAGACTGAAATGCAAAAGACGAAAAACAGGAAACTCATAGTCCCATAGACTATTTTTAGTCTCGTGGATGTTAAAATTTCATTTCATTTCATTTATAGCATGTTTTAATATTCAAATTGTTATTTCTCGTCTCACAATCTAAAATTAAATCTTCATAACTAATTATGTAATTACCATTTCTAATCTCTCAAATAAATAAATAAATCATACATTTAATTTGCTTATTATTTTAAAATTAAATTATATAAAAGTCAATTTTCACTTAAAGGTAATTAATTTTGGAAAATTTGTCAAATTTGTTATAGGTTGCTATAATGTTCTATAAAATTCAATATTTATGAAATTATTGTAAATATTGTTTTTTAAATCACAATTTTTTTATTGGCTAAAATACTTGAAAAATACAAATTGCCCATGGTTATATGTGATAAGTAAAAAAAATGAAAAATAAAAATATTTTATTTCAAAATTTCAAGTGACCTATGACAAGTAGGTGAGCTTTTATGTGACAAAAGGTATTTGAAAATAATAATGAAGAGGAGAATATGTGTCTTCTCTTTTGTGAAGTTAGAAAAGGAATTATGGCACAATGACATGTTTATTCAAGATAATAGATGTTCTTATTAATAAAAATTATTGTTTCAAGAAGAGCATTGATGATAAAAAAAAATTTGTTAGGGTTTATCGTAACCAAAATTTAATTACAAGAAAATTATGCGGCATTTCACTTTGGGAGCGAACATTGAAATTTAATTAAAGAAATTTGCAGTCTACGCTTTTAAGAACATTTATGATCAAATCTCACTGCTAATTTGTAGCCGTATTAATACATCTTGAACATTCAATATATCACCTCGATTGTAGAGAGGGTTTTTTGGGATTCATCCTATAAAACTTGGCATTAAGAATTGGAGGTGCATTTGCAGAGTCCATTGGTGATGTAGCATTTTGCAAAGAACTCTGAAACTTGTTATGAGGTAGAGTTATAGAAAAGTGTGAAGAAGAAAGAATACAAAGATTAAAGTGTGTGAAGTCATGAGCAAAAAGAGAAAAATAGAGAACAATGAAGCTGGTAAGTACATAATTTTTTGTTTGCAAACTAATTATTTTCAATGTGATTCAGTTGAATCATATTCTATTGGGTTTTTTTTGTGCTTTGTTTTTCATATGTTTACAAGTGTTTGTTAGTTTGTATGTTTCAAGTTACATGTATTTGGTTTGCTTAACAATATGTATTTGTTTGCTTGTGTTTCAAGTTATATGCATTTGGCGGGCTTAACAGACTGCTTTTGTGAAGCACGAAGCAACAATTCAATTAACAGCGATACAATGTCATAAAATATGAAGCAAGAATTCACTTGACACATACAATATAGTTGTAGTCTAAGTGATCTTACTAGTAGGTCTTACATGCATTTGTTAGTTTGTGTGTTTCAAGTTGGCTTCACAATGTGCATTTGTTTGTGTGTTGATGGATTTAGTAGGCTTAACAGTCAACTTGTGTGTAGTGTGAAGCAACAATTTAGTTAACAAAAATACAACAGCGTAAATTATGAAGCAACAATTCGGTTAACGTTAATACAACATAGTTGTAGTCCAAGTGACCTTAGCAGTAGGCCTTATTGTTTGTTTTGATATGTGTGTCTTGTGAAGTTGTATGTTAGAAATTCATGTCTTCTTAGGTAATTGTGTTAGAGTTAGTAAGAGTTTTCAAAGTCAGCCACACTTTATAAAACTCCTGTCGTGCGACATGAAATCTTCAGTTGTGTATCGTAAAACTTTCCCATATTTCACTTTCAGTTAATTGTGTCAAGATTGAGTGGAGGAGATGTGTGGCTTCAAGAATTAAATGTTTTCTATTTATGTTTGTGGTTGTGGACATGGACACCGAATAGGTGACAGTGACCTAGTCATCTTCAAGTAACCCTATTGAGGCTAGCAAAATGGATTGAGACAACTTCTTATGTTGTGCGTTGTATTTACATATATAAATGTAGCAATTATATGATGTTGAACTAATAGGATGATACCAATCATTAAATTATTTTAAACAAGTTAAAAAGAAATAAATTTGAAATGCATGAATGGTAGTAACTTAAAATTAATATCTGAAATTATTTTCTTTTGATAATCGCATTTTTACTATATGCCTTATGTTTTGTCTTGATTTGTGTATCTTACAATAGTATGCTAAAAATTCATGCTTTATTAGGTAATTGCGTTAGAATTGGTGATATTTTTGGAAGCATTTCAATCCTTAGTCCCCCTTTTAGTATTGAAATTACCAGGTACAAGGCTACGAATTCATAATTGATAGGCCATGCTCTAACCTTTAATTTTTAGTTATGTACCATTTTTACAAGGGTTTTAACTCTCCAATTTATCTCGTGAAGCTCATTTTCATTTATCTCCACATAACAAAAATGGAATTCTATAGCTAGAAAAATCATTCGACCAAAGTCTAGATATCTAGGCCACCTTTTCCAATACAATTATAGATTCAATATTTGCTTTTGGGCTCACCTTGTACAATATGTCGTAACTTAACCTTTTATGTTTGCACCTCTAAGCATACTTTAGTTCTGCACTTGATTTTGTTGTGCACATTTCAATTTTGAACGTCTTTGCTCTATGCAGACTTTAACTATGTGTGGTTTAGCTAGAGCGATAATTTCCAATATGACTATAGATTCAATATTTTCTTTTGGACTCACCTTGTGCAAAGCAATGGAACTTAGTCTTTTATGTCCGCACTTCCACACAATTTAGTTTCACACATGTCTTTGTTCTGCATAGATTCCAGTTCTCTGGGTCTTTTTTCCATACAGACTTTAACTGTATACAATTTAGCTAGAGTGAAAGTATAATCTTGTATGCTAGAGATTTATGCATTGTTAAGTAATTGTGTTAGACTTAGTTTGTATTTCAAGTTGGATTTACAACATGCATTTGTTTGTGTGTTTCAAGTTACATGGATTTGGTGGGTTTAACACTCTGCTTCCATGGATTGTGAAGCAACAATTTAGTTAAAAATAATTCAGTAGCGTCAATTATGAAACAATAATTTAGTTAAGATTAATACAATATAATCATAGTCTAAGTGACCTTAGTAGTAGGTGTTACTCTTTGTTCTGATGTGTGTCTTGTGATTGTTGTATGTTAGAAATACATGTCTTCTTAGGTAATTTTGTTATGGTTAGCTAGAGTTTTCAAAGATGGACACAGTTATAAAACTCTCACGGCGTAATGTGAAATATTTCGTTATGTTGTAAGACTTTCTCGTATTTCACTTTCGGATAATCGCGTTGAGCTCAAGTGGAAGATTCGTGTGGCTTCAAGAACTAAAATATTTTCATCTCTTTCAATTTTATATTTTTTGTTTCTATTTTTTTACTGTGCACATGGCCATCGAACAAGTGATAAGAACCTAGTAACCTTGTCGAGGCTAGCGGGATGGAATGTGATGGCTCCTTGTGTTGTGTGTTTTATGTACATATATAAATATAAAAATTGTATGATGTTGAACTAATAGGATGATACGAATCATTACATTATTTCACACAAGTGAAAAAATAAATAATTTTGAAATGCATGAATGACAATAACTTGAAACTCATATCTGAAATAACTTTCTTTTGATAATTGCATTATTACTATCTTATGCTTTGTCCTAATTTATGTATCTTACAATTGTATGTTAAACATTCATGTTTTCTTAGGTAATTGTGTTAGAGTTGCTAAGATATTTTGAAGCATTTCAATCCATGGCCCCCCTTTCAGGATTGAAATTACAATGTACCAAGGCTACTAATTCATAATTAACAAGTCATGCTCTAACTTTCAATTCCCACTTTTATTTATCACTTTTACAAGGGTTTTAACTCTCCAATTTACCAAGGGAAGGTCATCTTCATTTGTGTCCACGCAACGCAAAAAGGAATTCTATGATTAGAGAAATCATTGCACCCAAGTCTAAAAATTTGCGCCATCTTTTTCGATATGATTATAGATTCAATGTTTTATTTTGGGCCCACCTTGTGTGGAGCAATGGAACTTATTCTTTTATGACCACACTTCCACACTTGATTTTGTTCCACACATTTTAGTTTCGCACTTTTTTGTTCTATGCACACTTTAATTGTGCACATTTTAGCTAGAGTGATAATTTCCAATACGAATATAGATTAAATATTTGCTTTTAGGCTCACCTTGAGCAAAGCAGTGGAACTTAATTTTTTATGTTCGCACTTCTACACATACTTTAGTTCTGCACATGTCTTTGTTATGCATATATTCCAATTATACAGTGCTTTGTTCCATGCAGGCTTTAGTTGTGTACAATTTAGCTAGAGCGAAAGTATAATCTTGGATGCTAGAGGTTCATGCATTCTTAAGTAATTGCATTAGACTTGGTAAGATTTTTTTGCGTTAGACTTGGTAAGATATATAGACATAAGTCTAGATATATGGGCCATTTTTGCAATATGATTATGTATTCAATATTTCCTTTTGGTCTTACCTTATGCATATTGGTGGAGTTTATCGTTTTATCTCCGCACTTGCACACAGATTTTAGTTTCGCACGTGTTTGTTTCAAGCAAATTTTAGTTCCACACATGTTTGTTCTCAACCCTCCAATTTACTAGGTGAAGGCCATCTTCATTTCTCTCCACGTAAGGCAAAATGGAATTTTTTGACTAGAGAAATGTTTACACACGTCTAGATATTTGGACCACAATTTCCAATATTTGCTTTCGGGATCATCTTGTGTGAAGCAGTGCAAATTACCCTTTTATGTTTTCACTTCTGCACATACTTCAATTTTGTAAATGTCTCTATTCCGCACATATTTCATCTTGGCACGTCTTTGTTCCTTAAAGACTTTAACTACGCACAAAATTTGGGTAGACTGAGTGTAATCTTGTATACTAGAGATTTATGTAATATTAGCTAATTGCATTAGATTTGGTAGTCACATTCTTCTTTGCATAGAAATAAAACCCCAAATATTCTGACAACATGAAAACCCCCATTATTTTATTTTATGTTTCAAGTTCTATCATATTTTGTTGGTTTTTTTTGTGTTTTATGTTTGCTTTGTTTAGATGCGTTTGTTAGTTCTTGTGTTTCAAGTTACATGCTGAAAATATTTATAAAACTCATTAGTATCCAAAATAGAGAGTATCCAAAGCCACAACCAACCATGTGTTTCATTTCCTCTGTGCATAGCAAACCATGAAACTCAAAAGAAAAGAATGAGAAATTAACCGAATTGGTTACTGGGAAAGGGTTATATCCAAGTTTTGTATTTGAGACTGAGGAGGGAAGGGCATGTTGGCCTTATGCAAGTCTGCACATTGACTAACCCTCATATTTCGTTGTCTAATCATCCAGTTTAAGGTGATTTCAAGTAATAATTATCATATTTTTTTATTGTTTTAATAATTTTCATATTTATAAAATTTGAAGGTGAGTAATTCGAATTCAAAACGATAGTAACTTGAAACTATTATTTGAAACTATTGGACCTTTTTTACCATTTTTCATTATTTTATCACTTACAAAAAAAGATAAATAATCATTTATGAGTTGTTGTTAATTTATTTACGATAAATTTATTATTTATAATTTACATCCAAGTGTAGCTACTTTGGGGTCTATATTTGTCTTCTATGCATCCAAGTAGCTTCATTTCTCTACATGTAATGTAAGAAGATATTATATGACTAGAGAAATCAACTCAAGTCTAAATGTATGAGTTTATTTCCCAACATGATTATAAATTAAATATTTCCTTTTGTGCCCACTTTGTGCGTAGCAGTGAAACTTACCATTATATGTGTACTCCCACACATGCCTTTTTTCTTCTTAGCTAGAGTCATAGGTCTTGTCGATTCAGAAATATTTCTAGGTCTAAAAATATTGGAAGGCATGTGAGGATGTATGGTATATGCTAAGAGAAATGGGCTTGCTTGTTGTAAATGTTTTCTAGCTCACAATGGCCCTTCAATCAAATTTGAATCAAATGCAAAGATTCATTAATGGCTCGATAATGTATCATTAAGTTTCAGGGTAAATACAGGATGTGTGTGCTTTTTTAGTTGGATTTTTTAAAGCAAGAGTTGCAAGAGTCGAGAAACCATTATGCATTTTTTTGTTGATGAAGACTTACAAAATAGAGAGTATTTGAAGATGTTGAACCCTTGGTTAAACTGAGAGGGGGAGGTGAATCATTTTAATACATTCATGGACTTTTAAAATTTCTTTTAAACTTATTTACACCTTCATATCATGATCAACTTAACGTATAATGAAACAACAATCTTAATATGTGAGCAACAAGTATTAAGCAGATTAAATACAGAACATCAACACATAATCATCATGCATATAGACAACATATATAAGTGGAAACCCATAAGGGAGAAAACCACATCTTATTATTGTTGTGATGCAAAGGCAAGCTCCAACTCCCTCTCACCAGTGATTTTCTATAGGCTCCAACCTACAGGAGGCCACTACCTCAAATTCTGCAAGCTGCAACTTTCAAGGAAGCTCCAACTCCCATCTATTTTCTGCAGGCTACAACCCACAGGAGGATCCTACCTCACCCAGCTACAACTTGATATGGAAGCACCAACTTCCTCACACTACAGTAAAATCATATTCTGATTTACTTGGATATCAGCTATGTTTTTCTCCTTCTTCACTATTGTCCTTCCAGCCTTCAAATCTGCTTTATATCAGTTCTGGATCTTCACAGCTTCTTTATCTGCTCCGTCTTATTCTTCCATTCTCTAACCTCTCTATGCACATTACAATAACATCATTTATAGAGATCACTTCATGGTTGTTTGCATTTTATATGGGAATATGAAGTGAACAGGCATGACCCTTGCCTTCCACCCATTCATTTCCTCACTATATACTCATTTCAGTATTGAATTGGAGTTTTTCTTTTCCTATGGAGACTTGCCTTTGCATCACAAACAATATAAAATAAATAATACATTTATAGTTACAATCAATTATTTTACTCATCCCTTTCAGTTTATTAGCTTTGATGTGCGTTTGTCCTCTTCTGCTTGTTGTCCTTTTGTCTTTTCTGTTTCTGCAGTCATATTTCAACTATGTTGTATAGCGATCCTTTTTGCACGAATCGACCCATGTTGTTGCACTGTTCTGCACGGGGTTGGATCCTTTTACTTACCCGAGCCTTTCTTTGTTGTTTTCAGTCTTTTCGTTTAACACACAGCTGCATCTTCATGTCACTTTTCATCTTGGCCGGCTTCTTTACACAAACCCTGCAAACCCGTGGGTCATAGTCCACATAACTCCCTTTATACACATAGCGGATTACAAATCCGGAGTTAGTTACAACCTACATACATTACCAATCAAACAATGCATACACTTTAAACCAGACTGCACATAAACCCAAATCATGTACAGGCATGCGCAACTTCCCACTGGAGGGTCCCACTATACCTTGAACTAATCAAAACTTATCGCAAATACTTGCCTACAAGTTTCCCACTATACCGATAAAGATAAACCATAAACCATATGAAGTGTGCTATTGCGGAGTGCTGACACGTGGACTCCCTTCATCGCATCGCGTCGTTTGATCCTTACCGCGTCACAACCAAAACAACATATCTTGCGATGTCTTAAAGTTAAACCTTAAAGTTGTTGATGTGCGACTTTGCGATCCACCGTCTGTCGTTGATCTGCTACACGATCCAATGGTACTCACCGTCTGCAGTGCTGACATATGGACTCTCTTCATCGCATCGTGTCGTTCGATCCTTACCACATTGCAACCAAAACAACATACCTTGCAATGTCTTGAAGTTAAACCTTAAATTTTTCGATGTGCGATTTTGTGATCCACCGTATGCCGTTGATCTGCTACATGATCCAATGGTCCTCAAGTTCTCCCTCCATCTCATCGTATCTTATATTTTTTGACTTGCAAAGTCATCACATCCGTTCATCTCTCACATTCGAATCTAAAATCTAATCACAACCGTCTGCTCGCCTTCATGTGACTCTTCTTCGCCTCTTCTAACTGCTTTGATCTCTGCAGTCAATTCTCAACCCTCGATTCTGCGATCTGATCCTCGCCGTCGATTCCTCCTTAAGAATTCTTCTAAGCGTTCTATCTTTATTTGATTTTTGTTCTTTATATTGTCGTCACTCTGTAACACCGGTTCCTCCACGCTACTCCTCCTGAGCTTGTTCGGAGTTCTTCAACGTGAATCTCTCCTGAGCTTGTTCTTCTGGTTATTCATATAACCATTACACCGTCTCGAGCCTTCATTTGCTACCTTTTTTGCCTTTGCCTTTTTGTTGCCTTTGTTGTATTTTCCTTTTTGATATTTCAGGTGTTGCTCCTTTGTGATCCTTTTCCATCAATGACAATAATTCCAACAGTCTTCCCCTTTGGCATACAATACTTCCTCCAAGACTTCCTCCCCCTTTCATTCTGAGAGGTGTCTTTCTTCCTCTGCTTGATTTTCAGAAGAGCCTTTCTTCTTCTGCTTGCCTCTCCTCCCCCTTTAACATCAATGGCAAAGGGTTTCACATTTTTCAGTGTAGTTTCTATCCTTGAATTTTCTTTTCCCACTTTATAGGCCTTCTTCTTCTGACTTTATAGTTTGCTGCTCCAGGCTGGTGTATAATAGTTGTTGGAAGAAAACTTTGAAAATTGTTGAGATTGCCTGAATGGAGGGCATGGCACCATAGAATGTTTTGTACTTATATCCCTTACTGCTTGATAGAGGTGATATGTGCTATACTTTTGATGTACTTCTGTCACAATACTCTGATCTTGAGGACTTGTACCATACCATACTTTGTAGATCTATACCAGCTTCATAGCTCTAGCTCTTCTGTGACAACTTTTATGGGCTTCTCTCCCCCTGGAATGATGCTTTCTTTTCTAATACTGATTGTCACTTATCTACTGCACTGTTTCTGTTCCTTATATTGCAGCCTTTGCTGGTGAATTTCCATCATCATTTTTATTTTATTTTATTTTATTTATTTATTTATTTTTATTATTTTTTTTTTTTTTTTCTGATCATATCAGAGAGTATCAATTGTAGACACTACCCCTAGTTTGTCTCTTTATTGTCACATTTGATAGAAATAGGTTTAGTGATGCTTATCTTCATGTCTAGGAGAGTTTGTTTCATCCATATTACTTGAGTGCAACAAGTTGTTGCTGCTATGTATTCTGCTTCTGTTGTAGATAGAGAGACAGATGTTTGCTTCTTGCTTAACCATGCCACCAGAATTTCTCCCAAATAAAATGCACCTCCACTTGTGCTTTTCTTATCATCCACACAAATGGCCCAATCTGCATCTGTATATGTTGTCAATTTGAAGTCTTTGCCTTTTGGATACCATAGGCCATAATGTGCAGTTCCTTGCAGGTATCTAAATATCCTCTTGATTGCTAGAAGGTGATTTTGTTTTGGTGCTGCTTAATATCTTGACACAAGTCCTACTGCCAACATAATGTCTAGTCTAGAGGCAATTAGGTATAGCAAACTTCCTATCATAGATTTTTAAATTCTTTGATCTACATCTACGAATCCATCATCATCACATAGCTTGCATCCAGTGATCATGGGATTTGAGACAGGTTTGCAGTCTTCCATTTGGAACCTTTTCAACATGTCTCTTAAGTATTTTTCTTGTGAAATGAATATTCTTGTCTTCTTTTGTAGAATTTGAAGTCTTAAGTAGAAGGTAAGCTCTCCAATCATATACATCTCAAATTCTGACTTCATCTCTTCTACAAATCCTTTTGCTAACTCATCTTTGTTGCTTCCAAACATGATGTCATCTACATATACTACTACAATTAAGAGTTCATTTTCATCAACCTTTATGTACAGATTTTTATCTACTCCTCCTTTCTTGAAACCTTGTTTTTGTAAGTATTTATCCAGCCTAGAATACCATGCACGTGGAGCTTGTTTGATACCATATAAGGCTTTCTTTAATCTCCACACATAGTCGTGTTTATATGTTAAGAAAAATCCTTCAGGTTGTTCCATGTAGACTTCTTCCTCTAGATCTCCATTCAAGGCATATTTCACATCCATTTGATATACCTTGAAATCATGATAGCATGCAAAGCCAAAAACATTCTGATTGCTTCCATTCTTGATATAGGGGAAAAATTTTCATCATAATCAAGTCCTTCGTTTTGAGAGTATCCCTTGCATACAAGTCTGGCTTTGTTTCTGATTACTTGACCTTGTTCGTTCATATTATTCTTGAATATCCACTTTGTGCCAATGACATTTTTCCCAGTGGGTCTTGGCATTAAATCCCAGGTCTTGTTCTTCTCAATTTGGTCTAGTTCTTCATTCATAGCATTTACCCAATTTTTGTCTTTGTTGGCTTCATCGAAATTCTTTGGTTCTATCTATGACATCATGGCTAGGTAGACTTCCTCAGTCTTTTCAGCTAGTTGTCTTCTAGTTTGGACTCCTGCACTCTTATCTCCAATGATTTGATCCTCTGGATGGTTCCTCTGAGTGTGTTTCAAGGGTCATTTTGAGTTTAATTCAGTATCTTCTCTTGGCTTACTTTGTTCTTCATTTTCTTGATTCTCATATTCATGATCATCTGGAGGATTGGTGCAGTTTGTGCTTCTGGTTCAGTTTGGTAGATCTTCGTCAAATCTCATATCAATGTTTTCCACAATTTTATGCAGTCTTTTGTTGTAGCACCTGTATCCCTTAATCTTGGGTGCATATCCCAAAAATATTCCTTCATCAGCTCTTGCATCATACTTCCCTAATTTTTCATCATTATTCTTTATGAAACATTTGTTTCCAAAGACTCTAAAGTGCTTGATTGATGCTGATTTCTCATGCCACAATTCATATGGAGTCTTGCCACAATTTGGTCTAAGATGAGCTTTGCTAAGAATATGAACAGTTGTGTGTATTGCTTCTACCCAGTAGGTTCGGGGAATTTTACTTTCTTGCATCATGGCTCTGGCAATCTGTTGTACTGACATGTTTTGCCTCTCTTCCACTCCATTCTATTGAGGTGTACCTGCAATTTTAAACTGTTGCTTTATCCCACATTCATTGCACAGATATGAAAAATCATCATCTATGAATTCACCTCCTCTGTCTGATTTGATGCATTTTAGCTTACATCCAGTTTTATTTTCTGTCAGTGCCTTGAATATCTTGAATTTCTCAAATGATTCAGATTTATATTTGAGAAATTCCGCCCACGTCAATCTGGAAAAACCATCTGTGATCAGCATGAAATACGATTCTCCGCCTGGTGCATTAGTTCTTGAAGGTCCGCACAGGTCCATGTGTACAAGCCGAAGAGGATTACTTGTAGATAGTTGGTCTTTATCTTTGAATGATGTGCGAGTTTGTTTTCCCAGTTGGTAGGACTTACATATGGTATTTGGAGGCTTCTTTATTGCAGGCAAATCTTTGACAGCTTTCTTCTTGCTTAGTTTGATGATGTGGTCAAAGTTTAGATGTCCCAATATTCTATGCCATAACCAAGATTCGTCAAGTTTGCTGAAGTGGCATGCTTCATTCTCTTATTCTACTATATATACATTACTCTATGGTCGAACACCTTTGATCAGGGTCTTTCCTATGGTGATAGAACTTACTTCACAATCTTGGCTCTGAAAAGGACCTCATAGCCTTTATCACACATTTGGCTGACACTTAGCAGATTGGATTTCAGACCATCCACAAATAGTACATCCTGAGCTTCTCCTCTTCCATTATTCAGGCTGATTGAGCCTTTTCCCTTGATTTTCCCTGCTCTGTCATTGCCGAATGTTACATTTCCAAATTTCTTTTCATCAAAATTTATAAACTTGCTTTGGTCTCTAGTCATATGTTTTGAGCACCCAATGTCCACAAACCATTGGCTTTTCTGATATTGAGCTATTAGAACCATATCACACTTATTTAGCTTCTTTTTCCATTGCATGCAGCTGTTTGTTTGGTAAATTTCCTGAGGAGATGGACCACAGCCTTTGAGAGGGTATTCGTGAGACTTGTACCCAATTTTATTGCAACAAAAACATTTGATTGTATTTCTGAATGGATTATGTATACGAGTGAATCCACCATTGTTCTTAATTCCCCTTGAGTTTCCATACAACAGTCTCTGTATATACGCTTTGCACTCCATGGCTTTATTATTGAACCCTTTACAATAAAAACAATACCCATGGAAGTAGTATCTGTCTTTGGCAGAGAGAGTTGTTTGAGGTAATATTTTCGTTTGTTGCATATTTTTGTGGTTGGACTGGATTTGCTTTATCTTGCAGTATGCCACAATATGTCTAGGTTCGTGGCAAGTGAAACAAGTGATACTTTTCACAGGAGGAAGGAACCTCCTTTGACATCTTCTAAATTTTTCAATTCATCCCTAGAAGCGTATGAGTTTTTTGTAGTTGATTGTTTCTTAATTTATTTCTTTGTCATTTTAGGTTGCTGATTTTTTATGTTTGTTTCATTACATATCATGGTCTTGCT
Source organism: Pinus albicaulis (assembly GCA_034641835.2). Lineage (NCBI taxonomy): Eukaryota > Viridiplantae > Streptophyta > Pinopsida > Pinales > Pinaceae > Pinus > Pinus albicaulis. The sequence continues at coordinate 464,779,685 of CM076580.1, read as the reverse complement.
GGTTTCTAATTCCAAGGAATCCCTTTTTTCTGCTTCATTATCTTTTGCAGCTTTTACAAAATTGATATTCTTGTTATCTTCTGCCTTGGATTTGTTGGTTTCTCCTTCATAGCCTATCCCAACCTTTATATGAGGAGATCTTTGAGAATTTAGTATTTTGTCCAACTGTTCAGAGCTTTTCATTCATGGAGTGTTCATAGATAATTCTCTTTGGGTCTTTTCTAATTTATTTCTCAGGCATACTACTTCTTCTTCCAATTTCTCTTGCTCTTGATTTTTATCTTTAATTTGCTTTAGTAGAATGTCTTCCACCTTCTTAGCTTCTTCAAGTTCTACTTTCAACTTAATGAGGATTTCCGAATTTGGTTCTTCCTTTACATATTTCAGGAGAATGTCTTTCTGTTTTCTGCACTTGATTTTAAGTCTGCTTATTTCCTTCAAGGCACTAATGAGCTCCCCCTCAAGATCTACCTCACCTTCGTCTTCAAATTCCAGGAGATCTTCCTCAAGCTCTTCCTTGGCCATCAAAATAAATTCTGATGTTCCTTCTTCATTGGGGGATTCATCTGAGCTCTCAGATGCACTACTGTCTTGTTGAACATAGAATGATCTTCTATTAAATATGTTCCCTTTCGGCCTATTGTTGAAATTGGTTTTCTCTTTCCCTTTTGACTGATATTATATTTTCTTATGAGGACATTTTGATGCATAGTGCCCCACTCTTCCACGGTTAAAGCATTTAAATGGAAGTTTACCTTTATACTTGCATGTGCCTCTATCCAATCTTCTGAAAAATTTGGCCTCTTATTCATCAGATCAGGAGCATGTATCTTCCTTTTCTTCTTTGCACTTATCTGCCTTAAAGGTTGCCTCCCTCACATTTGACTTCCCCTTTGGAAGTCTCATCTCATATGCCGTCAAATTTCCAAGAAATTGGTTCATGGTCGGTGTTTCCCAGTTTTTTGTTTCTTCTATGGCAGAAACCTTGGAGTTAAACCTGGATGGTAAGGATCTCAATATCTTTTGTACAATTACACATTCCTTAATGGTTTCTCCTAGATCTTTCATTTTATTCACAACTTCTGCAACCTTTACGAAGAAACTGGCTAAATCTTCATCTCCATTCATTTTTACATTTTCAAACTGAGCTCTATAGGCTTGCAGTTTGGCCATATTCACCTTTTTATCTCCCTCATGTATATTTTCTAAAGTATCCCAGATATCTTTGGCAGTATCACTGTGCATTACTTGATAAATTATTTTTCACACAGACCGCACAAGAGTGCATTCATGGCTTTTTCATTAGCTATGAAGTTTTGCTTGGCTTCTTTCTCTTTGTCAGTATTGTTTGTAGCATATCCTTCTTCCACAGCAACCCAAACTGCTATTCCTAGAGACATTATGTATGTCCTCATTCTTATTTTCCAGAAGGCATAGCTTGTGCTAGTAAACAATGGGGATTTACTTGTTGAGCATCCTTCTAGGCTAGCCATTTTGGGGACCTAGGATCTCCTTCCAGTTGTTAAACTGATACAGAAGGAACCTTGCTCTGATACCAATTGTTGAACCCTTGGTTAAACTGAGGGGGGGGGGGATGAATCAGTTTAATACATTTATGGACTTTTAAACTTTCTTTACACCTTCATATCATGATCAACTTAATGTATAATGAAACAACAATCTTAATATTTGAGAAGAAAGTATTAGGTAGATTAAATACAGGACATCAACACATAATCATCATGCATATAGACAACAGATATAAGTGGAAACCCATAAGGGATAAAACCACATCTTTTTATTATTGTGATGCAAAGGCAAGCTCCAACTCCCTCTCACCACTGATTTTTTGTAGGCTCAAAACTACAGAAGGCCACTACCTCAAATTCTGCAAGCTACAACTTGCAAGGAAGCTCCAACTCCCATCTATTTTCTATAGGCTACAACCCACAGGAGGATCCTACGTCAACTAGGTACAACTGGACATCTATAAAGCTACAACTTGATATGGAAGCACCAACTTCCTCACACTACAATAAAATCATATGCTAATTTACCTGGATATCATCTCTATTTTTCTCCTTCTTCACTGATGTCCTTCCAGCCTTCAGATCTGCTTTATATCACCTCTGGATCTTCACAGCTTCTCTATCTGTTGTGTCTTATTCTTCCACTCTCTAACCTCTCTATTCACATTACAATAACATCATTTTTAGAGATCACTTCATGGTTGTTTGCATTCTATCTGGGAATATGAAGTGAACAGGAATGAATCTTGCCTTCCACCCATTCATTTCCTCACTATATACCCATTTCAGTATTAAATTGGAGTTTTTCTTTGCCTACAAAGACTTTCCTTTGCATCACAAACAATATAAAATAAATAATACATTTACAGTTACAATCAATTATTTTACTCAGCCCTTTCATTTTCTTATCTTTGATGTGCGTTTGTCCTCTTCTGCTTGCTGTCCTTTTGTCTTTTCTATTTCTGCAGTTATATTTCAACTGTGTTGTATAACTGCACTTTTTTCCCAACTCAACCCATGTTGTTGCACTGTTATGCACGAGGTCGAATCATTTTACTTACCCGAGCCTTTCGTTGTTGTGTTCAGTCTTTTCCTTTAACACATAGTTGCATCTTCATGTAACGTTTCATCTTGGACGACTTCTTTACACAAACCTCGCGGACCCGTGGGTCATTGTCCACATAACTCCTTTTATACATACATCGGATTACAAATACGGAGTTAGTTACAACCTACATACATTAGCGATCAAACAACGCATACACTTTAAACCAGACTGTACATAAACCCAAATCACATGCAGACATGCGTAACTTCCCACTGGAGGGTCCCACTATACCTTGAACCAATCAAAACTCATCACAAATACTTCCCTGCAAGTTTCCCACTCTACCGATAACAATAAACCATAAACCATGCGAAGTGCGTTATTGCGCAGTGTTGACACGTGGACTCCCTTCATCGCATCGCCTCATTCGATCCTTACTGCATCGCAACCAAAACAACATACCTTGCGATGTCTTAAAGTTAAACCTTAAATTTTTCGATGTGTGACTTTGTGATCGATTGTCCGTCGTTGATCTGCTACACGATCCAATGGTCCTCACCATCCGTAGTGCTGACACATGGACTCCCTTCATCGCATCACGTCGTTCGATCCTTACCGCATCGCAACCAAAACAACATACCTTGCGATGTCTTGAAGTTAAACCTTAAATTTGCCGATGTGCGATTTTGCGATCCACCTTCTGCCGTTGATCTACTACACGATCCAATGGTCCTCACGTTCTCACCCCATCTCATTGTATCTTATATTTTTTGACTTGCAAAGTCATCCCGTCCATTCATCTCTCACCTTCGGATCTGCGATCTAATCACGACCGTCTGCTCGCCTTCACGCAGCTCTTCTTCGCATCTTCTGCCTGCTTTGATCTCTGCCGTAAATCCTTAACCCTCGATTCTACGATCTGATCCTTGTCGTCAATTCCTCCTTAAGAATTCTTCTAAGTGTTTTATCTTTATTCGATTTATGTTCTTTATACTTTCGTCGCTCTATAACACTGGTTCCTCCATGCTACTCCTCCTGAGCTTGTTCGGAGTTCTTCAACGCGAATCTCTCGTGAGCTTGTTCTCTGGTTATTCATATAACCATTACACAATATCGAGCCTTCAATTGTTGCCTTTCCTGCCTCTGATGCCTCTGCCTTTTTGCTACCTTTGCTGCCTTTTCCTTTTTGATAGTTCAGGTGCTACTCCTTTGTGCTCCTTTGCCATCAATGACAATATTTCCAACAGAAGCCACAACCAACCTTGCGTTTCATTTCCTTTATGTAGAGTGAACAATGAAAATCAAATGAAAAGAATGAGAAATTAACTAAATTGGTTACTGGGAAGGGGTTTTGTACAAGTCTTTCATTTAAGACTGAGGAGGGAAGGGCACATGGGCCTCATGCAAGACTGCATGTTGACTAACCCTCATATTTCGTTCTCTAATCATCCAATTTAAGGTAATTTCATGTAATAATTATCATAATTTTATTTTTTTTAATATTTTTTATATTTATAAATTTTGAAGGTGAGATAAATTTAAGTTGTATTAAAACTAAGAAAAAATGTCCAAAAAGTGAAGCAAAAAAAATTAAGTTTACAATTTTTTGAAGCACAAGCTATACATTTTTGTATTAGTACCACTTCACTTCATGTTTATTTAAAGCCACGAATAAATTTGAAATGCATCATTGCATCATTACTGTATGTTGTGCTCCTTACACTTGGTAAGATTTTTCGAAGTGTTAAAACCTTTGGTTCGCTTTTTAGTATTGAAATTAGCAGGTACCAAGGCTAGTAATTGATAACCGATATGCCACCCTCTAATTCTCAAATTTATCACTTTTATTTACAACTTTTATAAGAATTTTAACTCTCCAATTTACCAGGTTAAGGTCATCCTTGTTTGTCTACCAGTAATGCAAAAGGGAATTCTATGACTAGAGAAATTGATCTAGGGGATAAAAAATATGCTTAAAAAAATAAAGTGCTCAAAATCTCCCGAAACCAGCACCAAATTGTAGATATCATTGTTATGATTCCAACGACGCTTGAATCACCTCAATATGACACTTTCTGAGGAAGTTATTGTGTTCTGAAGTTTTGGGCAAAAAATAAAAAAGTCAAAGTGTAGCGTTGATTGTGCAGGTATGGATGCCACATGGTAGTCCGTACACTGACATGGTGTTGATTTCAGCAGGATGAATTGGTTGTATGGGTGGTATGTAGGCCAATCTCGTAAGGACACTTGGCACATAGTTATTTGCAGATGAATTTTTATTTGGGCCAGTCACAGGACACCACATGGAACAATAAGAGGGTGCCACGTGGGCCTATGAGAGGTCGCCACATGGCCTCAAGAATCACGCCAATTTTTTTTATATCAACTGATAGCCTTTGGTGGATTTGACCGCGTAACATCCAACCAATGAAACGAGTGCCCAACCATTGGGCCACGAGTTATCCTTGTTAAATCATGGGTGTTAAATTATATTTAAAGTAATAAACATTGGCGTTGGGGTTAATGGGCGGGCCAACAGGTGCGCCCGACCAGCCCGGACCATGATCTTCGATATTTACAATGGGACTGTCAACATGGTATGTGGGGTGGGGTGTGTGGCACCCTTCCCATGCCTAAGGCTCAAGACCCAGGTCATGTGTATGACACAGAATCGAGAGCATGATAGTCGAGTGGGGGCGGAGGTCCGTTTAAATTTTTTTTAATATATTTTACAAAAAAACCACACAAACAATGAAGGGAGGCGCGGGTCGAACACGCAAACTCCGCCCAACTATTCCAAAGCCTTACCAATTTAGTTGGAGCAAAATTTTTGAATGCTTTGTAGAACGATTGGGTTTTGTTGCAGAGTTTATAAGCAACCTTGGCGAAAAATACATAACTTGCTCATTTTTCAGCTTTTTTGAGCTCAAGAAGAGCTTAGATTGGGGTTTTTGAGCATTATGGACACAATGGAAGTGTTATTTTTGTAGATTGAAGCTTGTGTGTTGATGTAATTATAATTTGATCATATATTAAAAATGTCACCATTATAAGTTGGACCTGGATACGTAGCCCAAGATGGGTGAACTCTGTTATCAATTTGCTTGTGTTTGATGTTGCATGTTTGTCCATTTTTAACTGTTAAAATTCTACAAAATTTACTTAATTTTATGTACTTTTGCAACCATGATCCATTTCCTAAAATACATGAACTAACTTGAAAATTATTTAATGAAACCTTCACTTTTCATCTTTAGATCAATTTGTTATGAGAGCATGGTTATTGTGAAGGTTTGACAGAATTTGCAAGGTTTTTGAATGCTTACAGAGTCTAGATTGAGAAGAGGAGAAGGAGAACTTGAAGAGCATAACCCTCAAATTGGCTTAAGAATACCACATACTCCACAAGTCAGGGCACGTGAAGAAGGACAAGGACAAGAACTGATGTCTAAGGATGAGAGAGATTTTAGAAAATCTTTCTTTGATATGACTGAGATGGTGAAAGTGTTGTATAATGAAAGAAAAACAGGGTTGCATGGATAAACTTATAAACAACCAAAAGGTGATGGTTGAAATTGGAGAAAGCCTCCACCTCCTCCTCCTCCTTCACCTCCTTCTTCACATAGGCCTACTCCTCCTACATATCCAAGAGGACATGTTAAGTCTCCTTTGCTTAAGCTTAATGTCAAGTTTGAATTTCCAATTATAATGGAGAATTAAATGCTGAAATTTTGGATAATTGGGTTTTTCAACTTGAAGTTTATTGCAGGATTCAAAAGATTGATGATGAGGTCCCAAAGATCCGGCTTTCTTCTCTTCGCTTGGAAGGTGCAGCTCTCATCTAGTGGGAGGCCATAACTCAAGAAGACTTGAATTAAAGTGGTAAAATTATCTCTTATTGGAATGATTTTATAGTTGCATTAAGAAGGAAATTTTATTCATTAGATTATGTGCAAAAAAAACAATGGATTAGTAAAATTTTAGACAAGTTAAAGGTTAGAGTGTCCAAAGTTACACACAAGAATTTAGAAAAAGAGCATTAATCTTGGGTGTTGATTTGACCTCACGAGATACTCTCCTTAAATATAGAGGTGATTGCATAGTTATTTCAGACATACTATACTTATGTTTATTCCCACCAATCTATATGAAGTATGTGTTCATGCTACTAATTTAGAATCAAGAGGCAAGAATGTTCCTCAAGAGTCCAGCATGAAAATTTTTAAATCTGGAGAAAAAGGAAAGGGGAAATTTAAAGGTAAAGGTAAGAAGAATGCTATAATCAAGAAAGAGGGAGTGAAACTTACTTGTAAACATTGTTCAAAAGATGTCCATGATGAAGACCATTGTTGGAAATTACATCTAGAATTAAGACCAAAGAAGTTCAATAACAAGGGGAATTTTTTTTTTTTGCTACAACTCAACAAGATCTAGAATTTTCTTCAGGTTATGAAACCAAAATCACATCCACTGGGATGAAAGGTGTAGGTTCTAACTCAAGTACTAGTTCCTCTAGCAAGCTCGTTGAATCTCAAAATGATAAAGAAAGAAGTGAAATTTTTCATAATAGGGTCATTACAAAACATATGAAGGTTGATACAATATTTGATAGTGGATCTCAAGACAATCTTATCTTTGAATTTATCGTTAAGAAAATTAATTTATAGACTACACCTCATACAAAACCTTACCCTTTGGGTTGGGTATGTGATGATGCCAAATTGCAAGTGACAAGAAAATGTAAACTCAAATTTTCCATCACTGCTAATTTTATAGATGAGGTAGAGCATAATGTTGTACCACTTGATATTTGTGGGATTATCTTAGGGATTCCATATTTATATGACCAAAAAGTCATTTTCTATCGTCATGAGAAAAAATATCATATATTCAAAAATGGAGTTGAGTATATCATTAAAGCACATCGCAAGAAGATGAACTTATATCTTTTTAGTGCAGGTCAAATGAAAAGCCTTGTGAATGAATGCTAGTAATAATTTTGTGTTGTCGATGATTAAATCTAAATATATTGTTGAATCTAAAGCTTTATCGGGATGTGATTCTAAACTCAAGCATGAATTGGTTGAAGGTGTTAATACTTATGACAAGATGTTTTAGGAACCTGAAGGGTTACCCCCTCTTATGTGGAATTCTAATCTATGGATAAACTAGTCTTCCCTAAGTGTGGTGTTCCCTCACTTAGAACAACAGAAGAAAGGTAAATGTTGTTTTCTCTAAAATAGACAGAAATATAGAAGGGATAAATACCTACTTGTGATCCTTCGCTCTCATTCCTCTTCTATTTCCATTCCCATGACTCTTGATGTAGTTGAAACCTACTTGATCAATACTTGCAATCAAAGATAGAAGACAACAAACAACATACAAATATACATTCTATCTACCTTAACCAAATTGAACCAATTAAATTGAAAATGCATACACATTTGAGAATACATTCACAAGATATAAGTGCATATATGAGAGAAAGAACATATATCTTTATTGAAACAATATGAGGAGTAGATTACAATAGTGGATCAGTTCATCGTCAAACTTCTCCAACTTTATTTCATCCTCATCACACCAAGAATCATCTCAACAACATAACAGTACTCTAGCTCTCATCAATTGAGAATCCAATAGCATAATACTACACAAATTTATTCCTCCCTAGCACTTAGATTAGTGCTCAATTTATAGGAAAATTGTAGGAAGTTTCTTAACAAATGATATTGAATGGCTTTATAATAATAGATGAGACATGTTTCCAGGTTCAATGCTTATTTTTGAACACATGTATTCGAAGTATGACACCTATGAGCTCTTCTAGAAGGCACTGGACATGTGGAGATTTCCGGAACAATGATGATTTCCCTCCCAAGAGACCAACGCACCCTTAAGTGTCAGGAAGTGCTTTGCAGAGCACCCTTGCATGGGGGTAAGTGATTTGAAACACACTTAGGCCCATTCAGAGGAGCATTTATGATTCAATGGGTCATTTTAACTATACTTCAAACATTTGAATTCTCATGAAGTAAAGCCATCAATGGAATGAATTTTCTAAGGCATGTAGCAACTAAATTAGGGGATGATAGACCCTATTTTTATTGAATTAGGGGATGATAGACCCTATTTATATTTTTCTTAGGGATAATGCCCAAATTTACCTATAACAACTCCCCCCTAAAGCATGAAGTCAAAATAATGATAACATTTGGAGGAGATGCTTTACGGTGTGATGAGTAGGATCGGAAGCAGACAGTAACCTGCATCAATTTGCAATACATTACGTCATGATATCTTGTACATATTGGACATGAATTAATGAGGGAGGCATACCCATGCTCAGCACATAAACTATCATAACACATACATAAATTAGACAGTCGTCTACAGATATAGACATGCCTACAGATATAGGCCCGTGATAGGATGACCATCTATACGTAAAGCCATCGTATGGATGATGTGGTACAAATCCTGAAATCATAGACCAAATGGATGAAACTAGATTTTGGGTCTTCTTATATCGATCACTCAATCGTTCAAGTACAAGTCTAACCATGCGAATAGGTGATCTGAAGTCGAACATGGGAAGACATTGTATGATTACCAGTCGTTAATGTAAGTCGTTAACAAACGCAAGAGAAACCACTGTTGATGTTAATGGCTCTCAAGGTAATCCAGTACAATTTGCAAGGCGTGAATAGACGATTTGATGTCGAAAGCCAAACAAAATATCTTGTTCGAAGGCCTGTGATGTCAACCTGTCGCTGCGAGCGAGAAACCTGTCATTGATGTAAGCAAGCTCCAAGGTACCGGAAATATGTTTCTAAGTCAACTTCCTGGATGATGAGATGATGTTGACAAGAAGAAAATTTATCATGAAATTGGAGTAATGATTTTTGAGACAAAATGTGACTTTATGAAGCAATGTTCAGTGATGACGGTCATGAAAATGAAGGTTTATGAGTACTGAAGAAGATGAGGAATTATTGGATGACTTCTCTTGAACATATCGGTGACATTGAAATGAGTTGGCAGCATTAACCCAAAACCGAAGTGATGGATGGTATGATATACCATAGGTATGATAGACCGTCAAGAAGATTACCCAACCCAAAGCCACGAAGATGAAGTGAAAGTGTCATGTTCAAGAGCGACCTGCTACCATAAAGTGTTTTGTTCTTTTTCCCAAATTTTTCCCAGTCATTGCTGACCAGTACCTCTTTATTTTTTAACAATCTTAAGGACGGTAACATGTGCTTGATCTACAATTCGACCCTTTGGGTGAATCCATCGCTATTTGATGCTTTAACGAGTCTAGCGATAGTGAAACTCGATCTTATCATGATCGGACAAGTTCGTGGATATTTGATGTTTTAACGAGTCTAACGACAGTGAAAACTCAATCCTTTTTCATGTTTAGAGAGTTTGAAAAAGGGACGAAAAGAAAACTCCATGAGTCCTTTTTCGTAAATTTGTCACTCAAGTCCGAAAAAGTGTAAAATGATACCTGAGAAAAACTCCTAGTCATGTTCGACTAAGGTGTTCCTTTTTCGTAAGTAATCTATCTCAGTATGGAAAAGGGTTAAACTTATACTGATTATATGTCGTTTCATTTCATTTTATGAGCTCGAAAAGACAAGTGCTCGATAATATTTTCACATTAAATAAGTCTGAAAAGAGCTAAAAGAAGACTCTAAGGGGTTCCTTTTTCGCATTTAACAAAGCTTGAAAAAGAGATAAAAGTGTGCTTTAAATTCATTTTTCATGTTTAACAAAGCTTGAAAAAAGAGGATAAAAGTATGCTTTGTGGTCAAATAATTTTTGAATAATTGTGCACTTCAAACTCATTATATCAGCTGTAAAACCTGTTCAGAGAACCATCAAATGGATTAAAAATACCTGTTTCATATTTAAAATGAGCAAAAAATATAGTCACATCATTAAATATGATTAAAATAATCAAAATGACTAATAAAAAGTTTTTACCATTCCATAGTTACCATTTGAAATTTAGGAGCTCTAAACCAATTTTTCCCTCAAACTTCAGCAATCGATTGCGACAGCTTCAGTTGACGATTTATTGCGCCGTTTGATCCTGATTTCCTTCATTTTAGATCGAGTTCCATTGATGCAGCCACAGCATGTGACACGGAGCATATCTAGTCCTAGAGATCCTTGGATGCAACGATGGGTCGAGTTGATGGCTAGGCATGCTAGTCAATCGACTATCATATTATCTACTGCATTCTTTACCTTGATCCGACGATGGATTATTTCCATAGAGGAGTATCCGTACGCAAGAGTAGACTTCCATGGAGATCCAGATTTGATTTTACTAGATGGCGCTCAATGGGGTGCGATGGGTAAAAAAAATTTGACCATGTTTTTTATTTTAAGGTTTCTACATTTTTTTTGTATTTTTGATGTTTTCCAAGACTAAACTAAAGTTTTTATGTACACAGATGTGGGTCGTGTTCGACCAGTGCAGGCATCAAATGAACCAGCAAAGAAGAATATCGGGAGAGAAGTCCTTCGAGATTTGGATTTGACCAAAACTCTTACTGAGTTGCAACATCATGTTGAGGGATTGACTCTTGGGATACAGGATGTCTGGATCGCGGAGTTACCTATGACGCTGCAACGCCATACTATTGGTGTTCCTAACCATTGGATGAGACTATTGCGCAATATAGATAGAACAATTGCTTGTTATCATGAGCATCACTAGTTTTACTTTTGACATTTCTGTATACATTTTGAGGTCATATGACCAATGTGTCTTGAGCACAAATTTTGTAAAAACCTAAACTATCTATCTATTTTTTTTCAGTGTTTTCCTATGTTTAATGTGCAATCCTACTCAATGATGTGAATTGAAAATTTATCTTTACATGTTTTGAAAATGTTTGTTTAGAACATAATTCGCTAGAGAATCAGTTAATGTGTTCAAGTTTATGGAAATGTGTTGATATTGATTGTAATCAAAATGTCTTTCCAAAAGTCGAACTCTAAGGAACATACAATGAATTGTTGGATTTCAGACTGTATAGACACTAGTAAGTTGTAGTACGACAAGCTGTGGGTCTAACCTAATGATGATGCGACTAATACCAAGTGAAATGGCATCAAAGAGAAGCTCCTTCAACGCGTTATACTCAGCGATATTGTTCGTGGATCGACCAATACAAATCCCTTGAAAAATCACTAACTCGCCACTCGGAGGAAAAATGGTCCATGTTGCAGCGAATAGGTTCTGCGTACTACGACTAGCACCATCAGCGTACCCAATGAATGGTTCCAAAGATTCAGTCATCTGTGATGAAATGTAAAGTGGATTACTTACTTTAAGAAAACTCTAAAAAAAAAACTAAGACAATTAATGCAATCAAAGCATATACACAGTATGAAACAAAATTTTACTACGCTCAATTAAGCATAGTAACGTTTAAGATACAGCCCATTTTGAGGTTGCGCTAATGGAATTCCATCATAATCAACGAACTCGTAGGCGCCCTTAGCCAAAACTCTTTTGACAATGTAGGGGCCATGCCATAGTGGCTCAAATTTTCCTGTTCTTATCAAATCAGCTTCCTGATCATAAATCAAGACCATGTCTTCCTCTAAGAAGATGTGAGGCTTGACATTACGGTCACCTTGATTCATCTCTTATGCACTTCTTTGGCCGATATGGCTTCACGACGTGTTTTTTCTAGATGGATGAGGTTAAAAAGACGTGCTTCTTCAATAGAGGTGTCAGGTAGCAGGTCAATAGCGAGTTTTAATGACGAAATTTCACATTGAATTGGTAAGATAGCTTCCAAACCATTCACAAAAAAAATTGGCATTTAATCTTGTACTCAGCTTTATGGGCATATCAAACCTCAGTGAGAAATGCGACTGGATTTACTTCCTAGTGGAGTCGCTAATTTGTTATGCAGAAGTCTAATATACAGATAAACTAGTCTTCCCTAAGTGTGGTGTTCCTTCACTCAGAAAAACAGAAGAAAGGTAAATGTTCTTTTCTCTAAAATAGACAGAAATATAGAAGGGATAAATACCTACTTGTGATCCTTCGCTCTCGTTCCTCTTCTATTTCCGTTCCCGTCACTCTTGATCTAGCTAAACCTACTTGATCAATACCTGCAATCAAATATAGAAGACAAAAAATGACATACAAATATACATTCTATCTACCTTTGAACCAAATTGAACCAATTAAATTTGAGAATACATTCACAAGATATACGTGCATATGTGAGAGAAAGAACAGATATCTTTATGAAACAATAGGAGGAGTAGATTACAACTAGTGGATCAGTTCGTCGTCAACCTACTCCAACTTCATTCCGTCCTCATCACACCAAGCATCATCTCAGTAGAATAACAGTACTCCAGCTCTCATCAATTGATAATCCAACAACATAACACTACACAAATTTATTCATCCTTAGCACTTAAATGAGTGCTCAATTTATAGGGAAATTGTAGGTAGTTTCTCAATAAATGATATTGAATGGCTTTATAATAATAGATGTGACATATTTCCAGGTTCAATGGTGATGGATGAACACATGTATTCGAAGTATGGCACCTATGAGATCTTCTAGAAGGCACTAGACATGTGGAGATTCCCGGAACAATGATGATTTCGCTCCCAGGAGACCAACGCACCCTTAAGTGTCGGGAAGTGCTTTGCAGAGCACCCTTGCATGTGGGTAAGTGCTTTGAAACGCACTTAAGCCCATTCAGAGGAGCGTTGATGAGTTAATGGGTCATTTTATCTATATTTCAAACATTGGAATTCTCATGAATTAAAACCATCAATGGAATGACTTCTCTAGGGCATGTAGCAACTGAATTAGGGGATGATAGACCTTGTTCATACTGATCTTAGGGATGATGCCCAAATTTACCTATAACACCTCCAAAAGAGGAACCCAACATGAGATAAAATTGCATTAGGATGCACCACTTCTGAATATTGGTATGTATAGGATGTCAGTTTTGGACAATGAAAATATCAAGAAGAAAATTCAAGAGTTGTTTGACAAAGGGTTCATCAGATCTAGTACATCTCCTTGTGGGTCTCCTATTTTTTTGGTTCCGAAGAAATATGGTACATGGTGAATGTGTGTGGATCTTCCGAGCTTTGAACAAGATCATGATAAAGAATCGTTATCCTCTTCCTCGCACTGATGATTCGCTAGATCAATTAAAGGATGTTGTTTAGTTTACTCAGTTAGAATTGAGATGTGGTTATCATCAGATAAGGAGTGTTGAAGATGATATTTGGAAAACTACTTTCAAGACAAAAAAAGGTATGTTTGAATGGTTAGTTAGGTCGTTTGGGCTTTGTAATCCTTCCACATTCATGAGAGTTATGAATGATATATTGTGACCATTCCTTGATGATTTTGTCATAGTGTACTTAGATGATATTATTATTTTTAGTAAGACTCATGAAGAGCATGTCAAGCATGTAAAGCAAGTCCTAAATGTATTGAAAAAGAAAAATTTGTATTTGAAGATGTCTAAATGTGAATTTGGGAAAACCTCTTTGGTTTAATTAGGTCATATTGTAGAAGGTGGCGAATTAAAGATTGATCCCTCCAAAGTTGATGTTATTGTGAATTGGCCTAAACCCAACAATATAACATAAGTTAGGAGCTTTTTTGGAGCAACCCAATATAGGATAAAATTTATCGCTAACTTTTCATTCATTGTAGCACTATTACATGCTTTGAAAAGTGTGAAGCATGTCTTTCAATGGGGAGGAAAGCAACAGAAATCCTTTGACACTTTGAAAGAGAAAATCCGTACAACACCTATTCTAGCACTTTAATACCTCAAGCAACCATTTTAAATTCAAACTAATGCAAGTGAATATGTTATGGGAATAGTATTGATGCAGCATGGTAATCCAATATGTTATCATTCTGAGACCTTTTCCTATGCAGTAATTAACTATCCAAATTATGATAAAAATTTGTATGCTTTGGTACAAAGCGTGAAGAAATGGAAGCATTATTTAATGGGTGTAGAAACAATTATTCATACTGACCATCAACCTTTGCAATATCTACAATTGCAAACCAAGCTACAACAAGCTAGACGTTTCAGATGGGTGGGATTTCTACAACGATTTCATTTAGTTATTAGGTATAAGAAAGTTATTTACAACAAAGTTGCAGATATGTTATCAAGGCCTATTTTTAATGTATTTTTCATTCTTAAGCATAAATTAATCATGCATGAAAGTTATATTGAACAATATGTTAGATGGAAATTTTAAAGATTTTTATGCAACTTTGAGTCAAGGAAATCATGTTGAAGAGTTGGATTATCATGTTCATAACAAGTTGTTGTATCATCTTGGAAGTTTTTGTATTCAATAGGGTGAAAGATTTAATGTCATAAGGGAAGCCCATACTTCTCTTATTCTTGGCCACTTTGGTGTAGGCAAAACAGTTGATCAGCTACAAAAGTATTGTTATCAGCCTCGTATGAATAAAATTGTATCAAGGTATGTAAAAGGATGTTTTATGTGTGCTACTAGAAAGCTAAGTAATAGGAAATTGTGTTTGTACACTTCACTTCCTATCCCTTCTCTTCATTGGGCAAGTATTTCTATGGATTTTTTGGGGGAACTACCAATGTATAGAAAATATCATGATTATTTATATGTTGTATTTGATCATTTCAGCAAATGTGTGTGTTGATGCCTTGTAAGAAACATGTCACAGTTGAACAAACTGCAAATATGTTCTTCCAAAATGTATGGGTTCAATTTGGGTTACCTACTTCGATTATTTATGATCAATATTCTCGATTTATTGAGAATTTTTTGTCAATTTTATGGGAACTCATGGGCACAAAGTTGAAAAACAGTACAACATTTCATCCACAAAACAACGATCAGACATAAGTAGTGAACGGAACAGTAGTGCATCTCCTTTTAGGATATTATGGTAAGCATCCTAAGCTTTGGGTTGAACATTTTCAATACTACGAACATGCCTACAATCGTGCCAAGCATTCATCTACACAAGTATCTCGTTTTGAAGCTTGTTTGGATTATTTGCCAAAGTCTCCTTTGGATTTCATTTTTGGTAAATATATTGTAGTAGATGGATATAGTGATGTGGACAAAGTTAATCATTTCATTGAACAAATCCAAATAGTGCATCAAAGGGTACAAGAACAGTTGGAGAAAAGCCAAGCCAAGTACAAAGCAAGACATGATAAGCATCAGATTGATCATGATTTCCAAGTAGGAGATCAATCTTGGTGGTACATCATTAAGGATAGATTACAAGGTGAAGGTAAAAAGATCAAACCAATCAAATATGGTCCTTTCAAAATCTTGGAGAATATTGGTAACAATTATTTCCAATTATATTTTCCACCTTATGTGCAAATTTATTTTGTTGTGAATGTAGAAAAATTGAGCTTGTATGAGCCTCCTATGATTGTTGATCAAGGATCTAATGTTCAGATTCCATCTATAGAATATTTTTCTCCTGAATATGTAAATGAGTCGCAGGAAGACAATATTCTTGACAAGAGGATAAGAACTTCATGTAGAGGAAATGTGGAGTATATTTGTATGCGGCTCAAGGGTACCAATCCAAGAAAATCAAGGTGGATAGATATCAGTAAAGTGAGGGAATTATCACTTACTTTTTGAGTAAAAACACACTTTTGGTGGTCCCAAAATATTCTAGTGGGGAGGAGAGATCCAAGGGATCAAAATATACTCAATAGTGAAAGTGGTCAAAATATCATAAAGCTAGTGATAAATCATAGAACTCATCGTTTTGATTCCAACGATGCTTGAATCGCCTCAATCCGACATCGTATGAGGAAGTTATCACATTCTGAAATTTTGGGAAAACAAAATAAAAGTCACAGTGCAGGGTTGAGTGTGTAGGTACAGATGCCACATGGAAATTTGTATGTTGATGTGGTGTTGATGTCATAAATATGAATTGAATATACATATAGTATGTGGGTAAATCCTATGAGCACACTTGGCGCATAGTTATTGGCGAATGAATTTGTATTTGGGCCAACATGGGCCACCACATGGGCTAATCAGAGGGTGCCACATGGCCCTATGAGAGGCCACCATGTGGCCTCAGGAATCACACCAAAATTTGGTTATGTTGACTGATAGCCTCTAGCATATTCGACTGCATAACCTCCAACCAACGAAACGAGCGCCCAAAATTTGGGCGAAGGGTGATTTTTTGTTAAAGCATGGGCGTTAAATTATATTTAAAGTAATACACATTGGCGGTTGGGGTTAATGGGTGGATCAGCAGGCGCACCCGACCGACCCAACAAATGGTATTTGACATTTACAATGATACCGTCAGCATGATATGTGGGGGCGGGGTGCATGGCACCCTGCCCGTGCCCAAAGCCTAACGCCCAGGTCATGTGTATGACGTGAAACTGGGAGCAGGATAGTTGGGCAAGGGCGAAGGCTTGTTTAATTTTTTTTTAATATATTTTATAAAAAAAACCACACAAATAATGGCGGGAGGTGTGGGTCAAACTTGTGACCTCCACCCAACTACTCCAGCACCTTACCAGTTGGTTTGGAACAAATTTGTTGAATAATTTGCAAAGCGCTTGGGTTTTGTTGAAGATTTTATATGCATCCTTGGAGAAAAAGGCACAACTTTCTCATTTTTCAACCTTTTTGAGCTCAAGAAAAGCCTAGAGGGTTTTTTTGCATTCTAGATATAATGTCAGTGTTATTTTTGCATATTGAAGCATGTATGTTGATTTAATGAGAATTTTAGCATATAATAAAAAGGTCACCACTGGAAGCTGGACCCGGAGACGTAGCCCAAGATGGGTGAACTCCATTATCAATTTGCTTTTGTTTGATGTTGCATGTTTGTCCATTTTTAAATATTAAAATTCTACAGAATTTACTTAAGTTTGTGTACTTTTTCAATCATGATCCATTGCCTAAAATACACTAACTAGCTTGAAAATTATTTAATGAAACATTCACTTTTCATTTTTAAATAAAAAATTATTACACCCAAGTCTAGATATATGTGTCGCTTTTCCAATACAATTGATTCAATATTTTCCTTTCGACTCATCTTGTGCAAAACAATGGAACTTACACTTTTATTTCCGCAATTCCGCACATACTTTAGTTCCACACATGTCTTTATTCCCCACAAGTATCAATTTCATGCAAACTTTAACTATGTGAAAACTTTAGCTAGAGTGACGAGTGTAATGTTGTATGTTAGAAATTCATATCTTCCTAGATAATTGCGATGATAACGTTTTTCGAAGCGGGGGACTCACGGTGTGAGTCCAAGGAACACATTATAAAAGTATCTCTATGTGACGTCAATTTTTTTCTTTTATCATAAGACTTTTTTGTCTCTCATTTCCCATTAACCGCACCATGTTGTCTTATTGTTAAGGCGTAAGCGGTTACATGTATTCCCACGACGGGACATGATTTTTTTTTCTAAATGAAATAGAATTCCCTATCTCATGGCTTCTATGCAGGAGAATGGTTGTCCAAAGCAAGAAACACAAATTTTCCTCGCCCATGGAAGTCGAGTCAAAATATTTAGATTGTTTCATTGGAAAATTTGTAGGGAAAATTATTTTTATTTTATTTTAAAGGGTTCAGTCTAAGTCATTTTCAAATATGTATTTTGCCTAAATTTTGTTTCCCTATATGGAAAGCATGCTTAAGTGTTAAAATTGAAAAAATGTAAGTTTTTTTAATGCAATATTAGAAATGCATATACTGGTCTATTTGATTGATCATATTTTTATAATGAACCACTAGAGCTAAGTTTAAAGATGAATGTCCTTCTAACAATATGTAATTTTACAGTGTCACTATTGGTTTGTATGTTGATATTGAATAATTTTTAAATTTTTTATTGTTTGTAGTAATTATTTTTGCATTCTACAAAGGAAGATAATCTTAAAATTGTCAGAATGTTGAAACATTAAGATATTTGCTTCTTTTGATTTAATTCTTTGTTGATTTGCAAGGGAACAAATCATCTCAATTAAGGTGGAACTTGTCCACCTTTCTCAGAGCCATTGAAAATCTATACGATTTACATTTGATACGAGGTATGCACATTATAGAAACATGTAAATGGAATTATAGAAACTGCTTTTTCTCATATATAGAAAGAGAAAAAAAAAACCATTCTTTTTCTTTTTCTTTTATGCATGTTTTTATAAAAATATAATGCATAGATAGGGGTGACAGGAGTGGGAGGGATTCTTTTGAATCCTGAAGGAATTATAGTGGATAAGTACACCTGGGACTAGGTATCAAGACCAATAATCAAGCGGAAGTTTATGGCTTGTATATGGGGCTCCTCCTAGCCCAGAAGAGGGAAGTTAAAAACATTACAATTTTGGGTTACTCCTACATAGTAATTAGACATTTAAGAAATTCCTCACTTGCATAAGACAATCACCTAAGCCATACTTTTCTACATGTTCAAAGCATTCTTCTTTCCTTTTAAATCTCACGAGCCTGACGCATTCTTTGAAACCTCAATCAAGAGGCAGACCTAATGGAAAATAAATCATGTAGTTTAAATGAAGGGTCTTTGGAAATTACTGGAGTCCCTAATCTTTACCCTATTCCCTAAATTTCCCACATGATTGATCCCATAATGTTCCCCCCCATAATGTCTCTTATCCTTGGAAATTATGGCTTATTCCCATCGCTACTATTTACTCCCCATCTGTTTGACCAGTTATCCATAGTATGAGATCATCCTGTCCTTCTCCACGCGTCTGCATAATGACACACCTCCCCACTCTCTTGTCATGCGACCCTTAATCTCCCCCCCACGTGACTCTTCTTGGGTATAATATGCATCTAAGCATGGGAGTCTTCATGTCAGATTCTCAGTTCAAGGTTTATTGCAGGAATTTGAAGTTGTTAGCCATGCGAGCCCTTTCACCCTTTGTGTTGCATTTACTTCTCATGGCCTAGAGTAGACAACCCAACCGCTCGAGCTCTAGGTTGAAAATAATGGCTTCTCTCTCTCCTCTCAGGGAAATGATGATGTCGTATTGGGATCCTGGATTCTCTGGATAGTATCTATAGGGCCACTATTATAAATTACAATTAAGATTTCTGGAACCTCCCATTCCTCGTGGTCTACAATTCGGGTTGGATTGAGTTTTTTTCCGCTTAGTGAGAAGAATATAGAAGAGTCTCTAGGGGGTGGGATTCTAGTCTCCCTTTGGGATTGGGTTTGCAACCTCCCTTATAGACAAAGCTCCAGTCTACCCTATCATGCTCTATGGGTTTCAATTTTGGAAGAGCCCCACTGGTGTTCTTCCTTCCGTGTTCGTTTTTCAATTTAGTGGCGTTATGAGGGGATGGCTTCAGGTTCCTAGGGCAGCAAACGACCATGCTCAGGTTGGGTGGTGGAAAAGGAGGTATCACATATAACAATGGTTTGAAAATAGATTTCTTTGCCCCCCTCCCCCTGACTTCGATTGTTTGTGTACAATTTGCACAAGAGCTTGAAGAGATTAAATTTGAGCTCTCTGAAATCAAATACTTGTTGTATTGACATAGGGTGGTGGCTTATGAAAACTCTGAGGTTATAGAATCCAAAAGAAAGCAGGTTGCAAAGCTAGAGGATGAAGTTGGAGTGTAGTGCACCATGATTGAAGACCTCCAACTCTAGATGACAAAGTCAGGATCCCTTCTGGAAGAACAAAGCAATCCTTTTGAAATCCAAAACTCAGACATTGTTTTAAATCGCCAAACTGATCCTAATGATTAGCCTTCAATTGTAATGACTGGTTTTTTTTTGTGTTCTCCCGTTGTCTCAATTTTTTCGGTTATATCCTAGTAATATAAATAAGAGTATTGTATTTGTTGTATCTTTTTGCAGTGGTCAAATACAACTAGGCTTGGCTTATTAGTTTGTCAGTGAAAAAATTGAAGCCCATGGATGGATTCAAATTGTGATTCACCCGTGTATTTTTTCACAACCGGGCACGAAATTAATATAATGAGTACTCATTGTTTAAAAAAAAAAACTATAATGCATTGATAGAAAAAAGAAAAACACAACAAATGGATGTGCTTGAGGCACAAAACAAACAGGAAGATGGATATAAGAATATGATTGAACTAAACAAATTTGGTATGCATGAAGAACTTTATATTAATGTTGTTTTAGCAAAAAACCATTTGACTCATATAAAGAACTTTAGTTTTATTGTTGAATATTGCTTGCTTGATTCTTTGTGAATGCTTTTGTATAATAGATATACTTCTACAAAATTGAGACAAGGGACAATACAACATTTCAGACTTTGTTTGCCAAAAAATTACAATGGAGCATTATTGTCTTATAGAAATGAGTTAAATACATATTCATTGATGAAATGCATAAGTATGTCACTTTCTGCTTCACTTGAGTGCCCAACAAATGAGAGGGGAATTTGGAGAGAAAATTTTTTCATACATTAGTTGTCAAACTCTCAACATACAAATAAGAATTTGGTCAAAGATGCAAAAGAGGTCATTGCATTTCAATTAATTTGTAGGCATGCACACATATGACATATTATTTCACGATGACAATCCCCTAGCTAGACATTTTGAACCACTCTTGTGAAAAAAAATAAAATGCAAATATCAATGTTTTTAGAGGCAATGTGGCATGCATTAATCGAATAACAATGGACACAAATAGAAGCATATATGCTATCACAATGACTTAAACAAATGCAAATTTTCAAGGGTGCTTGGGGTGAAAGCTCATTTCAATGAATTTTCCATCTAACGCGACATGAATATGATGTGGGTTGCTTGTGTCGCATTATGGCCCAAAAATTTTCAAACGCGGTTTCACAAGGTGATCATTTTGCATTATATTTCATAAACCATTATGTTAAAGTTAACATACAAAAAAAAACAAAATAGGAATTTTGGATAGTGAACTTTATTGTTATTCAATTTAAAAAAAATTATGGTGCAGTGTTATTTTGAACCATTGTAACATAGAGGAAATATATTTATGAATATTACATCAATGTTTTAAAAAAGAATCGATCGTGTAGAACACAAAAAAAATTCTCTTCAAATAACAAAAAAAGTTTCTTATAGATAGGACTAAGGAAAATGATAAAAACATGAAAAAAAAATCAAAAGCAGCTACAATTCATGATAGGAAGAGAAAGTAAAAATCAAAGAGCACTATATTGCTCAGAACAAACATTTGAAAAAAAAATTTGTTGGCATGCATGTCTATGATTTCTCGTGTTGTTTCAAACTTTATTTGGAAAGGATGTTATAAGAAATACACAAATTGATTTTCAAACAAAACATATTGAAACTAGGAACATGGAACTTGAACATGAATACACTTGCAAGTGTTTTCAGATTTCCTTGGGTCATGGTGATATTCCCATGTTTTCATGACCTCAAGAAATGAGACACAATAAAATTATTTGCATTGTATGAAAACTAACTAAGTTAGAATAATGACTAGTATAAATGACTATTCATGCAAATTCTAGAACTAGGTCAACAAATGGGCCTAACTAGAGATAGAATCAACGTTCCCACTGCCACGTCTCATATTCAACATGTGCTTCTACGTGACATAAAATAAATTGATACAATTATTTTTGTGATAAAGAGAAGAATCTACTACAATAGCGCTTATGCTTATGGTCATATTTGACCTGATATGGTCATGAAAGCGTTGTATCGCTTATGCGAAACCATGCTTTATCAAATGGAGAGGGTTGTTATAAATGACAATTGGAAGGAAACTTTTCTAGATGCCACAAGTAAACTAGCAGTTGAGATAAATATTGAAACAGGCGGTGATATCAATGACAACAATGAAGAGCTCGTGACAAAAACATTGTTGCATGGATTTGTTGAAATTCGGATAGATGATATAATTTATTATCATGGTAATTACTTGTGATTGATCTACGTATTTTTCTTAGCATTTACTTTATTAGGTATGTCATCAATCAATTACACAGTAACAAAATAAATATCATAATTCACAAGAGATAAGAGACGCCATAACTTAGGCTAGAGTCCAGGAAAATATCGATAAGGGGAAAACCTGTCAATCCTTTCCTTATATATTCTTTGTCAACAAGAGAAATCCAAGTCAAATTAACCAATGATCCAAGTTCCAAGTCAAGCCTTCAAACTCTACCATGTTATGGCCATAAGATAATTAACCAATCTACTCCTTTATTGTCCTTTTCATGCCTTGCCTTACAATAATGATGACACAGATAATATCTCACATCACATAAATATTGGTGTCTTCTTATAACCTTCATTACATATAGAATTATGTCTTTCTATAGTTCTTATCATAGAGAACGATGTCTTCATGTAGCTCAAATCATAGAGATAGTGTCTTTATACAACTCACATCACAGAGATAATGTTTCTCATGTAAATCACATTCATAGAGATGGAAGGTGTCCCATAAAGCTCGTTATATGTGCCTCAGATTCCATACCACAAACCCATATTTATTTTTCATAGAAGAGACCAAATTGCTTGCAAAAATGATGGAGGATAGGTGCCATTTTATAATTTTTTCTACATGTGAAGGGTCACAACCTTTGGTTAATATGAATTGTATGCTGGGAGGGACAATTTGGAAACTTGGTGAGATCAATGACACTTGAAAATTTTAAAATTTATTTCTTTTCCAAGGGTCATGAAGAGCATGCCCTTCTAAATTTTATTTTGACCAATGCAAAGCATGAATAACATGCTTTGATAATAATAATAATAATAATGATTTTTCTTCTTCTTTTTTTTACATGAAAGACATATGGATACAAGTACAATGAAAATTATGAAGATCGAACCAAGTTACAATTTCAACACTTCCTCTTAACTAGGGAGGCATTCATAATGACTTATCGGGATATTCCCAAGTTGAGAATTTATATAAGAAAGGATCCATATTGATAAGCATAAATGATGATAGCATCATCATACCAACATTTTCAAACTACCAAGTCCTTGGAAAGTACACTCTATCTATCAACTATATTAGAGCATAATGCTAGGAGGCATTAATAGGACACCACAACTCCTCTCTGAGGCACATACCCCACCTGTGTGTTCACCAAGGTATGTCCTCACAGGATCATTTCCTAATCCATTTTCATAATACTTGACACAAGGAGATTTCAGTCCTTTAGACCATTCTTATATTAGATAAATGTGGTTGACCCTTGCAGTTATTAGTTCTAGTCACAATATAGATCTCAAGAATAACAATCCCTAATGCTTATCCAATTGACAATTCTCCCTACTTGTGTTCATGCACTAGAATTATAATGGTTAGTCTTCGCCATAGTACAGGACACATGGAGAACACAATGTCCATCCTCACTCCCTCTCAAATAGGGAGGAGATAACTAAAATCCCAAGCTTGTGTCGAAAATACTCATACTTCCCTTACATCAGCTATCTATCCATTTATGGAGATCTTGTTTGTAGCTTCTTAGATCCTACCATACTCTTGAATCATAAAGTTCTTCGACCTTCCGTTGAAAACCAGGTTCTTTGACAATATTTATAGAGCATCGTGATCAAATCCAGCATGTCGTCAAATAATCCATCAAACATTTTATGAAGCCAAACTACTTCATATCCAACTGTACCAACTGCCACATCTTTTTCCTCTGTAGTGCAACATAATTTTGCTTCATTTTCTTCCAAGAAATCATACCAGTTCCCAATCATCAAGAGTATCTTTATCATCAACATTGTCATCCCAATCAATATATCCTCAAGTCCCAAGTTGTAGTGTAAGATCCTTCATGTAAAATTCTACTTCCAACTCCCTACGAGGTTAATGTTTCTACCTTGACTCATGAGTCCTTCTTTACCAAAGTACAAGGTCATATTTTAATCATGAGGCTTCTACAAAATCAGGGACGACTCTTCTAACTGAGGAAATCATCTTAACATGTTCATCTCCCTCTTAATGAGAGAACCTTCTTGCTTGAATGTTGTCATTTGCTTCATTATAAAAATCATGGCTTACTCTAAGTTTGTCATCTCCTTGGTTGTTCTTCTAGACTGCATCTAGAAAGTCTTCTTGCCTATGCTTCATTCATTCTTCTAATGCCAAAGCCCAAGTTTTCATACTTATTTTCTTGTAATCCTTACTGGAAGGATATGAGAGAATAATTTTATAACCAAGAAGAGAATACATAGACAAGAGACTAACCAAAACTTGAAGGCAATAAAAATAGTCTTAAAGAAAGGTATAGAATACTTATCTTTTGAGAAGAGTCAACTCCCTCTTAATATTGGACATTTTTTTTTTAATTGTCAACATGATGTCATACCTATCATTTCTAAGAGCTAGGACTTCTAATTACAATGGAAATGATTAGTCCAAGGGTTTTTCTTAGTTCATAATTTTGTTAGGGTTTAAAAACCCTATATGTCTCAAAACCGAAAGACCTAAAAACCTGCCATCTTCCATATTTTCAATATGTATACTAATATGTTGGTATTAAACCCTAAAAATTCCATTGATGGGTCTTCTATTCATGAGATGGAGTTCATTGATGTCTTGATTACAAAACTTAGTCTTTACATTCAAGAAAATAATCAGAATGATAATGAGAGTAGAACCTAACATACTAATTGTGTCTTTGTCCTCAAGAGAGGACACAACTTCTTATCCAATATCTTGCTTACGATTCATGATATTTCCTAAATGGGAGCTCTTCATACCTTAGAGATTTATCATTCCATGCAAAAATGATTGACATGGACTTCTAATATTACAAATCTATGAGTTCAAGAAAAAAATAGATTTATGCTTATGTTTTTTAGATATGAAAAACAAAGGCTTATCATAACTCTTTCGACCTTACTTGTCCAACCTTATTTGTTCTTAATTTTTCCTTTGAGTATGGTACCATATTATAATTTTATTGAGCTATAACAAACTCGGATCTCTCATCAAGGTATCTCAACTCTTCAAATCTTATAGTATACTTCTCCTTGCTACAAACTTTGGAATTTAGATCTCGTGATTTCATCTTTGTGAGAAGAAACACCTATATGGTCATGATTCCAATTGTGTTCTTGAACTTAAATATTCTATAGGATGAGTACTTAGACTTGTTTAGTGAGGAGGAGACTAGTGCTTGTACATATATTCAATCTACCACAGGGATTGGTTTTACATGTATCATAATCATGTCACTATTGTTCCCCTCAATTCAAATTTTTGTTATGGCTTCACATTGAAGATAGGATTAGAAACATGCTAATTTTTTTTATAATGTCTTAAATTTTCAATTGAAACTTGACTATTTTCACACAAGGATCTTGGTCCCTTTGTATCATCAAGTGACCTTGGCTTCAAATTTTAGGAGGAGTCTTCATCATAACTTAGTCAATAATTCTAGCCACAATATTCATTGAAATAAAATGCATTAGATATATCTCATTCCACATTAACAATAGTGACATAGTGGTTCGGATGCCACAGAGCCATAGTAATTCAAATGCCACAATAGTTTGAATGCCACTGTAGTTCGGATGCCATAGAGCCATAAGAATTCGATTGCCACAAAACCACAACAGTTCGAATACTACTTTAGATCCTTGATCTAGTGAGGAGTTTGATGCAATAGTTGAAAAGTGCCAACAATCTTAGATCATCAAGTAGTTTTTGCTTAGTTATAGAGTTGATAATCTACTTCATACTTTTGGTCATATTTAAAAGGTTAAGACTTGTATTTATTTTCCTCGGTTCAAATTCCTTCCATAGCCTTCAACTGTATTCTTCGTACAATAGAAGTTTCAAACTTATTTTCTGGGTCTCGACTTAGATTTCCCTAGGACTTCGCCTAGTAATTACTTTCAATAAATTTGGACTATACAAATCTAATAAACCACAAAATATAACTAAGTTACCTTTGACATTGAATCACAAAGAATTAATGATCTTCAAATTAATCAGTTAAAAATTATGCTTGGTGGGGGCTATATGCCATTTGGATTTTCCAGGACAAATACTCGAGGAAATGATATTCCTTACACTTTTCTATGGATAAAAATATGCATATGGTATTAAAATAAAATTTATATATCAAAAAATTACACAATCGAAAATATTGCACAAGGATCATGACCTTGCATACCATATCACAATTTTTTTTTACAAGGAAGTATGCATTATATTTAGAAAATTTCTCAATTTTGTTTGGGTAAGAATATGAAAATGAAAATTGTTGTGAAGAAAAATATTAGCAAAAGATGTTAAGTCAAATCCAAATCTAGATCATATTATTGAGTTAGAAGTTGGTTACATGAATCTAAGAACAATCCGCACATACCCAAATTGATTTATTGGTTTACGTAGGAATGTTTATGCAATGGTGTGACAATTAGGTCCATCGAATTTTTTTGTTTCCTTAAGTTGTGGTGGCCATTGTTGGAAACCACTACTCAATGCAATATGAGTTACCAAAGACAAACACAACCCATCTACTAACAATAATATAATAGAAAACACGATTAAAACCTTACTAAGAAATGATCCAGTAATAATACGATAGGTGCCCTACAAAAACTAGTTTCTCGTGATAAGAAGTATCTTGGTGAATTTCAAGACTATTCTTTTGTAACATAATTCTAAAACAAAGGAAGCCATGCATTGCAATGGACAAAGAATGCATTGGCTTATGGAAGAAACATGAATGCTAAGATAGAGAACTCTGTAGATATATCTTTGTCATGTGATTCGTGAATTCTTGCAAATGATATCAAAACAATTCAACTTCATAATCATACAAATTCTTGTAGGGGAAAAATGTTCCTTGTAGGTTCAATTTTCCCATTCCTCAAATAAGGAAACAACTATAGTTGAACCAACTGAATTCACATATGACAAAATAAAGAAAAACATGAAACTCGTTTTCAAAACGCTAGAACATGCCACATACAATGAAACATATATGTTTGACAAATTTTTGACAGATTTGGGTGTGTCCAACCATGAATACATTGATGCCATAAAATGTATTTTAAAATGAACAATGATTTTACTGAAAAGAAGACCAACTGACATATGGAGAAACAATGTTTCTCATCATATTCCAAAAATATGGAATGCAAACACAAATGCTTAGTTTGTGCTTAATTCTTATGCAAGAGCCAAATATTGTGGCTCTTACATGATAAAACTTGATAAAACCATGAAAACAGGTGTTAAACATATTCGAGAATAGTATCAAAAAACAAACCTTGATATTGTGCAAACAATCATCCGACTTGGAAAAGATTTGCTAAATTTTCAACAAATATATGCACACCAAGCTGTGTATATATTTTTTTCCCTTCCCTTGTGTACAAGTTCAAGAAAATATATATTCATTACTACTTCTCCCAAATATCAAAGGTTGTCTATCTGTAAACGACTAAAACAATTGCAATAAGAACAAATGATTCTGAGGATGTGTTCTGCACTTCAACTATTGATTGTTATTTGCAATGACCTTCAACTATTGAGCACATTTGTTTAGCATAGTTTGCGTCAAGCTATACATAAAAATGCAAGAAATGAAAACATGATGATGCGTCATTTGTCTTAAAATTTATGAGATATAGTGAACAAAAGGACCCAGACAACTTTTGTCGAGAAAATTTGATGCTATATGTGACACATAGGCTTGATGAATATGCTTTTAAACATATGTATTCTAGTTGGATGAATTCCTACTTGAGTCTAAAAGAAACCTTAAGACAAAATGAACAAGTGTTCACTTATACAATTCCTAGAGTGTGTGGTGACCTTTTATAACGCATCAACCATTGTTGAACTAAATGACTGTGGATATTTCAATAGAGATGTGATGGAAGAAAGCAATTCCATTTCCAATGACCTCTTCTTGAACAAAATCAAATAATATGAAGAGTACAATATTGATACCGACCTCCAATATTTTCATAGAATGAAACGAATAAAAACATTAGTTGATCGACCTTATCCTATTGTAAAACAACCACATATATTATAGGACAAATAATTCTATAGCATAAGGAGACAATTGAATAAAGAACAAGCAATAATAATAAAATATATCTTGATTAAGAAGATGGGCTCCCTCGGAACCAATATATATATTTTTTACTATGGATGCAGGTACTGGAAAGACATACATTGCAATAGAAATCTTCCAATCTCTTGTGCACATGTACAATAATAGAATTGAATGTGATCCACTTACAATAAAGGCAGTAATAACAACTTATACATGAAAAGTAACTTTCAATCTTCGTGGTGTCACATTGCGCTCTGCCTTTTCCATGCCTTTTAACAAATTTGAATCCATTCCTTTAAGCAATGAAAATATGAATGCATTGTCCAAACACTTTGAACATCTTCATGTTGTGCTTATTGATTAGATTTCTCTTGTTGGTTGTACAATTTTATACCATCTTGACAAACAATTGCGTGAAATCAAACATACCCCTACCAAAGACTTTGGAAATGTTGATTTGATAATGTGTGGCAACTTGTATCAGGCCTAACCTGTCAAAGGCTCTACGATATTTGAACACCTGATGTCAAACAAATTGAGAGTGCCATATAATTTTTGGTAAGACAAAGTAAAATGCTATGTTTGGCATATTCCAAAGCATTGAAAAGACATAACTTTCGTTTCAATTTTGAACAAAATGAGATTAAATTCCTAGTCAGATGCTGACATAAAATTTATCAATCATCATGTTATAGGGTGCCACCAATGGATCCACTTTTTCCATATCTAGTTTACAAAAATAATGATGTGCAGAGACACAATGAAAAAATGTTATCACAAGTGGATACACAGTTAATTTTCCTTGAAAATTTAACAAAATTGAAAGCATTGAGACATTCTTTGCATCATATGAAAAAACATTGATATTGCGAGCAAAAGTACTAGTGAAAAGAAATTTTCCCATTGAATTATATGCTAGAAACTATGACATCGAAGATGGCCTTGTTAATGGTGTTGATGGAATATTGAAAGCCTATTATTCAAATGGAGAAAATGGACAAGATGTATTTTGGATATGATTTTTTGGTTCATTTTTCAGAAAATTACAAAGAAAAAACTCCAAGAATTATATGGTACAGATATTGAAAAAATGTGGACACGAGTGTTTTGTGTTGCAAAGCTATTACCATCATCTAGAAGAAAAAGGCATTGCATAATACGAAGCAAATTTCCAGTTCAAATAGCTTGCACTAGAAGAATACGTAGAGCACAAGGTTTGACTTTAGAAATACTTGCATTTGACCCAATTAACATTAAGACACATGGTTTAGTGTACACAACACTTTCACGAGTGAAAACGATTGATTCATTGCTCTTGCTTCAAAAATTAACAAATGAATTTTTCCATGTTAGCAAAAAATACACATAACTGAAAGCCTTGATTGAAAATACATTGTTGGACTTTAATCTTATTCGTAACTATTTTGCGGATACTAATGTACTTACATTGGTCTTTGTGGACATGTGTAGCTTGCATGCACATCTTGAGAACATTCAACAAGATCATGAAGAAATTATGAACGTTATGGTAATTTTCTTACAAGAGACATGCATAGATTGTCTATCTCATGAACATTCATTTCCTAACATCAATTTGAATTCATCATACTCTCTTCATGGTGTTCTTACTTTCATAAAAACACTCATAAAAATATTTGAAACCAAATATTTTGCAATGCAAAATGTGAGCTTGTGATGTCAAAGATCTATGTAATATGAAAAATTTGCATCATGGACATATATGTTGCTCCTTTTACTCCCATATTTACAATCTATTATCACAATTTTAGTTAATAGTTTTGAGGTGCTAACAGTTTCAATTTCATCGCCAATTTGTAAAAAAGTGTAAAAGCTGTAACAAGTAAGATATCAGCGTTATTGTAGATTTGTAACATAAAAATGCGTTGAAAACCAAAGTATCGATGCAAATTTGTAAAGATAGTCAATAAAATGCTGAGAGTTGGAGTATCAATGCCAAATGTAAAATTTTAAATATAACATGTCCAAAGTAAAGCACTAATGGAGTAGACATCAACGAATGAATGATAATCTATCAAATGAGTGATGACTAAGCAAATACCAGCAAAAAACTCTATTTTACTACGTTTTTTCCTCTAAAAGGTAGTAACTTCAGGCATGGTTTCCGAACATCTGGAAATGTATTTTCCAAATATAAATGAAAATTTTGTCGACAACAGAACCATTAACAAAAACCTCTCTCATTTTTTACACAGGTGTCACGGTTTGAGAGATTCGAATGGATATTTGAAGCCTATTTTTCAGGAATTCATCAAAAATGGTTTTTTCTATATTTAGAAAAATATCGAATCTACTTTCAGTTGGAGAGACACCTCATCAAATTCGACTTGGGGATTAAATCAACAAATGGTAATCAGATCCACATCTTCAGGCAAAATATCATTCAATGATGTTGATCCTAGTTTTTAGCCGAGATTCCAATAGACTATTTTATCTTTAGATACAGGTATTTTTTAGATTATGTATTGTATTTGTGTATTAGATATGAACTTTTATTTTTAGAAGCTTGTAATTAAGCACATACGAGAAATTTTCTTTTAAGTTGTACTTTTTCTTATAAAGACAAAGTCTTTAGAATGCAGAGGGGTTGGTTTTTTATCAAAAGGTTTATTGTGCATAATATTTTTCTAAAAGTTTAATGAAGGAAGCATGATTCTACAACAAAGATTCTTGTGTTGGGAAATTTGGATATGTGTTCTCTTGTTTCTGTTTTCCTTTCCATGTTGTCATATATATGCTCTTCTACAATTGATAAGAGTGAATCAACATGATTAATATTTACCATGATTTGTTTATATTTTTAGTCATCCGTAACTTTCTAATTTATACTTTGTAGAAATCATATTATATTTACATGGATTACTCTCTCTCATAGTCCATTGTTATGAAAGATCATCAGTTTCCTATGATAATGAAGCCTTTAATCGAAATGTAATCCATGTTTTCCAAGATTTATTTTATGGTGAAATAAATAAACCATTCCATTCTCAACATTCAAAAATACCTTTCTGAATTATCATACCTTATGCTCCCGTTAAGGTTATTAATAAAAATTCTCTTTGCAATTTCAACTCTCTGGATTCCACTCTTCTGTGTCATCTTTGTCACTGTGAACATTCGCATGCCCATCATTCAACTTGCTCATCATCATAACCCAAACAGTTTCCCTGTACTTCCGTGCACCATAAATTGTACATCAATTCACATCTCTTCACCTGTGTACAGAGAACAAGCTATTCATATTTCGACCTCTTTGACATATAATGTACAACTCGTACATTGTTCCCATCCTGAATAACACCTCCTTAGATGCTGCCACATGATGGTAAAATAAAGATTATGTAACACCAAGCAATTGTGTTTTCAACCTTAAACACAAATCAAAAGAATTCTCCCATTCCAACTACAAGCTTCGGTCCAAAATGACTTAGCCAAAACTGCGAAGAATCCACAATATGCATAATAAACCCTCTCATAAAAATGCATGCTTCTCTTTATATCACCTAGGATAGCGCATTCTCCTTTTCCATTAATTTTCCATTCATTTATACCTTCGTATTTGCAACATTTTTACTCTTTCATAATATTTACAAAAGACTAACTTCTCGAGTACGCAAGGAAATGTAATCATCCAAATTTTAAAATACCTTTACTCAATGAATATTGATTCATTCAATGAGCACTTACCTTGAATATTCTTGTGGTTGAAATGATCCAACCCTTCTCCCTCGTATTTTTGGCAGAATTTTGGCTCAATTATATGTTGGCATTCAACATTTACAAGAATAGTATTGCATATTTCATTTCATGAGGAACAATGCAAATTACTGGATAATTCCGATATGACCACTGTTGTTGGTGACATAAAATTCAATACGAACATATTGCTAATAAAAAGAATACCAAGAAATTTCTTTGCACTAGAGCAATACTCGACATTAAAGAATGTATTCAAGCTTTTACAGACTTTGTCTCCAGTGGACTTCTAGCTATCCAACTCCAAACTCCACTTTGAATGTGCAAGGTTAATTTTCTAATGATTTCTCCCAGTAAATAAAACTTTTCCCAGTAACTTTGTAACATAAATCCTTCCCAGCAAACAATGTTTGTAAAACTTCAAGGTACGCACCATCTAATAATATCTCTGGAAACCACCATTCGCCAACTTCACGCAAATGCCATACTCCATTTCAAATGTTGATAAAAAAATCCATTAAAGAAATTGTTACTGTTTGGAAGAAAACGCCGCATTTTGTTTTTTGAAGCTGCTGCAAATATAAATCATCACACAGAACCAAAGTAGTTGCACCCAAGTCATATGATTTCAAATTGGCTGTATCTTGTCTGTTAACATAGATATCAAATGCTGCTGAGTTGCCTTCTTGTTTGAGCCCACTCTAATAATGTTATATTCTTTAAGAGGCCTCCTAGCTTGAAATAAATTTTGATGGTGAGATGACTTTTTGGCTGCTCATTCCTTCCGGCTGCTGGGTTTTGTGTTTCATATTCTTCACTAAATATTGTCCTTAGCCCAGATCAAAATAAATTTAAGAACCATGTTGTTTTTATCAGCATGAAACCTCCTCCCCTCTTTGGATTTTCTCGCAAACCTATCCACCTCTATCCATCTCTACAAGAGGAGATATCATTCCACCCCTAACTCATAAAACCTACAATCCCTTCATCCCTGAGTATGGCCGAGATCCCCATAAAAACTAACACATAGACTCATATCCAAATTTTGGCAAGGGAAATCCTCTAGTGTTTTTCGAAGGGTTTAACGACAACTCTCATAATCATTAGGTCTTTCCTTCGTATTAGATCTGAAAAAATCTGAGGAGAGATCTTTTAATTTGATCTACTACTGGGTTGCTAGAGTGAATATTTTTAAAACCCCACCAAAACACTGTTGCCTTATTCATGCCACGATCATAAAGAAAAATATCACGCCACCAAATAATCCCCGCAGCTCTTTAGTTGGCTAGATCAGATCTACGTCTTTTGCTAAACATGCAACACGCGTATCCAAGCTACAATATTGCTTCCCCTTCATCCATATAGTGTGTCCATAACAACTTCTGGGCCATTGCTGGTACATTGTTAGACAACAGATACTGCTCGTGAAAAGGGAAAGGATTAAAAAAGAAATTCCATCAAACATCACATCACATATTTGTTTCTTTGGTATATCTCCTCACAAAAGTCCGCAATTGTAATCTGCACTCAGAACCCTTCACCATTTCGTCGAGGCCGTGATAATGCAAATCCGTGTTGCACAAACCATCACAACAACCAAGGCAAATATAACAAAAAAAATACGATTTTCGGCTCTTTATTGCATACTATTCATTACCGTGACTCCATAGTCTGTGTTTAAATGGTTTATGCAGACTTTAAACTGCATGCCCCAAGATATTACCATGTGCCATACGCTGCTATTACCGCATGCTATACGCAGCCCACGAGTTATAAAATGCGTTGCCTATGGTAACGTTACCTGCGTCCACATACCTAGCCGCAACTACGTTACTGCTGCTCCCCCACGCAGTCTCCAAGAATTAAAGCAAAATGTAGCTTGCAGACTACATGTTTTGGTTTCCAATTTGGAACCACACCAATCACTTACACTCCGCAATGCACCAATTGTCCTGCGTTCACAACTCTCATACATCATATACATATATAGTTTGCAGACTCAATGCGTCAAAATATTTTACATAATTCAATCAACTCTCAACCTGGAAATTCGACTTGCTTTCCTCGCTCACAACAAACAATCAAACAAAACAACCACAACGTAGGAGAGACTCATCCTCAAACTCATCTCCTTAGGCTCTGATACCAAATGATGCCGGGGTTCTGCTATAAAACAGACCCTAGCATATAATAACGTGCGTGCCTCCTTCTTCATCAAAATACTTAAGAAATCTCATCATTAAAACTACATTTGATTCAACTTAAAATGTACATAAAGAAAAGAGAGCCATACAACCAAAAATACTGATATATAATAACACAAGAAATTCCTTGGCCGAATATTACAATGGATGGCCTCTCGGCTCTTGGCCCTTTTACAAAGCTCTCAAACCATCTCTCTCTCACTCTGTATTCCTCACTATTTTCCACCCTCACACACTCCTCATATTTATACATAATAATGAATTTATTCCAATCCATAATTTCCTCCACACAAATCTCAACTAAAATCTAAAATAGATTTATCCCCTTTTTTTGGACTCAACTAATTCCCGTTTAAGGTATTCCTAATCCCTAAATTATCTACCTAACTCACTCCACTCATATCCTCAATTAATTTAAGAGAATATTTACAACAAATATTACATTCATATTTCCCTCTCAATTTATTAAAAATGAGCAAAATAATTTATAAAATAATTAAAAAAACTCACCCCCTATATCACACAAATGAATAATGAAAATAAAGCTTGATGCTCCTGCATCAGTATGTCATTTAGATTTTCCTTGCCAACTTTGTCTCCACAATATGGTTAATTTTAATCATCTCAAGCCCTATGAACCTCCTATTCTAGAAGAGGAAGTTCACATTTCCCACTCACCTGATAAAATTCTGGATTTTCAATAGTTGTTGGAGGAAGACACACTACTAGGCTTGTGCACCTCCTCCACTTGTTAGCAACATACTAGGACGTATCTTGTTGCGCACCAAAGCCAAATTCCTTCTTAGGACAAACATATGTCCCATGTTTCTTTTGAACATAGATTCCCGCCCATTTTTGCAAAAGTGGGGTCATTTTTTCTAAAAAAGTGAAGAACTGATGTCCCAGTGATGTGCGACATCTCGCAATCGTTTATATCTAGTCTTAATAGTTACTTGTAGGATAATAAATGCATGATTAATATTGAGCACTATGCATTTTCATTTTATATTATTTCTTAGTTAAAGTTGACTTTGTCAAAACCAAATAGATCTGATCTTTAGTAAAATATTATAAAACAAATTTGCTCAGAAACATAGGATACAGAGGTTTTTGGAATCAATATTCATATGCATTTTATGTTTTACAAGTTTTCTTCTTCAACATTTGAGTCTTATGTCTTACCAATCAACCAACCATTTGATGAAGGGAGGCAGATCCATTGATCTAGCAATTTGAAAATGGGAAATAGATTGATATCACCTCCAAATCTCCCAAAATATTCATGGATTTGGATCGTCACATCCAAGAGGACGAATTAATGGCAAAGTATGCACATGCATAATCGATTTTTATATGTCATGATGCTTCTCCAATTTATGTCTTATGATGTTTCCTTTGCAACATCTAGTGCAATTGCTAGTAATAAAACTGGGATCCGGTCTAGGTTATTACAATTCTTCTCAAAACAAAAATTACCAATATTTCTTGAAGATTTGGAATTGAACATGCACATTCAATCCAAATCCTTAATTGAAAACTCCATATCACAATTTTTTTTTTCCTATTTTGGTGGAAATTATTCCAAAAGACATCTAAAATCCAAAGATATTTGCAACCCATTCTTGACTTAGTGTTATCCCAACTTTAATTGGCTTCTCGTTATACTTGGAGAGTTGTTTTTCTTATTTTTCTAGCTTGGATCCAATCAAAATTTTATGGTGAATCTGTCTTTTCATCGTTATTTAAACTATGTCTATTGGTTGTTGCGTTCTTTTGCCCCAATGAAGATTTATCCATGTCTACCTGTTCATCCCAAGCAGAAGCTTTTTCAATCTTGTCTTTTGATGAAACAATCTCATAGACATTGATCTTAGAGGCACTAGGTTTGCCCTTATCCATAAATGGAAGAGCAACGCCCAAAGCCTTTGTTCCAAAAGTATTCTCCAATAAAGCGTTTGAAGAACATGTGTATCTTGAATTATAAAAAACCTCGAAACTGTTACCCGGCTTTGCTTGATTCATTGCTAAATTGTTTTTGTCTTTAGAAGGATCTAACACGATTTTTGTATTCTTTTTATCCTTTCGTAGGTTTTCCTCATTACAAATGGCCAGGGGAAGATCCTCTTTAAAAATTGTGTAATGCTATGATTTAGTGCCATCCCACCATCTTGGTTTACGACTGATTTTCCTAGGTTTATTGTTTCCAACTTTAGGACAATTTTTAAAGGAGTGCCCAATTTCATAACAATCTCTACATCTGAAAGAAATATTTTCACAGTCTAACTTTTGCACCCATTGATAGTCATGACTAATTAACTTAATTTCAGCTAGAAATCCTTTGTTGAAATCCATCTCCACACATATGTGTGCATATGTGGAATTCAAGTAATATTTAGTATCATCACATAAACTATAAAATATGCTTATGGCATTACCAATTGCTGTCAATGATGCAAGATTCCACATATGAAAAGGAAGGTTGGGGAGCCTTACCCAAACTAGACCAGTGGAGATTGATGCTGAAAGAGGGTCGAAAGAGGGATACCAGGGTTGCAACGAAAGCTTTGCACAACTTCAGAACCACAAGCCAGATTCACAAATCAACATACAATCTTCATGTTTATTAAAGACTATAACAAAAAAGCCTCT
This sequence comes from Pinus albicaulis, assembly GCA_034641835.2. Lineage (NCBI taxonomy): Eukaryota > Viridiplantae > Streptophyta > Pinopsida > Pinales > Pinaceae > Pinus > Pinus albicaulis. The sequence goes on along the minus strand of CM076580.1, from coordinate 464,742,393 downwards.
AACTAAAGGATAAATATTCAATTCATCTAAAATCAAGGGCTTTAAATGCTAAAAAATCCAAAAGTGAAGATCAATAAGTTGCGGTGACAACCCATTGAATCTGCAAATCAAACCAACCTCTGAAAAGAACTTCACCTCACTTAGAGTTTTAACCACCAGGTGTATATCAATCGATGGAGCTTCTTGGACTGATAACCCAGAAAAGGAGGAATCAATGACAGATTTCACAACGTCACGAAAGGAGAGGGTATCCATTGTGACTTTATTGGAACTAAAGGACATTTTCTCCATTACCAAAGAAAGAGGAGGGGGCGAATTCCGAGAGACTGCTACACCCTTTTCATCACAGGAACTAGCGGCAAAAGGTGAATGCAGGTCGGGCGCCAAGGAGAGAGATTATATCGCTTGCTAGTCAGACATTTTGAGACCCGACACCAAAGGAACCATAAAAAGGGACGAACCATCCACAAGGAGCGAGACAGAGGAGGACAAATGCCCTGCAGCTGAGAACACCCAAGAATCAAAACAAAAAATAATCATAGAAAGGTTCAAAATTACATTGAACGAGGAAACCTCCATCAAATAAGATTAACAAGTCAAAAGGAAATGAGACAGCCAACTAACACTAAAACCTAAAACATTCACTCACAAGACCCATTATCATGCAATCTGAATCCACAAGAAAACAAAACAAAATTTAAATATTATAAAAAAAAATAGATAATTCTATTAAAAAAATTATAAAAAATAATAAACTTTTGAAAATGATTTTATTTAAAATAAAATCAGGTATTAATTTCAAAATAATGTCTAAAACTCCTTTTAATTAACTAAAATATTATTTTCCCCACATATATATAATAAATTGAATTAGAATTATTTATAACATGTGAAAACAATGTATGGTTGATTGAATTAGAATGATTTATAACATGTGAAAAGGGTTGTGTAAACGCCTTCACCAGATTTTTTGGGACAATCCTGCGACTCAAATAGCAGAAGGTTCTCCGGATAACAAAGAAACAGAGCACAGGCCGTCCATGGTCATGGCATTTCATGGAGGAATCATGATGACAATACATTCTTCTGCCCTTCACAATTCCAAAGTATATGGTCTTCATTTGCCTAAAATCTCCCGCTTCTCGAAGCAACGCCCACGCCCGGAGCAGGGGGAGGTACGTTTTCCTTTCCTCTAATCATGCGACGGACGCTTTAAATGACTTCTGTGTAAATTTTCTCTGAATCCGTAGGGAGAAGAAGTAGCAATCCTTATACGAGTTTCGAACCGAATCGAGCGAAAATTTTGATTAATTGTGCTTGTAATTGTTTGTTGGGTTCCAAACTTCATTTTTTTTTTTGCGGAAGAAACAAACTACCAGGTTATATTAGAGGAAATCATATACCAGTAGTACATATGGTTCGATCATGGAAGATCCACATTTAATTTCTCATAAAACAGAAAATTCATCCGTTTCAGAAATGAGTTCTATCCAGACAGATTATTGACAAGAGAAACTATAAAAATTCCAAAACTGTAAACGTTTTTTCAGATAATAAATCCAGATGCAAGAACATAAATGAAACTAGGAGATTAGAAATTTTCACCAAAGCATTGTAAAACAAACAAAACAGTAGTCTCCAAACTTCAAATATCACTATGAAAAGTCCATGACACCCTCTTCCAGAATTTTGCCATCCATATAGTAGCAGAATCTCAAGGCTCCTTCAGAATCCGTAAGTCCCACTTTGGAAAGAGCATCTGCAGTCTTATATGCTTTTCTGTAGATATGTTGTATATAAAAACTCTGAAAAGATTGATAAGAGTTTTAATGCAATTCAACCAGCCACGAAGGTCTGGGATCAAAAGAAGAAGAACCCACAATACCATTAAAACAGAGTCGCCATAGACGTGAATGTTCTCGAAATATTTCTCCTTCGCAAACCAGAGGAGCCCCACAAAGCCAGTGTTCCAAACTTCCTTAACAATACATCCTGGGACAAAGATGGATATCAGTTGGACCAATATATCTAGAAATTATAATAATGTTATGTGGTAAACAATTTATTATTTACAGTCAGGAATTTCCATAATAACAGATCCCGGGACAAAAGATGAATACCAGTTGGAACAATATATTAAGAGATTATAATGTTATGTGGTAAATGATTTAATTTTACAGTCTGAAATGAATATTTGAATTTTAGAAACAGGTTAATTTTAAAAAGTTACATAATTATATTCAAAAAGTTACAAAATTACATTCTTCCCATTTTTTTGCTTACTGGTCTCATTTGAGATCTTCGAAAGATTTTTTTTTTCCAAGGAAAAAATCTGCAACTTTCTATTAAAAATTAATGAAAAGTTACATGTTGTAGATGCAATTAGGCATTCAAGACGCCCAAAGGGCCCGTGTGCTCATGCACACATAGTAGCAAAGCTATCAAAAAATTACATATTGCCAGCAAGGCTGAGCTTTTCACGCTTGCCTTTTCTCTTTTGGACAATCTGCCAATTCCCTGAATGCAGGGAGGAAGGAACCAAGGCTAGCTCATTGTTCCTTTTAGTGTTTTCTTTGTCGGAATCTGAACTTTCGGACACATGCGCTCTCTTGTTTGCACCCGAGCTTACATCAGATCAAGCTTCAGGTGGCGTTGGATCCTCCATAGGGTGTACTGTCTGAAAAGTCGTGTTAATTTCAATTGGTTCTTGTAATTCATGTTCTTGTATCCCTGGGTCGGTTGCAGGCTGTTTACTCTCATTTTGGATGGATATATCCCTTCGTCTTCTAACTCTTGCTCTGGTCCTCGTGAGGGAAATTGCCATCCTTTGGATGCTTTCCCTGTTTTCTTCTTCTTCTTGTTTTCTCTTTTTGTGTCCGGGCATGTGTTTTGTAAATGGCCTGTTTTCCTGCATATCCTGCACTTTAATGCAGTGTTTTCGTAGTCCAGGTGTTGTGACCATTTTTGCTGATTATGTATCAGATGGATGCTTTCCGGAAGCCCTTTGCTGAGATCCACTTCCACACAAATTCGTGCGAAGGTAAAGATTCTCTCCTCCAATCGTTGGATGTCTGTTTTGATGTATCTCCCAAGGCTGTTCCCAATGCCTTCTAAAACACATTCATTTAAAAAATGGAGCGGGAGATTATACAGCCGGACACAAATCGACATTCTGGTTATCTCCATCGTGTTTGCATCAAAATCTGGGAACCAAGGTGTGATGAAGAGTCCGGTGGAGCCCCAAAACCACGGTCCCGTCCTAAGAATGATATCTCTGGCTTCCTGTGATGGGAACTTGACAATAAAATACCCCTTGGAGTAGAGATGGATGTCACAATCCATGGTCCAGTTGGTAAATATCCAATGGAACAACTCCATTGGTTTTGGCCTGTAGCAGTTAAACCTGCATATTATTGCATGTGATTCAAATGTGGAACGATGTTCATCGATCTCCGGCGCCTCAATGTTCAGTTCTGGCACGCAATTCAGTTGCTCCACAATGTATGGTTTTGGAGTATTCTCAACCGGTTCAGATGGTGTTGTTGCTTTGTTTTTCCCCTGTAAAATGTTCCTGTATGAGGGACCATTTGGGGTTTCGGTTTTGGAGGTGTTGGCTCCGCTCATGGGTCCGTGAGCTCTGTTATGTTCAGATCTAGCCGATGTGTTTACTCCTGCACCTCCACCTTTGAGTCTTAAATTCAGGACAATGGAGGAATTCCTTTGGATATGGTAGTCTTTTAATTGAGTTCCTCCTTGTAGTAATTTCCTTGAAAAGATCAGACTTTGTTTTATAGCCGAGATACCTGTAAAAAATTGGATCTTTTGCTTCAAATCTGTAACTAGCTCTGAATCCTGTACCCAAAAGCTTTTGGATTTCCCATATAATGTTTTTATAAAAATCTGGAACTAGATCTCTGCATCATAGTCCCATCCTCTTCTATCTACGTTGGAGTTTTTTGTGCCTAACCCTTGGGGATAGGCCCCTCCAACAGAGCTGTCATGAGGTCCAGGGGCCACAGTGACCTCACACAGGGGATTCACACGTGTGGGAGTGTCCCCGCTCCTCCCCCACAAACTATGCCGCATAGGGGAAATATGGGGTTCCATCTCCCAAGCTGCCCGCGCGGCGTTAGGAGAAATTCCATAAATTACACATAATTATCTGACCTCCCTTTCAACTAATAAGGCTGTAACCTGCATTATCGTTTAAGAGGACAATACTAGTTTTAATTCCATCAATTACACATAATTATTTGACCCTCCCTTCCAACTAATAAAGCTAAAACTTGAAATATTGATTAAGAGGAAATTAAGGCATCGAAGATGATTTTGTATGAATTGAAGTGTTGAGTAATCATCGTCTGTCAAGAGGTGGGAGTCTGTATTATATTGTGAGACGTGTGTATCACTTGGCCCAACTTGATGATTATGACAACTCGTTTGCTTAATAATAGCTCTTCTCGTGAGAATGCACTGGGTACTTTAACAATGCCCACTTTCACCGACTTGGTTGACCTCTCGTGGTTGAAAATGATGAACTAAAGGATTTTAAATAGGCTTCTTGCAAAAAGTACCAATGTAACTAGATACACCTTTTAACCAAGTTCTCTTTCCTTGTAATTTCTTGCCATTCCTTTAGTTGATTGCTGTGGTATTGCAAGAGTCATTGACTAATTCCAATCTTCACTTAATAGTTTGCTAAAATATTCTTAGCTCTCATGATTGTGTTTATTTTTAATTGTATAAAGCCAGTCAATTAGCACCGTGGCTTCATCCAAGAACCGAAGGGTCTTTCTTTTTACATTCTTTTTTCTTTCTAATTTCCTTTGATTACGTTGATAACCGAGAGGATATCACCTTACTTTTGGATCTTCAATGCCAAGGGCATGGACCACTTTAACTCCCATGGTTAAAGCTGAGGATTTTGTTCCTTCCAACAAGATTGATTCGATCTTCCAGAGTTCATCTCTTTCAGGTTTTAATATCCTTCTCCCCATACTAATCTCTTCTTGTTTGTTCTGGTTGGTGTAGACCTAAGTCATCTGATATGGGGGTTCGGGATTCGATGGATATGGGGATTCGAGAATCGGATTCAGGATACGGTGACCTCGGAACAGGACACTTTCGGGATACGATACGTTATATATATATATATATATTAAAAATTAGATATTTTTTACACAAATTCATACAAATTCATTGATTCAAACATAGATTTAAGATCTTAGATACTCATATATGATACATTGATACATCATACAATTGTCAAATTTACTCAGAAAGACAAGATAGTAAGATACTGTAGTTTTCTCATTAAGTCTTCAGAATCAAAATGTGTTACATAAGTACACTGCCAATGGCAAATAGAAATAGAAAATACAAAAAAACTACAGTCTACAAGACTACAAGCCTGAAGCCTCAATGAGTCAGAGTCAATGAGTCATCAATCCTCATCATCATAATCAGCATCACTGTCCTCACCCTGATCATCATGCTCACCACTGCTCGAATCTCTTTGAAAAAACTCCCTTTCTCCTTGCTAACCCTTGCTCCTTGCTCACTTCACAAACAAAAATCAGTGACAAAGAATGAGAGAAATCCGATTTTTATAACTCAACTTCGCACTTTTTGGCCGCGTGAATCCGATTGTATGGGATTCGGCCATATCTGTACAGGGTACGGTCGGGATTCGACGTACCCTGTAAGGATACGGCCGAATCTAGAGAATCAGGTACGAATCCCTCCGTATTGTATCGGATATGTAGGATTCGGGATTCTTGGCCCCTCCCCAATGAATCCGGTTTTAGAGGTGCAGACCCTTCAGGGTTCCTTTATCGTGGCTTCAATCCTACTCCGTGTTCTTTCCTTTATCAGTCCTTGATCATTAAATATTGCCATGTTCCTAATGAGCTAAATACTTCAACAAGTAAAGATAGGCAAGCTGCTTTTGCATTTTTTCCAAGGTTCTATAATTTGATAGTGGCGTGAAGAACTTCCTCCACGTCTAGAAGTACCTTACCTTTTGTCCTCAATTAGTTTTTATTAACTATCAAAGAAACATAAGCCTTGCTCCAAATCGCTATGGTGAAAATACAGCGAAGGAAAAATGATGCAGGATCAACTTCCTGTTCATTCACAGATCACTTCTCAGTTATTGAACCCTTTATGTCTTAACATCCCACGTCGGATAGGAGTTTGCAGGGAGTAACAGAGTCGGTTGTTGTGAGTGTTGTCAAAGAGGAGGTTTGTGCACCATCTGATCTGTAGCAAATCAACATCATGTGCATCACTGAGGTCTAACAAGGTGAGTGTCAGATGAGCATGCACAAGGCGTTCATCCTCTCCCATCGATGGTGTGAATAAAAGGGATGTCGAATCCAGTGAGGATGATAGGAGTTGAAGGGAGGACCTTATTCCTCTATGAATTATGAAAATATGTGTGGGTGCGAGAGAAAACAATGTGTGACATGTGGTGTGTGGTGGAGAAACCCTAGGTGGAAATGGTTAATCAAGTGAATGCTATTAACAACCTTAATATATGGTTGGTGTACCATTGAAAAATATAAGAGGTGATGGAATAGAAAAGAGGGATTATGAAGGGAGATGTGTGCTCAAATTTTTGTAGAAGAAGACAGAGCAGGGACAAGGGATAAGGGTGAGAGAGAGAGAGTGTTTTGACACAGTCAGAGGAAGAAGAATGGAAGCTTTAGAGGAAGAATGGTAATTTTCCTTATTTTGTAAACCCAGTTAAGTCTCAAACAAATGGGCATTGGCCTAGATTTTGTGACAATAGTAAAAGTACATTGAGACATGCATTTAATATTTTGATGTTAACCTCTAAATACCACATCTAATTTATTTAACACGACAATACTTTTATACCCAGAAATTTCTTTAGCCAGTAAATTTATTTTATGCATTGCTGAAAATAAACATACTGATATTTTAACTTTTCACAATAAATTTTCTGTAGAAAATATTCGGAAGAATCAGCCACAAACAGCACAAAAATCTGCCCACTCAAATCTTCCTTGGCATCAATTTATCTGGAAAACTTAGGGCCTTGACCCACAGAGATACACAGAAAGGACAATGATAATTGAACCTGGAAATGGCCCTCTAGATTTTGTTCAAGGGAAATTTGGCCTCTAAAAATCGGCTGCTTAAATCTGCCCAATCAAATCTTCCTTCACGTCAATTTATCTGGAAAACTTAGGGCCTTGACCCACAGAGATACACAGAAAGTACAATGATATTTGAACCTGGAAATGGCCCTCTAGATTTTGTTCAAGGGAAATTTGGCCTCTGAAAATCGGCTTCTTTGGAAGATAAATCAGCCCTGGCAAATATCGGCCTCTACCTGCAATAATTTGGCTTCCTCTTGTACGGCTGCACCCTGGTAAAATCTCAGCCCTCTCACTGAAACTTGGCCTTTTCCCTTACTCCACATGGCCTTGGTTGGAAACTTAGCCTCACTCCAGAAACTCCGCTTCCTCCTTCAAAATCTCGACCCTGCTCTTCAAATTCTCAGCCTCCTGTAATTTCCCTTCCGGAAAACCCTTGTTGCACACTTTTCCTTTCTCTTCAGTCATTAAGCCTCTCACTCAGAAAATCGCTTTCTCAATCACAATGTTATGTCTTCATCCTCTCCCTTCGGTTCCTTTATAATTTCTCATTGGGCCAAATCTCTAATCTCCAAAGTGATAGAGGGCTAGGATTAAATTCTAACTTAGATCAATGGTGGAGATTAATTCTCATTCACTTAAATAATTAAACTGTTTATCCTTAGAAACTTTAGCCCAATAGCCAACATTTAATCAATAAATGTATTAATGTGCTTTTCCTAATTTAAAACTTAGGGTAGAAATCATAATACTTGCTCCTCTTGAACAAGCACCTAAAGAAAGCTTGACAGTATGCCAAACACTTAGCCTATGCAGAAGACCTTTCTATGCTACAAATATCAACATTTGAAGCTTTGAAGTTTAATTTAAGTAGACTGGTTTGTTGTTGTTTCCATTGCTTGTGTTCTAAGTCACCTGACACGGGGACATAGGACACGAAGATTTGAGTGTCAGACATAGACACGGTGACCCCCCGGAACAGGACTTGTTATATATATATATATATATTAAAAATTAGATATTTCTTACGCAAATTCATTGATTCAAACATAGATCTTCATCTAGATGTAAGTTTTACAAAGATACAAAGTAACATTATGCATACAAATACAATTGTGACATATTCATCAATGATCCAATAGGAGAAAGACAAGAAACTGTAGTTTTCTCATTAAGTTATCAAAATCAAAATGTGTATAATGCTAAGCCCCCTGACACGAGGACACGGGACACGATGGACATGCGGATTCGAGTGTCAGAGATGGACACGGTGACCCCTTAATAATATATATATATATATATATATATATATTTTTTTTTAATTTAATTTAATTTAATTATATATATATATATATATATATTAAAAATTAGATATTTCTTACACAAATTCATATAAATTCATTGATTCAAACATAGATCTTCATCTAGATGTAAGTTTTACAAAGATACATCATACAATCATACAAAGTAATAGACATATTCATCAATGATCCAATAGGAGAAAGACAAGATATTGTAGTTTTCTCATTAAGTCATCAAAATCAAAATGTGTTACATAAGTACTAGGTAGTAAAATGCCAATGGCAAATAGAAATAGCAAATACAAAACAACTACAAGTCTACAAGACTACAAGCCTCAAGGCAGTGCCGCAATAGGTAGCTCATGACTCATGAGTCATCAATCCTCATGAGTCATCAATCCTCATCATCATAATCAGCATCACTGTCCTCATCATGATCGTCGTGCTCACCACTGCTCTCCTCTGTTGCATCCTCCTCCTCTGTATCCAATGTCATCTCTGCATCTGCTGGTGTGGAGGATGACCCCTCTACTATATCGCCATCATCAAATGTGATTGGCTCTAGCACTGACTCATTGAGATCCAAGTTGGCCAATGCCAACTCAACACTGCTGTCCAAACCCATATCATCAGGGAAGAAATCCCACATCTTTGTCTTTCCCTTCAACCAATCCTCCCTCTGCCCGTAAATAAGACGAAGGTTGGTGTACACATACACCATTGTCTCTGCCTGGGACTGCTCAAGCCTGCTCTTCTTCACACTGTACAAATTCCCATATGCACTCCAATTCCTCTTGCAACAAGAGGATGAAGTCACCTGAGAGAGGAGCCTCATGGCTAACTGTTGTCGAGGAGGGCTTGTTGCCCCATGAGTTGCCCACCAAGAATAGGGCTTCTTAGCCCCCCTGTCTCTAATCACATTATAGCCTGCAAATCGCCCAATGCTAGTAGAAAACTCTGCAATGGCATCCTCCACCTCATCAAGGGATGCCCTATCTTGAAAAATCCTCTTGAATGCATCTTTCCTCCCCTGTGAGATTTCAACATCCATGTGAGGAGGGAATCTACGGGAAGGTCCACCATTCAACCACTCATGGCTGTAGTATTTTGGGTTCAAGGAGTGAGCCAAACAATGTAAATGTATGCAATTCTTGTCCCATCTGCTGACAAGAATATCCTGTATGCTGGTGAAGAAGGCCTCTAGTGATGTTTCATACTCAGGGCATTGACTATGTAAAATAATTTTCCTCACAGAATCAATCATGGAATCCCATCCCTCATAAACCTCTCCTAGGATGGGTTGGTCTGTATCTGCAAATCGAAGCCAGGAAATGATAGGGTCCATGGTCTGAATAAGTAGATCTACCCTCTCCCACCAGACATCATCCAACACTGTGTCCTTCACTCTTTTTGAGGCTGCTTGATCTGTCTTTCTCCAAAAAGACTAAAACTCTAGAATAACCATGGCCCCAAGAGCGGTCTTGACCTCTCTCAACCTCTTCAACATGATGAATGAAGAGGCAAACCGTGTATCTGCAATCTTCAACAATGATAGATTGGTGTACTCCTTGTAGATAGTGAGGGCATTTGTATGGTTTTGTACAAAGTTGCGGATATGCCATGCATCCTCAATAATGATTCCAATCCAAAGCACATCAGAGGCAATAGATTTCAGTGCTAAGTTCAATGAATGGACAATCCAAGGTGTCCAAAATATTTGTGGATATTTAGCTTCCACAATTATGCCAACAACCTTACAAACAAGTGCATTATCTGTAATGATTTGCACACAAGAATCAACACGTACATCTTTAATAACTTTAATAAATAACTCACCCATATATTGTGCATCCTTGTTTTGTCCAAGTGCATCCACTGATTTCAAGAAAACTTGACCATTCAAGGAAGACTCCATGAAGTTGATGAGTGGGTGCCGTGTTGGATCTGTCTATCCATCAGAAACAATGCTAACCCCAGATGTTGGCCATGCTGATTTAATAGGCTCAAGCATTTTGTCCACCTCTTTCTTTGCCTTCGTCAACAATGTGGTTCTAAGTTTCTCTGACCTAGGAGGCACATAGCTTGATGGAGCTGTTTGAATTAGAGCTCGGCACATCTCAATAAATAGAGGTGAGCTTGCAACATTGAAGGATATGAAGTTCTGATAGAAAAAATGCAATGGTGAGATCAAGCTCTTCCCGCTTCTCTTTCTAGAAGATCTTGTCCATTGGACCAAGTGCATTGCCTTTCTTTTTGCTACTTGTCCCCCACTTGAACTCTCAAATGGGAACTTGTTGCTGTTTTTTCTCAAGAATGGAAGGGGGTCATCATTCTTGTTTTGTTTTGTTTTTGATGCCATATTTGCCACACCCACAAATGCGTCTCTCTCCATTTCCTTCCTCTTTGCTAATGGCACCTGTGTACAAGATGAAATGCCACAACTTGGCAAAGCCAACAAATGAGCTTTCACACGGTAATATGTGCTCATGAAATGGCTGTGGCAAAAACTGCATTTCCAAGAAACATTGCCTCCTCCCTTCGCCTTGTTGCCTGGCCCTAGCTCTCTTGTCACATATTTCCACAATGGATATTTGGGGTCTTGAGTTTGTTTTCCTTGAACATTTGAAGTTGTTGTTGCAACCTCACTTCCAATAGATGGAATACTTGCAGACCCTGATGAAAAAGGGACAAGAGGGGCATCTCCAATGGGGACATTCTTCCTCTTTCTTTGTCCCTTCTTTGTTGCTCTTGATTGGGCCATGAATGCTGTAAAAATAAACAAAAATGACCAAATTTGTAAAACATATGCACATGCAAACCAAACGCTAAAAAATAGAGAGAATGCACTGAACAGTTGCTTGAATATCCTTGAAAACGCTCCCTTGCTCCTTGCTTCTTTCTCCTTGCTCAACTCACACACTAACAAAAGTGAAAAAACAAATGAGAAATTGGAATTTTATAAGAGTTCAGACGCTTTTCCGCACTGTACGAGTCCGACATATCGGGATTCGATCGTGTCCGTACAGGACACGATCGAGACTCGTCGTGTCCTGTACGGACACGATCGAATCCAGTTAAATGGATTCAAATCCCACGAATCGTGTCTGATTCGATCAATTCGGGACACGTGGAGGGTGGAGGACGAATCCGGTTTCATAGGTACAATGTTACATAGGTAGTAGCAATGCCAATGGCAAATAGAAAATGAAAACAACTACAAGCCTCAAGGCAATAGGTAGCTCATGAGTCATCAATCTTCATCATCAAAATCAACATCATTGTACTCATCATCATGGTCACCACTGCTCTCCTCTGTTGCATCCTCCTCCTCTGTATCCAATGTCATCTCTGCATTTTCTAGTGTGGAGGATGACCCCTCTACAGTATCACCATCATCAAAAGTGACAGGCTCATTAAGATCCAAGTTGGTCAATGCCAACTCAACACTGCTGTCAACACCCATACCATCAGAAAAGACATCCCACATCTTTGTCATTCCCTTCAACCACTCATCCCTTTGCTTATAAATAAGACAAAGGTTGGTGTGCACATACACCATTGTCTCTGCCCTGGACTGCTCGAGCCTTCTCTTCTTAACACTGTACAAATTCCCATATGTGCTCCAATTCCTCTCACAAGAGGATGAAGTCACCTGAGAGAGGAGCCTCATGGATGACTGTTGTAGAGGAGGGCTTGTTGCCCCATGAGTTGCCTGTTGATTTTTCGATAGCATCAGATGTGCTTTAGCTTCGAAACTTTGTGGATGGGCTAGAACACATGAGATCTCTAAGACCCAGAAATCGTTTGGAGAAATTCCACCCGGAGCTTAAGTTATTCAAATAATTAATTATCTTAATGGGGACCCTAAGTCTAACTTAGGGAAATTAAATAATTAAAGTGAATCAATTTAAACATGTGGGTGAGATTTTCTAAGTGACGAGGATCAAGTCTTTTCTAATCTTAACCGTCGATTAGAGATTAGATCACAATCGTTGATTCGTCAACTCGAAAAGTATTAAAGGAAGGCTTGGGGTCAATTGGAGAACACACACAGAGTAACAACACTTGAGCTAAGTTGAAATTTTGGGGCGCGGTTTGCTGAGAATTTTGGAGTGAGATTGTAGTGCAGTGAGGGGCAGTTCGGCAGCGAGATTTTCATTCAAGGCCGAGAATACAATAGTAGAGAGGCAGATTACCACCAGTGAGGCAGCGCAGGCCTAGGAGGGGTGACGCAGAGCCAACAGGGCTCACGCAGAGGGACGCAAAGCTAGAGAGGGTGACGCAGTCACTCAGAGAGCTGCGCTGGGCTTTTTGTGGGGCAGATCGGGTAGCCATCCAGCGTTTTGATTTATGGGTTGGGAAGGCTCACAGGGAGGGTGACACAACTCCTAGAGAAGGTGGCGCAGTCTAGGTTGCTGTAACCATCACTCAACAGCACCGGGGATTGCGCAGTCACCTGTGGGGCTTCTTCATTCAGTGGCTGGATCCGCCATAACATCTGTATCCGGATAGAGGTACTTCTGCCGAGGATTTTCTTTGTTGGGTGAGCCACATTGGCACCCTAGTTTGTATTCAAAAAATTGCTTAATAATAAAACCCTCAAGAGCTGTTGCACCGGTTTTCCTACATTGGGTTTTTCTGGGGACATTTGTTTGAAAAATTCGTGTTTCCTTTGTCTGGATGTTTTGCTTATTCTTCAGTACTTGATCTGTATAATTGTGTAAGCTGCATTCTATTTATTTTGATGTTTTCATGAATTATTCAAAAAATAACTTGTTAAGTTAAATCAAACAAGTAGGAGAAGTAAATCAGATTTACTGCAGTAGGATTTTTGTTTAGAAGATTCAGAAATTTTCACATGGTATTGTTGAAATTTGGTACCGGAGGACAGGTGGTTCCCTAAGGCTTTGATCTTTGGCCTAGGGAAAAGTGTCCAAAAGAATTTAATTTTTCTCCTAAAGTATCTTTATAATTTTTTATAAAGTTAAATCTAATTTAAAAGTGACTTAAGTGATAAAGTTACTAAAGTGACTTTATAAAGTTATAAAGTCAAATCTAATTTTAAAGTGACTTTAAGTGATAAAGTTACTATAGTTAAAGTGACTTTAAATAAAGTCAATATAAAATTAGAAAGGAAAAAGTGACTTTGGAAATAAAAGACTAAGTGGGTCTTTATTAAAGTGGGGTGAATTAAAAAATAGAAAGTGAGATTTAAATGAGCATTTAATCTCAGCCTTAGATCTCAATCTATCTCAGCCATTGGATTTAGGGATTCCCCAAAAGTCACTTAGGGTTAGGTTAAAGGAGGAAAAGGAGGAAAAGGTCATTCATTCTTTCATGAGCAGATTGGGAGAAGGAGAGAAAGAGAGCAAGGGAGATTTATGGGCAGTGAGGAGAAGGAGGCAGCAGCTTGGCACACATTCCAAGGCAGCGTTTCAGCAAAACATTTCAGCAGACAAGTGCAGCAGATTTAGCAAACAGCAGGCTGATTTTTTGCACGGTTTCCTAGGCAGGGAGGCCGTACAGCAAGGCCGTACAGCAGTATTTGGCACAGAAATCGAGGCAGCTAGTGGCTGTTCCGTACAGCTGAGTTTTGCAGCATTTTTGGCACGTTTTTCGAGGTCCGTACAACAGCATTTATTGCTGTTTTGGCACAGATTTCAAGGTGGCCGTACAGCTGCATTTATTGCAGATTTCTGGGCACGCAAATCGAGAAATCCGTACAACATTTATTGCTGTTCCTGTTTTGCTGTTTGTGCGTTTTCCGAGGCGGTGGTTAAGCACGGAAAAAGAGATAAGTTGTAAAAGTCTGTTTGCTGATTATTTATTTTGCTGAATATTTCTATCACTGTAAAAAGCATTTTTCCAGAAATAAGAAGGAGCTTTCGAACTGGTTTTTCCCAAGAGTTGTAGGGGGTTTTTCCAGGGTCACCTTGACCAAAAATTTCTGAGTTATGATGTGTTGAATGACTGTTTGTTACTGCTGTTATTTTATTTCTGCATTTACAGCATTCTGAAAAATTTCCAGAATTTGTGTTTTCAGCAAAATTTATTTTTCCAGTTATTGAATGTATGGTTATGGGAAAGGGCATTTAAATATTTTGGAGTAATAAGGCGAAAACTGAAAACCGGGGTGGGAAATAGAATTTTCTACATGGTATCGGAGCTTGAGTGCTGAAGAGCAGTTTGGGACAGCAAGGAGGAAAATTACAGCCTGCTGATTTTTCACTCAGAAAATTCCAGCAAGCTGATTTTTCACAAACAGCAGTTTTTATCTTTACCACAGCAGTGCTATTTTTCAGTTTTAGGACAGCAGGATGTCATTGGGACTAAGGGTGGAGGATAGGTTGGATGGGCATTCCAACTACAGCATTTGGAAGGAGAGAATGCAGAGTATCTTTGAGGAGGCAGAAGTCTGGGACATTATGGTGCATACCACACAGAACCCTGTGAATGTGCCTACTGATGCTACTCAGTTGGCAGCATATAATAAAAAGAACAACAAGGGTAAGAGGCCGATTCTAGACGGAATCAAAGACCATTGCATTCCTCATGTGAGAGGGAAGAGAAATGTTCATGAGATGTGGACAGCATTGTCCAATCTCTACCAGAGTACCAATGAGAACCGGAAAATGGTCCTGAAGGAGAAGATGAAGACCATTAAGATAGGCAATGATAGTGCAGCTGGATATCTCACAAAGATTACTAATGTGAGAGATGAGTTGGCAGCGATTGGAGAGGCCATTCCACCCACTGAGTTGGTGCGGATTGCAGTGAATGGCCTCCCCCGTTCATGGATGAACTTTGCCGATGGAGTTTGTGCACGTGAGACCCTTCCCACATGGGAGAGGTTTTGGGATGATTGCATTCAGACAGAGATCAGGAAAGGTCAGCTTGGGGCAGCCAAGCCAGTTGAGCAGGATGAGGATGTAGCACTGTTGGCAGGACGCAAGAAAGGCAAAGGGAAGAAGCAGGCTACCACAAGCAATGGTGGGGGCAAAGGCAAAGGCAAAGGTAAACAGGATAACTCACAGAAGGACTATTCCAAAGTGAAGTGTTGGAATTGTCAGAAGATGGGACATTATGCAGTTGTGTGTCCGGAGAAGAAGAAGAAGAAGGGGAAGAACCAGAGCATGGCAGCTTCAGCAGAGGTTGAGGACTTTGCAGATCGCTTTGACCGGGAGTTTGGGTTCATTGCGTGTGAGTCTTCTAGTGCAAGATTATCTGCCATAGAGGTTCAGAGGGAGCATGCATTTCCCTCGATTAGCGGAGCATCTTCGGGTATCTGGTATGTGGACAGTGGGGCTTCACGTCACATGACAGGAGTCCGTGGGTACTTCTCAGAGCTTTCAGAGAGTGGCACTGATGTAGAGGTAGTACTCGGTGATGACAGAGTTGTTAGAGCAGTCGGTGTGGGAACATTGACATTTCAGAGGGAGTCCAAACCTCCTTTGAAGGTGTCAGATGTTCTTTATGTGCCAGGGATGAGGAAGAACCTCATATCTGTCTCAGCTTTGGAGGACAGAGGATATGAGGTACTGTTCAGGGGAGGACAGGTGTTGATGTATCCCAGGGGCACTCCAGCTGATTCAACTAGAGTGATAGGTGTACGCCATGCAAAGGTGTACAAGTTTGCATTTCAGTCCCTTTTGGCATTGAGCAGTAGTACCGACAGCAGAGCTAGCAGTTCTGAGCAGTGTGAGATTTGGCACCGCAGGATGGGGCACATGCATCATGGAGCCTTGAGGACTTTGCGGGAGATCACTACAGGGGTGCCAGAGTTCAGTACTGATCACTTTGATACTTGCAGAGGATGTGCGATGGGCAAGTTTGCCAAATCCCCTTTTCCCAGCAGTGACAGCAGAGCGACTGGGATACTGGATTTGATTCATTCCGATGTGAGCGGTCGGATGTCTCATGTTTCCTTGAGTGGATATGAGTACTATGTGTTATTCATTGATGATCACTCCAGGAGGACCTGGATTTATTTCTTGAAGACCAAGAGTGAGGTCTTCAAACGGTTTCAGGAGTTCAGAGCTCTTGTGGAGACACAGACAGTCGGAAGATCAAGTCCCTGAGGTCGGACAATGGGGGAGAGTACACCCTTGGAGAGTTTGTTGACTATTGTGCGGAGGCAGGCATTAGGAGGGAGCTCACTGTTCCTTACAACCCCCAGCAGAACGGGGTTGCGGAGAGGAAGAACAGATCCATCGGAGGGGCTGCCAAAGCCATGTTACATGATCGGGGGTTGCCATTGTTTTTGTGGGCAGAGGCCTGCAACACAGCTGTTTACTTGCAGAACAGGAGTCCGCATCGTGCCTTGGGGCACATGACTCCGGAGGAGGCTTTTTCTGGGAAGAAGCCCGATATGGGTCATCTTCGTATCTTTGGGTGCATGACATACTCCTATATACCCAAGGAGAAGAGGACCAAACTAGAGCCCACCGCAGAGAAGGGGATCTTTGTGGGCTACAGTGAGACCTCCAAGGCCTTTCGGATTTACATTCCGGCGCAGAGGAAAGTTGTTGTCAGACGGGATGTGAAGTTCGAGGAGGACAGGGCCTTTAGGAGGTCACAGAGTTCAGCTGCCCAGATCGCCAGACCCTCAAAGAACAGCTGAGAGCTGGCCAGCACAGGGATCCAAGGGGCAGGGATCAGGAGGGATCCGAGGTGAGCATCTATGACGATGCTGTGTCCGTCGCCAGAGTGACTTGCGCAGTCGCAGGGGTGGAGCCATGGGCGCACGCGTAGCGGCCCGCCGTGGAGTAGTTCGATCGGGGAGTCCACCGATGACGCTCGTCACCCGCACCGCATTCACAAAAGTTCGTGCGCAGGAGGATAGCGTACGCACAAAATGAGTCTGCCCCCGATGTTGAGGAGGAGGAGTTTTATTCTCCAGCGGGAGAAGTGTGCTCAGGGAAGAGGAAGCCCAAGTGGCTTCAGGACACCTTGAGAGATGCCACATCTGTTGCTGAGCCTAAGAGGCCGGTCAGAGAGAGCAGACCACCCGAGAGGTTTTGTAGCTATATGGCAATGGCTACCAGCATCCTTGACTCTGAGCCTTCTAGCTATGAGGAGGCAGCTAGCCAGCAGGTCTGGAGAGAGGCCATGCAGGAGGAGTATTCTTCTATCATGAAGAATGATGTTTGGGAGGTGGTGCCGAGGCTTGAGGGCAAATCCGTGGTTACTTCCAGATGGCTTTACAAGGTAAAGCATGCTGCAGATGGTAGCATTGAGAAATTCAAAGCGAGGTTTGTGGCTAGAGGGTTCTCCCAGGTAGAGGGAGTTGATTATGAGGAGACCTTCGCTCCCGTGGCTCGATATACTTCGATCCGCTCCATTATATCGATAACAACAGAGATGGGTTGGAAGATCCACCAAATGGATGTGAAGACCGCATTTCTCAATGGCTTCATACAGGAGGAGGTGTACATTGAGCAGCCACAGGGCTTTGAGGTGCATGGGAAGGAGTCCCATGTGTGCAGACTGAAGAAGGCCCTTTATGGCCCGAAGCAAGCTCCCAGAGCTTGGTACTCCAGGATAGATACATACTTGCAGGGGATGGGTTTCACAAAGAGTGAGGCAGATCCGAACCTTTACTATATTGTGATAGGTGAGGAGCCTCTCATTCTCGTGCTGTATGTGGATGACTTAGTCATTACAGGTGCAGAGAGACTCATAGAGCACTGCAAGAGAGATCTTGCGGCGGAGTTTGAGATGAAAGACATCGGCTTGATGCATTACTTTTTGGGTTTGGAGGTGTGGCAGGAGGAGGGGCATTTCTTCCTGGGGCAAGGGAAGTATATTGTGGATATCCTTGGCAGATTCCACATGGAGGATTGTAAACCCATGTCGACATCGATGATCACCAACTGGAAGAAGCTTCATGCTTCGGATTCCAAGTTGGTGGATCCCACATTGTACAGACAACTGATTGGTTCCTTGATGTATTTGGTCAACACTAGACCAGATATTTGTTTTGCAGTCAACACGATGAGTCAGTTTATGTGTGAGCCTAGGAAGGTTCATTGGGTGGCTGCAAAACACATTTTGCGGTACTTGTAGGGGACAGTGGATTATGGTCTGGACTACAGGCAGGGGGATGGAGTGAGATTGGCAAGTTACACTGATTCTGATTGGGTAGGTTGTGCTTCTGATAGGAAGAGCACTTCAGAGTGCCGTTTTGGGTTGGGTTCGGCAGTGGTGTCATGGTTCAGCCGGAAGCAGCAGTCAGTAGCATTGAGTTCAGCGGAAGCAGAGTATATGGCAACCAGTCTAGCTAGTTGTGAGGCCATCTGGCTTCGCAAGATGTTGTTTGGCTTATTTGGTCAGCCGTTGAGACCTTCAGTGATTTACTGTGATAATCAGAGTTGCATTAAACTCACTGAGAATCCAGTATTTCATGACAGGTCAAAGCATATCGGGATCAAATATCATTTCATCAGAGACTATGTTCAGAAGGGAGCTGTGAAGCTTGAGTATATTCCCACTGATGAGCAGGTTGCAGATGTTCTTACCAAAGCCTTACCACGGGGCAAGCATGTCTACTTCAGAGACAAGATGGGTGTGGTGAGGAACACCTTCCTCGGTAAGAGGGAGTGTTGAAATTTGGTACCAGAGGACAGGTGGTTCCCTAAGGCTTTGATCTTTGGCCTAGGGAAAAGTGTCCAAAAGAATTTAATTTTTCTTCTAAAGTGACTTTATAATTTTTATAAAGTCAAATCTAATTTTAAAGTGACTTTAAGTGATAAAGTTACTAAAGTGACTTTATAAAGTTATAAAGTCAAATCTAATTTAAAAGTGACTTTAAATGATAAAGTTACTAAAGTCTAATTTTAAAGTGACTTTAATAAAGTCAATGTAAAATTAGAAAGGAAAAGTGACTTTGGAAATAAATGACTAAGTGGGTCTTTATTAAAGTGGGGTGAATTAAAAATAGAAAGTGAGATTTAAATGAGCATTTAATCTCAGCCCTAGATCTCAATCTATTTCAGCCATTGGATTTAAGGATTCCCCAAAAGTCACTTAGGGTTAGGTTAAAGGAGGAAAAGGAGGAAAAGGTCATTCATTCTTTCATGAGCAGATTGGGAGAAGGAGAGAAAGAGAGCAAGGGAGATTTCTGGGCAGTGAGGAGAAGGAGG
This sequence comes from Pinus albicaulis, assembly GCA_034641835.2. Classification (NCBI taxonomy): domain Eukaryota; kingdom Viridiplantae; phylum Streptophyta; class Pinopsida; order Pinales; family Pinaceae; genus Pinus; species Pinus albicaulis. The sequence goes on along the minus strand of CM076580.1, from coordinate 464,722,827 downwards.
CAGCAGCTTGGCACACATTCCAAGGCAGCATTTCAGCAAAACATTTCAGCAGACAAGTGCAGCAGATTGAGCAAACAACAAGCTGATTTTTGCACGGTTTCCTAGGCAGGGAGGCCGTACAGCAAGGCCGTACAGCAGGGCCGTACAGCAGGCCGTACAGCAGCCGTACAGCAGTATTTGGCACAGAAATCGAGGCAGCTAGTGGCTGTTCCGTACAGCTGAGTTTTGCAGCATTTTTGGCACGTTTTTCGAGGTCCGTACAACAGCATTTATTGTTGTTTTGGCACAGATTTCAAGGTGGCCGTACAGCTGCATTTATTGCAGATTTCTGGGCATGCAAATCGAGAAATCCGTACAGCATTTATTGTTGTTCCTGTTTTGCTGTTTGTGCGTTTTCCGAGGCGGTGGTTAAGCACGGAAAAAGAGATAAGTTGTAAAAGTCTGTTTGCTGATTATTTATTTTGCTGAATATTTCTAACACTGTAAAAAGCATTTTTCCAGAAATAAGAAGGAGCTTTCGAACTGGTTTTCCCCAAGAGTTGTAGGGGGTTTTTCCAGGGTCACCTTGACCAAAAATACCGAGTTATGATGTGTTGAATGACTGTTTGTTACTGCTGTTATTTTATTTCTGCATTTTCAGCATTCTGAAAAATTTCCAGAATTTGTGTTTTCAGCGAAATTTATTTTCCAGTTTATTAAATGTATGGATATGGGAAAGGGCATTTAATTATTTTGGAGTAATAAGGCGAAAACTGAAAACCGGGGTGGGAAATAGAATTTTCTACAGGTATCAGAGCATTTGCAGATCAAGTAGAGCTGAAACCACCAGCAAAAGATCGAAGAAAATTTGTTGCAGGAAGATAATTGTCCCGAGTGACAATGCAGATCCAGAAGAGGCAAGGAGGGGTAACACAGTCACCAGAGGGGCTTACGCAGAGCCTGCGTCAGCAAACTAGGGTGACATTGTAGCTACAGCAGTGGCAGCGCAGTGTTTGCTGGGCCAACGTAGGGGTTTCGAGCCTCCGTCTTTCTGGTTTTTGTGGCTAGAAGTGCAGATCGTTTTTCTTTAGTAGTTGTTGTTTGTTGGTGGAGAACAATGTCTAGCAGGGCGTGGCAAAGTACAGGGAAGCAGTTCCTCAGCAGACTTCTTGCCAAGAAGTCTAGATCTCGTGCTTATCAGCAACAAAGAGTGATTAGAGAGCACTGATTCGACATCAGTTGGCGGAGGATTTCCAGGAGGGAAATAATTTTTCAGAGGGAGCGGGTTCCTTAGAGGGTTTCTAGAGCCAAGAAACTAGGGCAGCAACAAAAGAGGGAGAAGTGAACTAGTTTGACATCTTTCAGTTGAGCAGAGATGGCCACACATCGACTGAGGGATCAAGACAGGTTGGATGGAGCATCCAACTTTGTCATCTGGAAGGCTAGAATCCTATTGGTTCTAGATGAGCATCGTATCAAGCATCTCGTCGAGAGCGCAGTTGCTGTTCCTGTTGATGCTAATATGTTGAAGAAGTATGAGGAGGCTCAAGCGAAGGCTAAGCGCTTGATCATGGACAAAGTCAAGGATCATGCGGTCCCACACGTTGCTGAGAAGAATACAACACATGAGATGTGGACTTCCTTGACTACATTGTATCAAGGGACTTCTGTTCAGAGGAGAATGCTTCTGGAGAATCAACTTCGACTATTCCAGATACTGAAGGGAGAAGAGATCGACCCCTTCCTCCTTAGATTGAAGGTGATCTGTGATCAACTAGTTGCCTTGGGGGCCACACCTGATGAAGGTCTTATGGTAAGGACTGCTCTGAATGTAGTTTTCGATGAGTGGGAGAACTTTGTCCAAGGCATCTTGGGCTTAGCAACACTTCCAAGTTGGGAAAACATGTGGGCAACTCTTCGACAAGAAGAGATCAGGAGGATGACCAAGGCGGGCATGAGCAGCGGAGGGATCAAGATCAAGAAGGAGGAGGAAGATGCGACTCTCACATCTAAGGGACAACATGGGCAATAGAGGAGGAAGAAGAATGACCTTTCAAAGGTCAGAATCCAGATGCTTCAGGTGTGGCGAATTAGGACATTTCGCCACAACATGCCCTATGAGCAGCAACGCAGAGGTTGATGGACTTCAACAACACAGAGGCAGTGCTTACGCAGTGCAGAACAACAACAACGCAGAGGCACCAGAGGGACATCGCAGATTAACAGCAGAGGGTGCTTCAGTATCGAGGTGTATTGAGATTTTTGAGTGTTGGGGTAGCATCAGATGTGATCTAGCTCCCAAACATTGTGGAGGGACTAGAGTACATGAGATCTCCAAGACCTAGAAAGGGATTTGAGAAATTCCATCCTGTTTAAGAGAAAATTAATTAATTAATATTTTTAATTAATGACCCTAAGTCTAACTTAGGAAAATTAAAAGATTAAACGTAATTAATTTAAACATGTGATGGAAATGACTTAAGTCACACAGATCAAACTTTCTTTTAATCTTAGCTGTCGATTCAAGATTAGATCACGACCGTTGGTTTCTCAACGAGAAAAGTATAAAGGAAAGGCTTGGGGTTAGTTGGAGAACACACACAGCGACAGAGCACTGAGACTAAGCTGGAACTCTAAGGCGTGGTTTGCTAAGAATTTCCAGGAGTGTTTCAGCTGCAGCGAGGGGTAGTATTGGCAGAAGGGAAGATCTGATCCCAGGCCAAGAGTGCAGCAATAGCAAAAGAAGCAGCAGACTGAGCAGCGCAAAGGGAGCAATACCTACGCAGCGCAAAGCCATTAGGTGCTACGCAGAGGCTATGTAAGCCTAGAAAGGGCAGCGTAGAGGTAGCAGGAGGCCAACAGGGTTGATGCAGGCCCAGCTAGGGCATCGTAACCTAGTATGGGGTGATGCAGGTCCTTCCTAAGAGGCGCAGGTACTGACGCAGGCTGGCATTGTTGACGCAGAGGGCTTCAGAGCAGCGCTGGGGTTTCTGAAGACTGAAAAGGGTTGAGTTTTGTAAATCCCGATTGAGGGTGTGAATCAGTCAATTTTTCTGTCTTCGAAACAGAGGTACTGCTGCAAATTGTTTAAACTTTATTTCTTTGTCGAGTTAACCAGTTTGGTGCCCAGATTTGTTGTACTTAGACTCTACTTAATAATAAAACCCTTTAGCAGCTGGAAGACCAGTTTTCCCGCATTGGGTTTTTCTGGGGACAGTTGTCCAGAAATTCTGTCACTTTGTCATTGTGCATGTATTCAATTTAGATCTGTATCTGTGTAGACTGTTAATGTGTTTACTTCGATGTTAATGTTGAATATTTCAAATTAATAGCTTGTCTAAGTAGGATAAATAAATCAAGATTTAACAGTAGAGTTTCTGCATAAGTAATATTCAGAAATTTTCACACGGTGCACCCAGACTGACTTGTATGTTAGATTTTGGGTGATGTATTCAGTTGCTTACTTCTTAGCAATTGAGTTTCAGTGCAACAGTTAGCAGTGGCAGTGCTATAGGCAGCATGATGCAACATTTGAGAGGGAGCTGCAGTACAGATGAGGTAGTGTCAGTGGCAGTGACATGGCTAGCACTACAGATAGCAACAACACAGTGGATGAGGGGCAACAGCTGAGCATCAGCATCGCAGAGGACCAATGCCGTGGATTAGGGTGATGCTTCAGGTTGAAGTATTGCTAGAGCACATTCCTCGCTAAGAAGGGAGTGTTGATTTTTGGGTAGCATCAGATGTGTTCTAGCTTTGAAACTTTGTGGAGGGGCTAGAACACATGAGATCTCCAAGACCCCGAAATCGTTTGGAGAAATTCCACTCGGAGCTTAAGTTATTCAAATAATTAATTATTTTAATGGGGACTTTAAGTCTAACTTAGGGAAATTAAATAATTAAAGTGAATTAATTTAAATATGTGGGTGAGAATGTTCTTGTCAGACCAGGAGGTAACTCCACAAATTGGACATGAATTTGATAGAGGGTGTACATGAATATATACATGGAGGTGAGACCATTCGGATTCATTTCCCAATGTCTCTTAGACTTCCTTATTTCCTAATTTACACTATTATACAATTTCACCCAAACCCTTAGGATTAGGTGTCAACATTCCCCCCCTTAATCTGAAGGAATGTTGGTGAGTCTAAGCATCATTCTGAATTTTTCAAACTTTTCTCTTCCAAACGCTTTGGTGAAGATGTTTGTAGTCTGCTCATTTGTGGAACAATGACATAGATGGATAGTTTTGGCCTCAACATGATGTTGAATCAGATGGTATTTTGTATTGATGTGCTTCGTTCGATCATGGAACTTTTGGTTCTTGGCCAACTTTATTGCAGAAGTGTTGTCGATCATGAGTGGAGTTGAATGCATTTGTTTCATCTGCAAATCTTCTAGGATTTTCTTGAGCCACACAATTCCTTTGTCGCTTCAGCTGTTGCCTCAGTTGTGGATACTGCTGGAACTGACTGTTTGCGTGATCTCTAGGAGACAACTCTTAATCCAAGACTCATAGTATAACCTGAAGTAGATACCCCAGTTTCTTTGTCCCCATCAAAGTCTGAATTAGAGTATCCGATCAAGCTGAAGTCGCCCACTTGTGTATATTTGAGTCTAAAGCCTTGAGTCCCTTTCAAGTACTTTAGAACTCTGTTTGCAGTAGACCAATGTCCTTCACAAGTTTTTTGCATAAACCTGGAGAGTATTCCAACAACAAATGAGATGTCTGGTCTGGTAGTAGTCAGGTAGATGAGACTTCCTACAAGCTGTCTATACTTCGTTGCATCCTCAAATTCCTTCCCTTCAATGGATTTTTCGCATTTGTGTGGCGCACGAAGGACACGAAGGAGGAGAGCAGGATTGGCATCGCTATTGGTACCTACAGAGGTTCACTTCTTGGGTCCCTTAGGGAGGATTTGGAAGGGAGATCCATTCATTGGAGAGTATGGTGATGTGACAGTGGAGGTGATGGTACCGATCGAGTATGGGCCGACGCATATGGATACAATGTTAGGCCATCACACCCTGGGATGCGTAGGAGCATCCATCATTGGGAAATGGTCTTGTAGATGGACATGGAGATGCATGGGGGTGTGTTGTAGTATGTCAGACTGTGTTGTGGAGCAGGAGTGCTTCCTATCGCATTGAGTACATGTGGGGAGTGACAGGTGCAGCGATGCAGGATGGACACATGACAGTACAGGACGATAGAGCTGTTGCCGGGGGTATCCATTGGTGTACAGGGGCAGGTTGCGACATACAGTGGCAGGTTGAGGAGTGCAGTGATACTTGGTGGTATGCAGTGACACATGATGCAGAGCAGTGGGCTCCTGGAGCATTGCCTCCAAAGAGACATATGGACAGGGGCAATAGGTGTACCATGGGATGCAGCTCACCTTGGATTGATGAGGATCTTGTTGAGCATCTGGAGACACCACGTTTAGTAGAGACAGGGCTACGAGGGTCTTATCAGCAGGTCTAAGGCAGAGAGAGTGTCATATGGAGGATTACTCTTGAGCATTCATGTAGACTCTTGGTCACACCCTTTGGGACATACCTACTCATCATCCTCTAGTGTTGCTTATGGTAGCAGAGTGTTTGGTTGGTGCCCCTTGACACTCTCCATTCAGGCAGCAGGGCATGGGAGGCTCACCCTAGACAGTTGGATGAGATACCGCGTGTCATGGCCGGGAGGAGACTTTCCAGTTCAGACACTTGGTAGGTGCATGAGTTGACAGGTCCAGGCTTAGGTATGGCATGGTTGATTACCAAGGTAGGATATGTTCCACCCTTGGGCTCACATTTGAGGGACGATGGATGGTAGATTTCATCTATAGGAGGGCACCCAGACTCCAAGAAGTATCCAGGTGTATCAACAGGAGTTGGGATAGCGAGTATCACGACGTGGTCTGGCAGGAGCAGGGCAGGTACGCATGCGTGGGATAGACTCCTGATACTTGGGGTCCACCCAGGGGATACATACAGGGGTCAGAGATGAGGGCCAAATGGGTTCTAGCAGGTAGCAGTGCTACACAGCGGCATCCCACGGGGAGTGGGAGTTGTGAGCTCCCCGTATGGTTGGGGGATCCAGGGGTCTGTTGGGCAGGTGGATCACTCCACTTTGTGATGAGTAGGGATAGAGCAGACAGTGATCCAGTCCACCTTGGGTTTGACATGTGGGGGAGCACTGAGACCTCCATTGCATGGCGAGGCAGACTTATCATGTTGTTGATCGGCAGTGGAGGGGTAGATATCAGCAACATGGAGATGCCCGAGCAGGATGAGCTTTGCCTTCACGATTTTTTCTCCACAAGGCCCTAGGAGAGGGATACATTTTGCACACGATGGGGGGTATCTCATAGTCGGAGTGGCATAGCGACATGGCACCTTTACGAGATTAACAGGGGACCCGAGCATTACAACTCTACACAACTCGATAACCTCTAGGGGTGAGTTGTATACTACATGGGGAGATCATGTAGATCTTCCATTGGGCTTTAGCGAGTCACTGATGGAGTGGGGGACTTCATTAGCATGGCAGGATGGTGACTGGAGCAGGTGGAGCTTCATGTTGGACAGGATGGCTTGGGATCCTGGCATTGAGAGATCCCTTCATATCAGGGCGATGCAGAGGATAGGGAAGATTTAGTGGCGCATTGGGACCCAGGCACATTTTGTAGTGACAGTGGGGTGTGTCACCTAGAGAGGAGGCTTCTTCAGGCATTGCTTGAGGACAAGCAATTTTTGGCAGGGAGGACTATAATATCCCCAAATTAGTAGTCAGCTAATTGGGATATTAATTTTGATTAATTTTGGAAAATCCTAATGTTGGGCGGAAATAAAGTGGGTAGGGGACCCACAATTAATAATTATGCCAAATAAAGTCAATTCCTAAAGTCCCTAAGGGAAAATTATGGCTCTAGTGGTGGGGTCGAGTTGGTCTTAGGTGGCAACGTAGAAGAGGCACGAAAAAGACAATGTGGGATTGGCTAGAGAAAGGCTGCACATGATTGGCCAAGGAGAGGCAACGTAGGCCAAGGTGGGACCCAAGGCATACGTTGGGCCTCAATGGATAAAAGGAAGAAGGGAAGGCTCATTTGGGCATTCATTCACTCAGCTATTTTCTTCTTGTCATTTTGACAGAGCATGCTTGAGTCGGAGAGCCAAGTCTGCACTGTTGTTTAACACACGAAATCTTCAAGCGGAGATCTCAACCTCTACCTCAGGGGGCTTCGAGTGCCCACTCAGGAGAGGAGTTCCACACCTTGTGAGGAGAATTTACATCAGCAACATCAGGAGGAAGCATAGCCAGTTCTGGACTGCGCAGAGGAGGAGACTACGTAGAGGAGGACGTAGAGCAGAGAGGATTTGGTTGTTCCGGGAGGTGAGAAGAGAGGGAGTTTCAACTGAGATTTGGTGGGGAGGCTTGGAGCCTCTTAACAGGGATTTTTGTAGCATTTTGGAGACTTCCAGCTGCAGGATTTACAGGAGGATCGATTTACCCAGCAGTGCAGTGAGCCAAGCCCAAGAGGGCCAATTTTTGAGGTCAAGCTTTGGGGGAACCCTTTCTGGGTTTATTGAGGAGAAGCCAAGATTAATTTGGCAGAATTTTCTAGGGATATTTGAGGTGTCAAACAAAGATCCTAACTCAGCCAATAGCTAGAGGAGCTAGGGGAAATTGGGTCAAAATTCTGTGGTCAACATTTGGCCAATTCCTTCGTGGGTTTTTGTGCGTTTCTTGAGGGTTTGTATTACTAAGCAGTAGTTCCTAATACAATCTAGGATGCCTTACTGGCCATCCAATACAGAGAATCTGACTGGCAGAAAAATTAGTGAGAAATACCTAACACTATCACTGGCAATCCGACACTGATCCAACCTCGAAATGGCTAGCCCCAAGCTGCCTCTACGTAGTCACGACGTCACAACTGATAGGGACTGCATCACTCCCTCTGGCTGATCGATATGCTAGCTAGATGCTTGATTTTCTGGCCCTCTGGTCTCACACCCCGACTCTCGACACTGAAACTGATCTGACCCTCAGCAAATTTGCGGATCTCCTTACAGGCTCAGCGCTGCCTCATCGTGGCTTTGCGCTGCCCAGCGTGGCCCTTACGATGTCTCTTCTGGATCTCTCTCTCCCTTCTCTGCATTGTATCCTCCACTCAAGAAATCTCCAACCAGAAAAATATAAGAAATCTCCTCGATGATCTCTCCGACAACTGTTGTGCTGCTCACTTGAGAAATCGATCTCTTGATCTCACTCTAAGCCAAAACAGAGATAAGAAATGGTGGCGTTACGGCGATCAGCAGGATGCTTCTACCAGCAAAGTCTCCAATAGGTCATTCAGCCAAGCGTGTCACACATAACCCAGAACAACCCAAACAAAGAACAGTCCATATATATCATAGCTCCAACGCTATCCAGAGAGAGAGAATTCCTCCACAACAATGTGTGTCAAATGAACTCTAAGTCTCTCCAATATATAGGAATCTTTGGGGGTGTGTGACACGTCCTTTAAGACATTTAAGTCAATATTTTATTCCAGGCCGACCTAGCACATAAGTGGAACAAATTCAAAGTACATGTTCTGCTCATCCGATCGAGATGATCTTTAGATCTCAATCTTACACCTCTCCGAAAGAGGAATCCAATAAAAATATTGGGATCGTCATCTCAGCAGCACAACCCGGAGTTTGGACCTAGTTGTCCAATTTTAACACTCCCTCTCAACTAGGGAGAACTCCTTCCACTAGTGCAATCCAAACATCGTGTGTCATCCCGCCGTAACTTGCTTTGCTGGCCTCTTTATTTCAGAACAGAAGTGGGTCAGTCACAAAGACATCATTCCCGGCTGATAGATTCAGCCCAGAGGTCAAAACCTTTATCGGACTCACAAAGAGTCTCCAACCAACCCGAAGTCAGGCGGAGGTCTGAGACCTCACAAGAATTGATCCCAGATCAAGTGGTTGGATCGTGCCATCCTAGATAGAGAGTACGACAATCTCTGATGCATCCATCAGTCTTTGCTACTAGTCTCTAGCTTTTCCCACCTCATTGGCCAAATGAGAGGTACTTCCCATGAGCCCTGAACTCAATGGGTAGGATGCATACGGGGCATAGATAATGAGAGGTGAACCAACTCAATAATCACAACGGTGGGGTCCATGCACGCCAACAAGGTTTGGCAAACCTAGCCTTGTGGTTGCTCATAGCTCCGAGACGCTGTCCCCAAAGCCCCCTAGAGCTCCCAGAGCTCATCGTCCAACAGGATCCTTAGAATAGGATCGTTCCATGATTCCAAGATTCTCATGGAAGGTTATGAACATGACCTTCCCCAAGGGCATTGTGAGAATATCTGCGACCTACTCATCAGTTCCTATATGATCGAGCCTTACGGCACCTCGCTGTACCATATCCCAGATAAAGTGGTACCAGCCATCAACATGCTTGGATCAATCGTGGAACCCGGGATTCTATGACAATTGAATCCCCCTCTGGTTATCACAAAGGATAACGGTGGCATCTAGCACATGCTCGAACAGCTCATAGAAGAGCTTTCGCAACCAAGTGACTTCACAACAGGCCATACATGTTACAATGTATTCGGCCTCAGCGGTGCTCAAGGCTACCGACTTTAGATTCCTGCCCGAAGCAGATCTACATGTGAAGTAGCATCCAGATGTGCTCTTGCGATCCACCACACTGCCAGCCCAATCGACATCAGTATATCCATGGAGTGTCATACTCCCGACAGTGTATCTCAGCCCATGGTCTATCGTGCCTCAGAGATATCTCAAGAGTTTCTTGGCACCAACCCAGTGAATGTTATGATCAACCATGTGTTGACTCAAAGTGTTCACTGCAAAACATACGTTTGAACAGGTGTTCACTAAGAACATCAGGGTCCCTATGAGTTGACGATACTCAGTAGGACGGGCCCAACAACATTGCTACTCAACTTCTTAAAGTTGAGTTCCATGGACTTACAGTCCATCATACCAGAAACTTCATAATGTATTTTCCTTAAGAAAGGAAAATCTCGCCAGGTCTCTGCTAGACCTTCAGGCCTAGACATTCGTCCTAGGTCCTTCATCTCGAACTCAGCAGCGAGCTCCCTCTTGCACTGATGAATGAGAGGGTCTGCACCTGTCAGGAAGAGGTCATCCACATATAGCACCAGAATGAGAGGTTTTCCCTTGACAACCTTGAAGTAAAGGTTCGGATCAGCATTACTTTGAGTGAAGCCCAGCTTCATCAAGTAGCTATCTATCCTCTCGTACCAATCTTTGGGTGCTTGCTTCAACCCATAGAGGGCTTTCTTCAACCTGCAGACATGGGTGTCCCGATCCTGGACTTTCAACCCCAGAGGTTGCTCCACATATATCTCTTCCTTTATCGCACCATGCAGAAATGCGGTCTTCACATCATCTGATGAAGACTCCATCCTTGCGTAGCAGCAAGGGCTATAATAGATCGAATGGTGGTGTATCGGGCCACAGGTGCAAATATGTCATCATAATCTATGCTTCCCTTTTGAGAGAAGCCACGGGCAACGAATCTTGCCTTGAACTTTTCAGCACTTCCATCAGATCCATGCTTGATCTTGTAGAGCCATTTTGAGGTGACAATTGCTTTGTCCTATGGTCTTGGAACCACATCCCAGACATCATTCTTCATAATGGACTCATACTCTTCGTGCATAGCATCCTTCCAGATTTGATGCTTTACGACTTCCTCAAAGGATCCAAGCTTAGATTGTACAATAGTACTCATGGCTGCTAGATACCCTGGTATTTATATGGCTTCTTGGTTTTCCTTCGGAATTTCCCCCTCTGAAGCCATATGTCCCTGAGCCATGAGGATCTTCTTTCGTTCAACAAAGGTATCCGCTCATGAGCATATACAAATATATTCTCCCTCTTAATGCCAGCTTCTCTTTTGAGAGAAGAAAAAAAAACATCTATTTTTAAATGAGGGCATCTCAGACACCAGCTTGGAAGGGAGTTTTATTCTCCCATAGTCAAAACCATCTAGGACAACAGTCTTTTGCTAAAGACTTCCAGCAACGTGTCTGAAAGCTGCAGAAACACATTTTACCATTACGCTCCAATGTGGGACTGCTACTGTCACATGCTTACTGCTACATAGGTGTATATCTATGTCACTGTCCAACAGGGAGAATATATCAACAAGCCTCAGCTTGTGTTAGAAGTCTTGTTATTCTGAGGAGGTCTGTTGTAGCTTCCTCAACCAGCCCTCTTTACCGCGACCCATAGAACTAGGAATCCAAACATGATTCCTTCTCTCATAATTCTGCACTTGAGAGCTTCATCTACTACATCTGACATCTCATCCAGCACTGCTTCTTATTCACAGATCTGCCCAAGACTTCAGATCTCAGTGCTGCGATTTTTCTCCTAGATTTCACAGATCTACAAACCGATCATACAGATGTTAAAACATAGAATTTACCCTTCTTCATGTCAGTCCATGCAGATCCAGCACAGTCATAATGGTACTCCTGCTCATCAATGTTCCAGCCCCAATCATCCAACAAGATAAAACTGGACAAGGCACTTTTTAAGGTTACTGCCAATAGATTAAGTCCAGGTATATGTTGGTTCACAACCACTGTCACTAGACAACAGTATCATAATATTTTTCAATGAGGCACTGCACTGCCCCTCAAGTCATCAATATATGTTACATGTGTTCCTTTGTTCATCAAAGTGACCTGAATCTTCAAGACAATCCAGAGTTTTGAATGACTTCTATAGAAATGAATTTTGCTGATGATAATCAATAATTTGCAGGCCCTGATATATACATGTAGCCAAGAAATCAATTGCAGAAGTGACTGTTTTATCAAACATATCAGAAAACTGTATATGATAATTATTTTCCAGGGACTGTCCAAAAGAGATGCTTAGTAATTCAAGGCTTTACTGAGTTTTTGTATACAGTTGTAAATTTCTGTTAGGGAATTAGCAGGCTGCACCATCCACTATCTAGTCATTGGACAACCTTCAACATACATATTTGATAAACGCACATACGGTGCACCATCGGCTGGGTCCAACTCAAAAAGCCGGTTTGCCACCAATTCTCCTAGGTCTATATTAGCATGAATTTTGCAGGCACCAAGCGAAGAACCCCAGATGGTAGCATCAGGCTTTATTGGCATATTTTCAATAAAATATTGTGCCTCATACAAGTACCCAGCTCGGCCTAGAAGGTCGACCATGCAGGCATAGTGTGCCATCGAAGGTGTTATGTGATAATATTGAGATATGAGGTCAAAGTATTTCCATCCATCATCAACTAAGCCAACATGACTGCATGCAGACAGAATTCCAATAAAGGTTACAGAATCAGGGTTTGTCCCAGGGTTCTGCATTTGTTCAAAGAGCTGGAGGGCTTCATCGGCATAACCATGCATAGCATATGCTAAGATCATCACAATCCATGAGACCACATTATGTCTAGGAATGTTTCTAAATGATCTGCATGCATTCAAAATGCCACCTACAGGCCTGCGACTTAGACATGAAGGTTTTCTTGCCCAGAAAACAATCTTCCAATACAGACTATCGTAGCTTCAGCTACCTTTAGGCAGAACATAAAAAAATGAGCATTAAAACGACATAGAGCAGATCAAACTTACTTTTAGGCAGACGTTAACTGCTGTTGGTAGCCTTTAATCTGCATTTTAATGCTGTCTTGTGCAACACCTTAACACTGATGTACACGACCCTTATCCACACTTCTTTCAGACTTCTTCACGTGATTATTTCACAGAGCCATCGACACATCTTTTCTTTATGCTTAGGGCAACTCTATAAGAAGTATCACAGATCTTCCTGTGCAATGCAAATCCGATGTTACTTGCTCCCATTGAACAGTAGTCCTGCTGATGCCGTAAATCTGGATGACAGCAGTGTCGTCTGCCAATTGCGGATTGTCATATTCCAATCTTCAATCAACTGACATTGGTGAGTCATGACGACAACTTTGACGTTATGGAGAAATTGGAATGTCATCGGTGGAAGACAAATCTGCGAAATCTTGGACTTGACATTGCATGGAATGGTTTGCGAGACTACTGGAATGTTCACGTCTAGCGGAGGCTCTGATTACCGTATAGGGTCCCACAGCGCGGAATACAGGGATTCATGCCGAGACCAACACGACGGGAAGATAACGCGGTCATTGAGAATTTTTCCGGCACCGCCGCACCGCTTTTGCTTTATGGACGCTGACGCCGCTATTTTCATCTGACTTATAATCGGGTTTGTTAGGCGTGGAAGGACATCTCTTATCTGTTTAATCTGTCGACCAGGGAGTTCAAAAATTAACAGGCATGATCGTATTTGCAGCAATCGTGGAGATTTGAAAGTCAGCCTCTCATTGGATACGAGCAGCAATTCTCACGTGAGAAAAAAAAAAAAAAAAAAAAAACGCTATCTCGAGCCTTCCCTTGCTGCTGCGTCCGGATTTGGCCAAAGATCCGCTGTCCTAAATCATCATCTGTTTTAGGGTCAGCTTCATTGCTGCATATCTGGGCTGGTTAGGGCACGAACCACAGTCCCTAACACTCTTTAATTTTGGCACAAGAATGCTCCTTAAAGCTGCGTTCATATTTGAACAGTCCTCGGCCCTCCTTAATCTATGCAGCAGGCTTTCGTGAAGCCTCATAGGTCTGCGACATTCATGATTAAAGACAAACCATCCATCAAATAGCTGCGGCTTCCTAACAAACCAATTTTGGCTTTGCCTTCACCCAGGCTCTGATACCATGTTATTTCTGCATATGTTCTATGTCATTTCAGATTAGGGCACAATACTGAAGAAGGTAGAACATACTAATAGATCGATAGAAGAAAAGCCAAAACAGAGATAAGAAATGGTGGCGTTACGGCGATCAGCGGGATGCTTCTACCAGCAAAGTCTCCAATAGGTCATTCAGCCAAGCGTGTCACACATAACCCAGAACAACCCAAACAAAGAATAGTCCATATATATCACAGCTCCAACGCTATCCAGAGAGAGAGAATTCCTCCACAACAATGTGTGTCAAATGAACTGTAAGTCTCTCCAATATATAGGAATCTTTGGGGGTGTGTGACACGTCCTTTAAGACATTTAAGTCAATATTTTATTCTAGGCCAACCTAGCACATAAGTGGAACAAATTCAAAGTACATGTTCTGCTCATCCGATCGAGATGATCTTTAGATCAATATTACACCTCTCCGAAAGAGGAATCCAATAAAAATATTGGGATCATCATCTGAGTAGCACAACCCGGAGTTTGGACCTAGTTGTCCAATTTTAACACACTCGATGTGTCTTTCCAAATGCCCATCAAAGTCCTTATAATCTTCTCATTGAGAAATCAACGACCCAGATTAGATTCTAATCAATGGCTCAGATCATATTGACTCGATCTTCGTCTTTTTCTAGAAGATTCACACCCAGTTCTATTAATACACTTTAATTATTTTAATTCCCTAAGTTTAGATTTAGGCATCCATTAAAACTAATTAATTATTTTAATAAAACCTCCTTTGGGTGGAATTTCCCAAAACGATTTCTGGGTATTCTGGAATACATGTGTCCTAGCCTCCTTGCAAATTTTGAGGCTTAGAGCACATCTGATGCTACCAGAAATCAACACAGACAAGGCATCCCACATCTCCTTGGTCGTTCCCTTCTTTGCCACATGTGAGACGAGATGATCTTGGACTCCATCCAAAATCAAACTCTTGGCCTTCACCATTTCCTTCTCGTACTCGTTCTGCTGATCGACATCCTGGGGTACTGCTACCACACTCTATGCATAGACCATATTCATCCAGAAGGAATAACATCCTTGCCCTCCAGGTGACATAATTGGAGGCACCCTCCAATCTGTCTTGGTCCCTGAGCTCTGTTGTGGCCATCTTTGATCTGATCTGGAAAATCCCTCTTCCTCTGCTTGACTGCTGCTCTGCTATTGGCACTCCCTCCTGGAATGCGCAATTCTGCTAGCTGCTACTGCCAATCTGCAACTAGGAAAATCAAATTTCTTGGCTAGAAACCCTCTGAGAGAAATCTCCCTCTGTGTGTGCAATT
Source organism: Pinus albicaulis (assembly GCA_034641835.2). Lineage (NCBI taxonomy): Eukaryota > Viridiplantae > Streptophyta > Pinopsida > Pinales > Pinaceae > Pinus > Pinus albicaulis. The sequence continues at coordinate 464,707,725 of CM076580.1, read as the reverse complement.
TCTTTTCCACCTGATGCTGATTTTGCTGTTGCAAAACCCTCTGCATCCAAACAGAAATATGCTTGGCGAAAATCTAAGTTGCGGCAGCTCCCTCTAACTATAAGAATCACTATCTTGGGCAACTCGACTTTTCTGCCAACTTGCAACTAAATATCGAACCCTTGCCCCAGTAATTCGATATGCCTGTCTAGTTATTGCGCAGCCTCTGAGAATTTCGGCTTGTTTCTCCCTCTGAACATTGAAATTCTCTCCTATGCTTTTGAGCTTCTCGACTGATCACTCACGCTCTGATACCATGTGAAAAATTCATCTATTGTAGCAACTGAAAATTATTCTTCTAACTATAAATTTAATTCCACAATTTATTTGCTATGGAAAACAATGAATAAAATCACAACTGCAATTTTCACCATAAAAATACAACGGAAAAATAGAAAGCTAGAAACTGAGAAAATATAGCACACACATATAAAATTTACACTGTTATTTTTGGACAAAAATCCTCGGAAAAACCCAACTTGCGAAAATCGGTGTAGCAACTAAGGGTTTTTATTATTATGCAATAGTGAGAAATTCTGAGTACAATAATCTGGATGCCGAAATCTGGCTATCCTGCAGAGAAAATACTGGCAAACATATATAGAGGAAAATTATCCTCACTCCGGGAAATTTCGGCACTGGGCAGCCTCTGAAAAGAAAGTTGTCCAACTGGGCCTGCGCAAGCCATGCGTCAACCTGATGCAACCACTGCCTGGACTGACTGCTAGTCTAGCTGTCTTGCCTGTTGCTGACTCGGAATACGTCTCTCTAGCACTTTGGAACCTTTGCCTGACTTTTGGAACTGAAGATGTCTTCCCCTCTCAACAAATTGAACTGCTCTGTAAGGCTTCTGCACTAGGACTGCGCAATCTCCTGGAGAAACTTTGGCCTCTCTGCAAATGCACTCGCTGGATCTGGAAAACTTCCTCCAACCTTAGTGTCCCTGCCCCTCACTGTCTCTACTTCGATCTCTAGCATTCTGGCAACTGATGCTTCTCTTTGGAAATCGAACTGCCAAGGAAGTCGAACTGCTCAAGTGTATTCTCCAAGTGCCCATCGACTTCTTCTTATAATCCTCTATTGGGACTCCAATGAATTTCTGTTGCATCTATTTGTTGAATCCTAACTGATACTAGCCTTTGCATTGTCACTGAAGAACCTGCACCGCTACTAACTCTGCATTGAGCATCCGGCTCTGTCGTCAACACTGCACTGCACTCCTTAGCACCTGACTACTACTAATCTGCAATTGTTACTCTGATATCTGATTGCTTTTCCTGACACTGATCCATCCTGCTACTGAATATTGTGGGCCCCCGTAGCAAGGTAATGATCCATGAGGTGGATTCCTCAAGGACCCTGCCCACCTCTGTAGTTCTTTGGGGCTATAGCACCAAGTCACCCCACCTATCACATGGAGGTATATCTACGAACATCACAAAATATTCCTCCAACCTGGAGGATAGCTTGTCGATCTCAGCTGACACTGCCTTTTGATCTTGCTTCTCTTGCCTGCCCTTCTTCCTGAGAGGAGACTGAGTGTTGTAGTGACTAAGCTCACCACATCTGAAGCACTTGATATTTGACAGGTCCTTTTTCTTTTTCTACTCCCCCTGCCCCTGATTGGGATCCTTAGATGCAAGGGCCACATTCTCTTGCTCGCTCTTCATGCCCTTACTGCTGTTGCCACTGATGGTGCTCTTCAACAGAGCCCGCCACAACTCTTCTTACTGCAGATCGGACCACATCCTGTCCCACCTTAGCAAAGTATCTCTGACTAAGATACTCTGGACAAATACCTGCCTATCCTCTGAGACACTGTTTAGTGCCAATCGTACAAGCTCTGTGGGTTGACATGCTGAACCAACAACAGAAAACTGATCTCAGACTTCTCGAATCCGAGTGAGAAAGGCATCTATGCTCTCGCCCTTCTGCATCCTTGCGTTCCTCAGCTTCTCCTGGAGATACATCTTCCGCTGCTCGGAAGAACTTTGAAACAACCCACGTCTCCTTGGTCATTCCCTTCTCTGCCACATGTGAGATGAGATGATCTCGGACTCCATCCAAAATCAACCTCATGGCTTCGCCATTTCCTTCTTGCACTCCTGCTGATCGACATCCTGGGGTATTGCTACCAGTCTCTCTGCATAGGTCTTCAGACCATATTCATCCAGAAGGAATAGTATACTTGCCTTCCAGATGACATAGTTGGAGGCACCCTGTTGTGGCCATCTGTGATATGATTTGGAAACTCCCTCTTCCTCTACTCGACTACTGCTCTGCTACTGTCACTTCCTCTTGGAATGCGTAGTTTTGCTAGCTGCTACTGCCAATCTGCAACTGGGAAAATCAGATTTCTTGGCTAGAAACCCTCTAAGAGAAATCTCCCTCTGTGTGTGCAATTTCTCTTCCACCCGAAGTTGATTTTGCTGCTGCAAAACCCTCTGCGTCCAACCAGAAATCTGCTTAGCGAAAATCTGAGTTGTTGCTGCTCCCTTTGACTGCTAGAATCATTATCCCCGACAACTCGATTTTTTTGCCAACCTGCAATTGAATATCAAACCCTTGCCCCAGTAATTCGATTTTCCTGTCCAGGTATTGCAGCGTCTGAGAATTTTGGCCTGCTGCTCCTTCTGAACAACAAAATTCTCTCCTCTGCTTCTAAGCTTTTGATCGCTCATGCTCTAATACCATGTGAAAATTTCATCTATTGTAGCAACTGGAAATTATTCTTCTAATTGTAAATTTAATTGCACATTTTATTTGCTACGACAAACAATGAATTACATCACAATTGCAATTTTCACCATAAAATTACTATGGAAAAATAGAAAGTTGGAAACTGAGAAAATCTAGCACACACACACACATAAAATTTACACCGTTATTTTTAGACAAAAGTCCCCAAAAAAACCCAACTTGGGAAAACCGATGCAACAAATTTGGGTTTTTATTATTATGCAACAGTTAAAAATTCTGAGTAAAATAAACTGGATGTCTAAATCTGGCTATCCTGCAGAGAAAATACTGGCAAAAATATCTAGAGGGAAATTACCCCACTCCGGGCAATTCTGGTACTGGACTACCTTTGAAAAGAACGCCGTCCAACTGGGCCTGTGCAGGCTCTGCGTCAACCTGATGTTGCGTGCTGCAACTGCTGCCCAGACTGACTGCTAGTCTAGCCGTTTTGCGAGCTGTTGATTGGGAATACGTCTATCCGACACTCTGGAATCTCTGCCCGACCTTTGGAATTGAAGACGTCTTCCCTCTCAGCAAATTGAACTCCCCTTTGAGGCTTCTGCGCTAGGACTGCCCAGCTTCCTGGAGAAACTTCGACCTCCCTGCAAATGCACTTGCTAGATCTGGAAAACTTCCTCCATCCTCACTGTCCCTGCCCCTCACTGTTTCTGCTTTGATCTCTAGCTTTCCGACAACTGCTGCTACTCTTTGGAAATCAAACTGCCAAGGAAATCGAACTGCTGAACTGTATTCTCAAAGTGCCCATCGACTTTTTCTTATAATCCTTTGTTGGGATTCCAACGACCAAAATTAAATCTTAATCAAGGGCTAGGATCATCTTGAAGTCGATCTGTGTGAGTTTCTAGACTATTCTCACATTAACTTTTAATTATGATTAATTAATCGTATTCCATAAGTTTAGACCTATGTTGCATGAGTTTCTGGAACGGGGGAACGTTGGGAACTTGGGTACGGGTGTCGGGAACGGCTAGAAGTTTCCCCAAAATTTATAGGAAATGATTGATTGGGAGGGACAATATTATATAATGCAAAATTAAAAGATATTAAATTTTTTTATAAAAAGGATACATGTCAACTTCAAATCGAAGATAAAAAGAATTACGAATCTTCCTTATATTAAGTTATAGAATATACCTCTCAACATTTTATATATGTGACACAATATTTCCTAGAAGAAAAATTAACAAAACAAATTTTTAAATTTTATATTAAATATAAAATAGTTTTAATAATAAAAAATATTTTATTATTATTTAAATATATTAAAATCAATTTATAAAAATTTAAACAACCAATTTATTGGAGTTAAAGAGACCACATAGCCTTTTAATATAAATATGCATAAACAAATGGATAATCAAAAAAACAAATTGACGATACAAATTATGAATTATGAACGACAAAAAATATATATATGAAACAAATATAGGGTAAAGCAAAAATTATTATTTACAATCATGTATTTGGTGATGAATTGAATTTGAAACCCAAATATGATGAATTACAAGATCCTTGGCGTGGGGTGGTGTGTTAGACCATGCGAGGTGAAAGAGAGTTCATGTGAACACCTAAATATCATGCCGCCGCCATGTTTTGGTTGATATCGGAGGCATTTTCGCACAATATCTTCACACCTTGGTTGGTTCACACCTTGTTTAATTGATTGGTTCACATGCCACAATCTACTTCTCTAGTAATCATGCAACCAGGTTTTGGAAGCCAGGAGATGCAAGTGGGTCTGGTAAGCACACAAGCAGGTTTTGGAAGCTAGGAGATGCAAGCGGGCCTGGTAAGCACGCAAGCAGGTTTTGGGCATCACGCACGAGAGACACTGCATGTCTGGTAAGGTAACAAATATATTCAAGGCAAAAGGTAAATATAAGAATCTGTTCCCTATAGACATCAAGGTTGTGGTAGTGCCAAATTAATAAGTCGTTCGCACAGTTGGAAACGCTGAAAAGACTGCTCCCGCGTTCCCTGATCAAAGCATTCCATGTGCCAGGAACATCCCTTCACTTTCGTTGTCGTTTCACAAGAAATAGGAACATTTCACTCCCGTTCCAAAGCTCCTGGGAACGCAGGAACGACCAAAACAAGTTCCCTACATGTCGGGAGCGGCTCCCGTGTAACTAAGGTTTAGACTTGAAATATTTAAAAATTGGCTAATAATCTAATTAAGCCATCCCTCGGTGGAATTTCCAGAAACGATTTATGGGTTTTGGAGATCTCATGTATTCTAGCCTCTCCACCAAGTTTCGTGGCTAGAACACATCCGATGTACAAAAACTAACATCATCGATCATCGACCATACTTTGAACTCATCCATTGACCTCCTTTCGAACTTAAGGCCATTGGCCACTTTCGATTTATCGAAGAAATATGGAGCAACCAGCCATGGCTATTTCGAAGTAGTGACCTAATTTGGACATTGACCCACTTTCAAACTTTAGCCATTGTGTGTCTTTCAAATTTCGTACATGAGGCTTCTTTTGAACATGTGCCATCTTTTGAACTATTATTGGATTGAACCATCAGGCTATTTTGAAGTGTTAGGGCATTTCAAATTTTAGAAACATTGAGCCTTTGGACCATTGACCCTTTCAAAAGATCGGGAGTTTTTCTATGCATCAACCATTTTTCAAAAGAAGGAACGAGTTTCTTAACTTGCCATTTTTACCGAGTGTGGAATCTATGGCCATGGATGCTTTTGCTTATTTTGTCAAGTGATTGGTATTTGCTAGGGATGATCCAAGGCCATAGTCATTGAATTCTGTTCTGATTACATTTGGCCAACACTGAGCCTCCAACTTTTCATCTTCTATTGGAATGGAATACAACTACCCCATTTTATCAAGTTTTGAACAACACAACCTCGTGGAAAAGCAATGTGTTTGTTCATTCATGCTTTTTGGACCCAGAACCTTATGAATTCACATTGGACTCACTCATTAAGAAATCCAAAGGCTTGAAAGATGACGAAGATTGCAAGTCCCCGCAATTATATCATCACCTTGACCATTCGTGTCAACAAATTTCTCATTGAGGCATCTGTTAGACAGTTGGCTTGCAACTATAAATTTATGATTAAATTCATATAAACTGCCCATACTGGCCCAGTTTTGTAAGTTGAGCTCTAACAACAATCTATGACATACTTGGATGTCTCCGTTGGCCATCAGAGCACTCAATTTGAAATCCCTTACTCTACAAAATGACTCTTACTCCAAATTCACCCTGTAACAGTTACATGAAAACAATTTTTTTATGCAAATATAAAGATGCAGTAGAATTATCATTGTATATTTTGAATTCATTCATTTCCCATTAGAATTTAGGAAATCACAGAGTAGAGTACAAGCCTGCATTTCACCATGAGTTTATCATTAACATTTATCTGCAATCAAGTGAAGTCCACCAAGCTGGTTGCTGAGGAGCAATTCACAATCCAAATGTAGGAATCAACTATGGACTCAACCTCCACGCTATACCATGATACCACTAGGGCGAAGGAAGCTCCTACAGGATTCTAATCTCACTCAACCCAAGCCATTACTCTCATGAAGTAGCCAAGTTGCTCAATATGGAGTGCTCCAGGTTCTCATCCAGCCATCAATCCGCCATGGCAATCTCTTCCACATCCCTATAAAACACAAGGAAAATCTTCCCCTTCTTTGCTTAATAGTTCCCCAGGGATTTTCTTCCCTTCCAATGCTCTTCAGTGTAGCAGAATTGTTTGTTGTGTTATGGGAGTAACCTAGAGGAGAAACACCTGGCTAAAACGATCAATAGCACTAATTGGGTTGAAAGTTTAATGTTGTTTGCTTGAGCTTCTCTGAACAATCCAACCATGTGTTTTCCCTCAGAACCATCCCATTTCCCTCTCACATTCTTGGTGACAAATCCCTAACTTCCACTGGCCCTTACCAGCCACAATTTCATGGGATTCTCTTCTAGTAGGCATAACATGCATAACAACCATGGGGTCCACATAAGTTCCTTCCTAAACCAGAAGAGGGAAAGATTGCCAATTGGAGAATGTAAGAGTGATCTATGAACAATGTTGAATAATGCTTTTGCCAAAGAATTTACACAATAAATGCTTGCCTTGCATTGGTAGTACGCCCTTCACAAGAAGCATGGGGCAAATGTTAAAAAAATAACTGAAAGTCAAGCAATCATTGAATAAGTCATGCACAACAAGGAAGCACCTCCAGAAGGACAAGTTTAAAGGTCAAATCACCCATACACCCCTTTCCTCTTCCCCTCTTGTGATATCTTAGTCCCCTTGTTGCTTCTTCGAGAAACCTTTTTGGTGGATATTATATTAATGCATTTCCTTTTTTGCATGCTTTTCCTTACATAAGCACAGAATGAAAAACAAAACAGCCACACGACAATCCTATCCCACTACTGGGACTCATACACAGTCATTAGTTGGCCTTCGTCTTGAACTCCACACTAGGAATTTTTACAAGATTTCACGTTTTTACAGCATGGGTCATTATAACTCATTCTACATGGCTGACTACACTCACTTAAACCACATCATATAAATAGTACACAATTTAACATATCATAATTCAGGGGTCAAAACTGGTATGTTACACTTAAAACGGTGGTTAATGAGTGCCTCTTTTTTCATAAAATCTGTGTAAGTGCTTTTTGAACAAATCAAACTAAAATTAAGTGTTCTGTAACCAGTTACAATCAGCGGCCCTGCAATCTGCAGCCTTGCAAAACCCTGTGAAATGTGGCCTTGTGAGCATCGATTTGCTGCTGCAGACCTGTGAAATATAGCCATCTGAATTTTGAATTGTTGATGCAGCCCAGCAAGCTATGAATTACTGCTGCTGTTGTGAATCTTCAGAGGAATGCAGGCAGGATGCAGCTCAAAAGCATGTTTCTATGCATTAACTCGATCTGCAAAAACTTAATGTGATTGACTGAGGTACATAATTAATTCAAGGCAATGTAATATCTAAGTTTTTCCACTGCAACATTTTCTAATTGTTATTAGGCACAAGATTGCAAGAGGGGAAACAGTCCCAGACTATTTTGAGTCTTCTTCCACAGACATCAAGCAAAGAGCTGAAAGCAACTCAAATAAAAAAGAGACCATAAAATGAGATATGGTTTTAGTGCTGTTCAATTTTATGCATTACCCTTATAGCCAACAAATTGAATTTTGCATGGTGGTTGCAAATAAGTTGCGTGCAGCCATTTCATGGGGTCATGTTAGAGTGATTAGCTCATATATTGATTATTTACCCCTTTTTTTATGTTTTCCCATACTGATGTTTACAAAGTTCATAGGCATTGATTTTTTACTCAGCCAAAATATGGTAATCTTTTGCAATTATAATTAGTTTAAGTCAATGTTGGTCATCTTCAAAATTACGAATTGAATCGAAACAGTGGAAAAACATGTGGACCAAAAATTACATAAAATATTCTGACACACATATAATATGCAATATATTTTCATATATATAACATCTATAGGTGAATATAATAAAATGGCAATGGGTGTAATACATATCTGAACCAAAAATACATAAACGTTGCCACTCTAAGTGGCCTTCAGTTTCCGAAAAAATAACCATACTACAGTTTACAATCAAGTCATACCACATAATCAACTAAGTCTTGATATTCTCTAGACTCCAAAAATAATTATTCTACAGTGTACAATCAAATCATACTACATAACCATTTGAATCAGCTAGAAATCAGTGCGACAACAGCTCCAAATCGGTACGAAGAACAGATCTGAATGAACTCTTCAAATCAGCAAAAAAGCAGCTGCAAAATCCGAAGAAGCACTCCAATCATTCTCTAAATTAACACTCCAAATCAGCATAAGAAGCTCTCCAATCAATTCGGTAAATGAACATTCCTAATCAGCATAAGAAACTCTCCGAATCAGCAAAAGAATAGTGCCGAATCAATACTATTGGGTGTGGAGTTTAGACAATAAAATGGGTATGAGGCAAATAAAGCGGGGGTGGGAAAGGCATCATTACATAGATCAGAAATATGATTTAGGCGATTCAGGATAAAACTGGTTTGATTGGCTGGTTCTGACCGGAAAAGGCAAAAAACAGATTGAACTGGTCGGTTGCATCTGGTTCAGCTGGTTTAATGAACTTCAACCTTTATAAGTCACGAGAACTTGCAATTCTGTTTCTTTTGAACTGTTGTTTGTAGTCAGTTCTAATTACTAAACTTGATAAATTGAATAGAAAAAAACTTCTTTTTGGCAGGTTGTACTTTTCTTTTTTTGCTATCAAAGCTATGTATTCTCCTGGATTTTTCATTTTCGTTTCCTATGGCATACCCGATATTGGAAATGACACAATTTTAAAAATGTGATCTCCTTATTCGCCAAAAATGCAGCCCAGCGTGGTACCAGTCCTATGTAGAAAAAGGGAAAGAAATTGGGATCGTGACCCATATAAAGTGATTGACATTACACCTCCTCAGAGGAACTTGGGAATCCGCTGCTTTCCTTCGGTGAGGTTCTTGAATTTATGTGCTATTTGCTGGCATTATGTGATGCATTTTCCTTATGTTGACCTCATATGAAATTGTCTCGTAATGCCTGCAGAATATGCAATGTGGTGAATCTGTCACTATAGAAGACAAAGCTTACATTGTTTCTGCTGTGACTTATCGTTACGAGCTTCGGAAAGGAAAATATGAACCCAGTGAGAAGAGACTAGATGTCCAGTCAACTGGGAGATATTTGGTGAACAATTATCTCGAGATGTTACTAGAGGAGTCCTGATATTGGGCATGAAAACAATTAGAAGATTCATAAGTAATGGTGTATTTGTATGGCATTTATTTGGCTCAGCCAATCACCTTCCACCATTCACATGCGGATAAAATCTATGTTGTATTATTCATTTCCATTATCCTGGCCTGTGCAGATGGACTTTGTAACATGTATATGTTTTGCTCAAGTGAATCTTTAATGAATAGATGATGCTTTGCTTCATTTTGAAGCTGTCCTTCCAGAGCTATTTGATTGGAGGAATTAACTTGCATTTTTAAACCATAAAGTAGTATTTAACAGCATTGGCTATTATACTGATTTGACTCTGCTCATGAAGATTAATTGTTAATTTTAGATAACAATGGTATGTTCTATGCTTAGCACAATTTACTTCAATGTTCTTTTAGCAGCCCAATAACAATATCCAGTTATTTCCAATGGAAATCACATTGACAGTAAATGCAGATAGAACATAAAAACAAATGCAAAAGACAAGCCAATACAAGATAACACTAGATTTGGCGGATGCCAGGGAAAAATCTCAATGTGGGGAAAACCCTTTGATCAAACTTCTTATTATTATTCAATAGTTCAGCAGAGAGAGAGAGAGAGTACAATAGTCAAATAGACTAGCCCAATACAAAGTCAAATCAGCCTTGTTAAATTCTGCAGTCAACTGCAGTCAAACTTCAACCCTAAACAGAAAGTCAACTTGAGTCAAAACAACAGTAAAACGCCTCCTTTGAAGCTTGGTCAAAGGCAGTCAAATTCGGTCTTCAGCAGTGGTCAAAGTCAACCCAAAATAGTCACAAAAACTCTGGTCAAACTTGGTCAATCTGCGGTCAAACATGCCTATGGTCAACGCAGGTCAAACATCTACAAAATCCTCAATTTCTGTGCCAGTCAATGCGGCCTAAGAAACCGAAAATCTTCCCTCAAAACTGCAGTGAAAACAGGTCAAAACAACCTCGGTCAACGCTGGTCAAACAGTTTGAAATTCTACAATTTCGGTTTGTGTTTTAGCCAAATTCTGTCCTCCTAGCTGCACGTGTGAGAGAGAGAGAGAGAAGCTGCCCACGCTGTGTGAACCAATCTGATGAAGAGTGAGAGAAGAATGTGAGTGATGGATCATGCCAAATGAGGTGTGAGGTCACACTTCTATTTATACAATTCATTGTGGGTGAACAGTCACGTCCATTGGGCTTCATGAGCCTACATTTAGCTGAGGCCGACTTGAACAATTTGCACATGTGTGGGCATAAGTTCAAAATCATAGTTTTGCTTGTTCGAATGAGGTCCTCTCGAAAAGAGGACTTTAATGCAATCATCATCTCCATCAAATGAGTTGTCCCAAGGTGGAATTTGGCCCTAGTTGCCAATTTTAACACTCCCTTTCAACTAGGGAGAATTCCACCTTCCAATCCAACTGTTGTCACTGATCATCATGCCATCCTGTCGTCATGTAACATCTCTTTCATCTTTGCTTTGCTGAGCCATGAAGTAATAATGAAAAAGAATTATTCGAGATAGAGTCACAAGACCTTGCCACTCTCCATTGACAAAAGTCAGTCTAGAGGTAGAACCTCACTTGATCCCAGATCAAGTTGTTGAACACCATGCATCCTAGACATAGGGAGTACTACAATACATGTTATGTCAATCGGTAGTGCTATGGTCCCTATCCACGTTTCCCAACTCATTGGCTAGACGAGAGGTACTTCCCATGAGTCTTAGACTTCATGGGTAGGATGTATGTTGGGGCATCAGCAGGGGAAGGTGAACCACTCATCCTGCTCATATGCCATGGGAGAAGGTGAACCACTCATCTTATGAATATGTCAATCGTAGGGGAAGGTGAACCACTCACCCTACATACATGTGTTCGCAATCGTAGGGGGAGGTGAACCACTCACCCTACACACATGTCAACCATCATAGGGTATCAGAGGGGAAGGTGAACCACTCACCCTGTATATAACGCACCACTAGGGGAAGGTGAACCACTCACCTTATGGTTGCTCATAGCTCCAAGAAGTACCCCAAGCTCCCAGGAGCTGCCAGAGTTCAATGTCCAACTCATGCAGGACCCTCATAGGAGGGTATTTCCACGACTCCAAGTCTCTCACGGAAGGCTAAGAACTTGACCTTCCCTAAGGGCTTCGTGAGAATGTCTTCGACCTATTCATCAGTCCTGATGTGATGGAACTTTATTGCTCCTCGCTGTACCATATCCCAGATAAAGTGGTACATGATATCAATGTGCTTGGAGTGGTCGTGGAACACATGAATCTCTGAAAGGCAAATCCCACTTTGGTTGTCACAGTAGATCACAGTGGTATCCAACACATGCTGAAATAGATCACTAAAGAGCTTCTTCAACCAAACAACTTCACAACATGCCATACTAGCAACAATTTATTCCTCAGCGATGCTTAAAGCAATCGATTTTGGCTTCTTACTCATCCAAGATATTGAAGCATACCCCAATGAGAAGCAATATCTAGATGTGCTCTTACGATCCACCACACTGCCAGCCCAGTCAGTGTTAGTATATCCATGTAGGCTCAAATTCTCGGTTGTGTATCTCAAACCATAGTTGATTGTGCCTTAGAGATATCTCAAGAGATTCTTAGTAGCAATCTAATGTATGTGATGAGGCTCGACCATAAATTGACTCAATGTATTCACAACGAAGCATATGTTCGGACGAGAGTTTACCAAGAACATCAGGCCCCCCACAAGTTGTCGATACTCAGAAGGATTTTCCAAATCGGGTCGAGCAACACTTCAACATAGCTTCTCGAAGTTGAGTTCCATTGGAGTAGACACACTTGCAATCCACCATCCCACATCTCTCGAGTAGCTTCACAATGTATTTTCCTTGAGAAAGGAAAATCTAACCTGGATTTTTCCAGACCTCCAAGCCTAAGAAGTAGTGCATCAACCCTAGGTCCTTCATCTCGAATTCAGAAGCCAACTCCCTCTTCCATTGATAAATGAGAGGGTCTGCACCTGTCAAAAAGAGATCCACATAAAGTACCAAAATGAGAGGTCTGTCATTTTCAACCTTGAAGTATAGGTTAGGTTCAGTTTAGCTCCTTGTAAATCCCAACTTCATAAGATAGCTATCAATCCTCTCATACCAAGCCCTAGGGGCTTGCTTCAACCCATAGAGGGATTTCTTCGACCTGCATACATGTGTCTTTCGATCTTGAACTTCAAACCCCTCAGGTTGCTCTACATAAACTTCCTCCTTAAGCGAGCCATGCAAGAAGGGAGTTTTGACATCTATTTGGTGTAGGCTCCATCCTTGAGAGGCAACAAGAGCAATGATAGATCAGATACTGGTGTATCGGGCAACTAGTGCAAATATCTCATCATATTCCACTCCTTCCTTTTGAGAGAAGCCTCGAGCAACAAACCTGGCTTTGAACTTTCTAGCACTCCCATTAGCTCCATGTTTGATTTTGTAAAGCCATTTTGAAGTGACCACTGACTTGTCCTTGGGTCTAGGAATCACATCCCATACATCATTCTTCATGATCGATTCATATTCCTCATTCATCGCATCCTTCCATACTTGGTGCTTCACGACCTCTTCGAACGTACATGGCTCATATTGAACAATGATACTCGTACTAGCTAAGTACCCTTGGTAATTGTTCAGCTTATTTCTTTCACAAAATGTCCCCCTTGGTGCAACATGTCTTTCAACATCTTCGAGAGTATATTTGAGCTACAAAGGTCTTTTCCTTGAGGTAGATGGTTCACTAGGAGGTGGATCAATGGGATCCATTGGGCCTTCAACATTGGGCATCTGTTCATCTGTTGGAGATTCATCCTGCTTTCTTGCATTATCATCATTGTCCTTCCTTGGGATAGGAAGATCTCTGACTTTTCCAAGGGTAGAATTTTCATCAAAGATGACATCATGACTTATTTCCACTTCTCTTTGACCAAGCACATAGATTCTATATGCCTTCAAAGTTTCACTGTAGCCCACAAATGTTCCTTTCTTCCCATATTCAACTAGGTTGTTCCTTTTCTCTTTTAGCACATGAAAATACATGGGACAACCAAAAATTCTAAAATGAGAAACATCAGGTTTCTTACCGGTGAAAATTTCTTCGGGTGTCTTGAAGTCTAATGCTTGATGTCAGCATCTATTTTGAAAATATATGACAGTGTTGGCAACTTCTTCTCATAAAAACTTCGGTAGGCCTTGGTCATGAAGCATGGCACGAGTAGGTTCTATGATTGTTCGATTATTCCTTTCGACAACTCCATTTTGCTCAGGAGTATATGTAGCAGTGGTCTCTCTCTTAATGCCAATTTCTCTACAATAGTCATTGAATTCATTTGATTCATATTCGGTTTCATTATCGGTTCTTAATATTTTGATCTTTTTCCATGTTTGATTTTCAACCAAGGCTTTGAAAGTGTAGAACCATTTGAACACTTCGTCCTTCTTCTTCAAGAAATAGATCCATGTTTTGCGAGAGAAGTCACCCACAACAATTTCATAGTACAAGTATCCTCCCAATTTGATGTTACAAGAAACTTACTAGATAGATCATAATGGATCAATTGAAGAATGTCAGTAGTTTGACTCTCACTTGAGGGGAATGGTCCCCTTGTATGTTTTCCAGCTGCACAACCCTGACAAACACCTTCATGATCTATGTTGAATTCAGGCATACCTGTGACCATCTTCCTTATATCAGGTAAGGCTTTGTAATGAAGGCGAGCAAACCTCCGGTGCCATAATTCAAATTGAAGAGAAGTATCGCAAGTCATAGCTCCCAAAGGACTTCCTCCAACCCGATAGAGACCTTCAACCCTAAATCCAAGTGCAAATGCATCTTTCAGGTTTCTTTGCCAAATAAACAAATGCTACCTTGAAGCCTTTATCTTCCATCGCAGAAATAGATACCAGGTTATTTTTCAAATTAGGTACATACAATACAACTTGTAGATGAAGGATTTGACCTTGATTCAAGTGAAGAGTGACAATTCTCGTCCCTTTCACGGGGTAGGTGGCATTGTCTCCAAGTATGATTTCCAAAGTCAATAAAATTAGAGAGGGCCTCGTACCCAGTGAAGTGCCTTGAGGCACCACTATCAATCAACCAATTATCCAAAGTGTCCGGAGGAGAGGCAGTAGAAGGGAAGAAATAAGATAACATTCTTTTTGCTTTACTACAACATTAGTTTCCTCATATGTGGAGTTTCTCGACCTTTTGGGAGGTCGACCGTTTCCATATCGAGCAACAGGAGCATTCCTCTTTCCTTTGTTGTTGAACTTGTTATTCCTTTGAATGCCATTACCTTTGAAATTGTTGTGATTGTTGTTGTTGTCGTCATCCCGTGGAGTATTCTTATTATAAGGACACTCTCTAGCATAATGGCCAAGTCTGTTACAATTTTAGCATCTTCCCTTCCTTCTTTGAATCCCTGCTTAAATCCTTGACCTTATCTCAACATTATTATTCCTCTTAGCATGAGAGGAGAATGCAGTGGGCTCATTTCCATTTGAAGGCTCGTCTCTCTCCATCACCCTTGTCTCTTCTTGAGTGCATCTAGTCAATATTAATAATTCGTCGAAACTAGGAATTCTGTCATTGTTAAGAATAGTGGTGTCAAACACATCCCATGCTTGTGGGAGACCTCCAAGGGCAATACGAGTGAGCTCCCCGTCAGAAGCAACTTCTCCAATTGATAGAAGATCATTCTTGATTTCGGTAATCCTCATGAAGTAGGATTTGTAGACTCCCCTCTATCCATCTTGCTGTCCTTCAACTTGTTCTTGAGAAAGAGGATTTGGTTTGCATTGTTTGCTTTGAAAATCCCAACCAACTTATCATACATCTCCTTAGATGTGCCTAAATCAGAAATGTAAGCAACCAAATGTTTTTGTATGGAGTCTCTAACGATCTTCTTAGCTTTGAGCTCACCTTTCTTATACTTTGTCTTAGTAGCAACCAATGCATTTGAAGGAGGTTCCACCACATTTACATGAATACAATACATAACATCATTTTCTTCCAAAGTCAAGTCCAAAGTGTTGAGAATTTTGTAGGGTGGTGTTTAATTGAATTCTCTTACTTGATCGCTGATTGTGTCATACTTGTTATGGTTCTATTACTTAGAACTTATCTTCGTTAGATTATTATGTTCTTCACCAAGTCAATTATCAAAACACAAGAGACACATAATTTTGGCTCTTCAAGCCAAGGCCAAAACCTCTCCCTCTTGGAGAGGAAAACCCGAAAGTAATTATTCTTCTAGATCTTCAATTAAAAAGTACCATGACCATGACAAAGACCCTTGACACTAGTATATCTCCAAATATCCTTGTCACAATTACTTGCTGCTCTTCTCGGCTTCTTGATCCTTCCTTCCTGCACTGTACTGCACCAGCACTAAGAAACTCGGTTCCTAGCCTTAATCAATGTAATTCCTTCTTATCCTTCTTTGCTCAAACCTCGACCTCCAAGAGACTCTTTTTCTACCTATTTACAACACCCCTTAGATATCACTAAGGTCTCAGACCGAGCCTTAGTAGTGAACGTTCTTCTTACTGCAACCTCTTCCAACTTGAACTCTGAAATGTGCGAGGTGTCAAAACAAAGATATGATAAGTCTTATCTTTTTTGAAGATTCACATACCTCCTTGCTGTCTAACCTTCTCCTTTAAGCACTAGATATGTTCAATGCTTTTTGAGTTTATGCAAAACAATCCAAACAAAGATAACTTTACTCTCGCTGAGGTATTTTATTATAGTTTTGTCCTTCGCATATATTTCAGATCAGACTTCGTCCTATTGTCACATACTTCCTCTTCGCACTTCTCCTCGCTTCATCTATTGCAGACCCAACCGAGATTGACGTTGTCCATAAGGTCAAGTCACTCTATATATATAGTGATTGTCCCTAGCTATTAGGCCGACTTCAAGATAGGAAGGTAGGCCAACATCCTCAAGGTGATATTTCCAATATGTTTCAAGTTGACTTCAAGAGGTTTGGTGACAAGATATTTGGAGTATACTTTTACATCAATAACATGTCTTTACAATTGTAACACTTCATATATATGACTCTTATATATATATATATATGACAAGATGAAAAACCCCTAAAGACATCAAGAAGAAGTCTTTGACCTATAATAAAAACTTGCTCATGAAACACATGAGGTAAGCATTAAAAAATACATTTTATTATCTTTGTCTTCTTCATTACATAAATTCATAATTACAAGTCATTATGAAGACCGAACCTAGTTACACTTTCCAATGCTCCCTCTTAACTAGGGAGGTATTCATAATGGTACATGGTCACTTTCAATCTGAAGATTCTCATAAGAAGAATTTGATTGGTAATCATCTGTTATAGCATCATATTATCGA
This sequence comes from Pinus albicaulis, assembly GCA_034641835.2. Classification (NCBI taxonomy): domain Eukaryota; kingdom Viridiplantae; phylum Streptophyta; class Pinopsida; order Pinales; family Pinaceae; genus Pinus; species Pinus albicaulis. The sequence goes on along the minus strand of CM076580.1, from coordinate 464,690,738 downwards.
ACATTGTCAAAGTGCAAGGCTTTGACTAACAACTCCATCTCTCCACAAGACCAAGAGCTACAATGTTGGTGAGACCAATGATTATAGACACCTTCATCATTGTCTCCAAGGTACATACTCCATCCACGTGTTCACTCAGTATGACCTTAAAGGACTATTCTTATTGGGATATCTAATCCTCAAAGGATATCCATCCTTTCGCGACTACTCTTATCAGAATGTCTTATCACATTCTCAAAGAGTATCAGATGCCAAATTATTACCCAATATCGCATTCTGTCTTCCAGGTGAATACCAGAATTATGTGTCTATTTCTCCGTCTTAACTAGGGAGGACATATTCCATAGAGGAATAAACTCATACAAAGAATGTACCTAAGATTTCTTTTTGGCTTAGGAATTACAAAGTTTCTTCCAAGTAAGAAACTTATTACCATGCTCCCACAAAAACATACAACTGCTCATGAAGGACTCCTTCCATTGATGTCATGAATTGAGGAGCCTTAAACTTTGGAATCTCTTCATAGGGCACAAATCATCCATCACTTTCATCCATGAGTCATGTCTTCAGAAAGTGATCCATCGATCTTCTCATTTGGTCTAGCTTCATGTCATTGCTCTTATTTTTCTGAACCATATTTCTTTCAAGGATCTTTCATCCTGCCATATGGTTATCAATTGTGGAAAACATATACTTCCCTTTGGTAGCCCTGCATAAGCTCATCACATATTGATTAATTGTAATATAAACTTTTAAATCAAAATTTACCTTAGTGATGATCTTTCACCATGAAATCTTCTTGTAGGCATCGACATCCTCTGTTTATAGTTTGACACATCTCCTAAAGACATGTATTATCGAGGGTCTCCATTTTTTCCAGACTTCTATCATAGTCTACATGATATCTTCCTGGGAGATCTCCTAGTCAAATCTTCTTGGCTTCCTTGGATGTTGACTGCTTCTTTTTCATGGTTGTACTTCTCACGATCTCTAACTCCACACAGTTTTATTTCATTCCCAGGAACTTCCATTGAGAAGTTCCTTGATAATGTACAATTACCTCATATTCCATATGAGAACATATTCTGTTGATTTCATCTAGTGTAGATCATGCCTTTTGGCAACCTGTGCATTGGAAGAGTTTTCGATTTCTTATTTTGATTATACTTCTAAAGATAGAAGTATACTCCCTAGAACCATATGACCTCATAGCATCCAGTGTCAACATATATATACACGTACCTCATTCGTTTTCATTTTGAGTAATCCTGCAGCAGGTCTTCCTTAGAATGAAGAGTTTCATTCCCTTGACCTATTTCATCAATATGTCATCATATCCTAATCCTAGAATTTTAAAATTCTCGATGAAACCTTTTTCTTTCTTTCTAACCAGTGAATCCAAAGAGGATGCCATTAGAAAATGTTAGCACATATTTCTATATTTATTATTGAATGATGACCCCTAATCTAGATGACTACCTTCCATAAGTTTTCTTTTCAATGAGGTACCCAGGAGCTACTTATCTCATAGTATAGTTGTCACATATGTGTTACAAACATCCTCCTACAATGAGTGCTCCTCCTTCAATGCTTCCATCATGATTCCAACCCTGGAGTGATGCATTCATATAATATACCATGCCTCCTAACATACTATTTCACAACGTAATATATAACTCTTAAAGAGAAAGATGATCTCAATCATAATAGAGATCTTTCACTTCTTTCTTAGGCTTCTTTGAATCTGGTTCTTCCATTTTTCCGACAATATGGGCTTCTTCCTTTTTCCTCTTGTCCTCATTAGATTTGGGACAATCTTTTATTACATCCATAACATTGTATCTTATCCATGTTTCTTCTTTTCTTCTTCAGGACCAAACTTACCAAATTTTCCCTTTCTCCTTGACATGGAAACATAGACTTGATTCTCTGCATTTGATCCTATATTCGCTTTAGCTTTTAACCTTGTCTCTTTTAATTCTCATAGAGACCATAGATCCTGGAATGGTGTTGCTTCTTTCTTCCCATAGATGCTTGAAGTGAAGTTTTCCCATCCCTTTGGCAGAGAATTCCACACCACTGTAGACATTTCTTCTCACAATTCCTACAATTGATCTTTTCATTTAGGAAATATTCATAAAGTATGAAGTTATTCCCTCCTCTCTAGACATCTCTAACGTGTATAGTTCTTGTGTTAGAGATATCACTTCTCCTGTAGTACTCATCGAGAATAGCTCCACGAATTTTGTCATATATTTCTTTTGAAGATTCTAGTTTTGACACACAGGGGATGTGAGAGTCCTTTATGGATTCTATAAGAATCCTCTGAGATCTTATGCCTCCCTTCATGTATTTGGCATGACTTCATTGTCCTTTTCTTCAATGCAAGAAAGTTTGAAACCCTAACTAGTTTGTTGCTTTCTTTGCAAAAAGACATTTTGATAGATTCATATGAATTCATAAAGATACTTACTTGAGCAGATGCTTTTCTTCTTCTATCATCTTCCTTGTTGATGTAGATAGCAGCATGAGCTCCCACTTAGATAGACTTATTTAAGAGTGGGGTAAAGCGGTAGATCACCTGGGATCCTTGATGATTATGATGATCAAGAATGTCTTGATGACGACTTCAACAAAAATGATGATTTGATGATGTCTCCAATAGAATTTACTTGGCTTCAATAACGAGATATCTTTAGATTCCTTGAAGATAAAGATCACCTCTGTAAAGGACCTTACAGGACCTTGATGCATATGTCCTTTAAGTAAGATCTTTTGTCTTCTTGAGATGGCTTGAGGGCTTCTCCAATTTCTCCAATTTCAGCAAACTGTTCCTTCTTAAATGAATGAATATCTTCTTAGATCTAGACTTTTACAAAGTATATCCTTCTTTTGGAAGCTGATCCTTGTGTGTCTTCTTTCCAAATATCCCTTTATAGCACCTTAGCTCTGAAACCATGTTGATAATTTGGTAGGGCGGTGTTTAATTCAATTCTCTTACTTGATAACTACTTGTGTTATACTTGTTATGCTTGTATTACTTATATCTTATCTTAGTTAGCTTATTATGTTCTTCATCAAGTCAATTATCAAAACACAAGAGACACAAAATTTTGGCTCTTCAAGCCAGGGCCAAAACCTCTCCCTCTTGGAGAGGAAAACCCAAAATTAATTCTTCTTCTAGATTTTCAATTGACAAGTACCATGACCATGACACTGACCCTTGATACTAGTATATCTCCAAATATCCTTTTCACAATTACTTGCTCCTCTTCTCAGCTTCTTTATCCTTCCTTCCTACATTGTACTGCACGAGCACTAAGAAAATCGGTTCCTAGCCTTAATCGATGTATTTCCTTCTTATCCTTATTTTCTCAAAACTCGACCTCCAAGAGACTCTTTTTCTGCCTATTTACAACACCCCTTAGATATCACTAAGGCCCAAGACCGAGCGTTACTAGTGAACTTTATTCTTACTACAGTCTCTTCTAACTTCTCTGAAATGTGCGAGGTGTCAAAACAAAAATATGATAACTCTGATCTCTTTTGAAGATTCACCTACCTCCTTGTTGTCTAACCTTCTCCTTAAGCACTAGATACACTCATTACTTTCTGAGTTTATGCGAAACAATCCAAACAAAGATAGCTTTACTCTCGCTGAGGATTTTATTACAGTTTTGTCCTTTGCATCTTTCAGATCAGACTTCGTCCTATTGTCATAGAATTCCTCTTCGCACTTCTCCTCGCGTCATCTATTGCAGACCCAACCGAGATTGATGTTGTCCATAAGGCCAAGTCACTCTATATATATAGTGATTGTCTCTAGCTATTAGGCCAACTTCAGAATAGGAAGGTAGGCCGACATCCTCAAGGTGATATTTCCAATATGTTTCAAGCTGACTTCAAGAGGTTTGGTGACAAGATATTTTGAGTATACTTTTACATAAATAAAATGTCTTTACAAGTGTAACACTTCTTCATATACATGACTCTTAATTATATATATATTTATGACAAGATGAAAAACCCCTAAAGACATCAAGAAGAAGTATTTGACCTATAATAAAAACTTCCTTGCTCATGAAACCCATGAGGCAAGCATTACAAAATACATTTTATTATCTTTGTCTTCTTCATTACATAAATTCATAATTACAAGTCATTATGAACACTGAACCTAGTTACATTTTCCGACACAAAGACATCTTCCATGCATGATAGTTAGATTTATCATTGAGCTTTTCCTGATATTTGAAGTAATATATAGAAGCCATTGAGGCTTTTTTCATTTTCCAACAGGTCTTTGTGATTGTTTTTCTCTCTCTTGCTTGGGCTTTGATACCATGTTAATTTTAAATAACAATGGTATGTTATATGCTTAGCACAATTTACTTCAATGTTCCTTTAGCAACCCAATAACAATATCCAATTTTTTCCAGTAGCAATCACATTAATCATTAATCACATTGATAGTAAATGTAGATAGAACATAAAAACAAATGCATAAGACAAGCCAAGGCAAGAGAACACCGAATTTGGTGGATGTTAAGGAAAAACCCCAATGTGGGGAAAACCCTTTGATCAAATATTCTTATTATTATTCAATAGTTCAACAGAGAGAGAGAGAGTACAATA